>CM021104.1:331378147-331428835 GCA_007115665.2 Sequoiadendron giganteum | reverse complement strand
ACACAATTCCTTAGGTACCCTTCCACCCACTTGTTTACTATTTTTGTCTGCCCATTTGTTTGTGGGTGATAACTTGTGCTCAAGATCAACTCTATACCTACCAATTTGAAGAGCTCTTGCCATAACACATTGAGAAATCTGCTATCCCGATCACTGCCTATGTTCCTAGGCAACCCATTAAGTCTGAACACCTCTCTAAAGAACAAAGCTGCCACCTATGATACCTTATATTCAAAGGAAATAGCAAAGTGTGCATACTTAGTCAACTTGTCCACTACAACACAAATGCAATCTCTTCCCTACACCTTGGGGAGCCCTGTAATGAAATCCATCAATATACTCTCCCACTTCTATTCAAAAATGGGTAGGGGCTGCAATAGGCCTGCTGGAAAAGTATGCATAGACTTATTTTGTTGATAAACTTCACACTCTCGGATATGTCTAAGCACATCATCCTTCAATCCCTTTCAAGCAAATCTCTCTTACCTGACGATATGTTTTGAAGTACCCCTGATGGCCTGCTAGTGGTGAATCATGTACAGCTTTGAGAATTTTATCCTTCATTTTCGATTCAAGCACCAAATATATTTTGTCCTTATAATAGATAATATCGTTAATTACCTTATACCGACCATCCTGAATCTTCCCATCCATGGTTTCACATGCAAAAGTTTTCTTGGAATACTCAACTAGAAGATGAGACTTCCAATCTACAAAAATCTTAAACAAGGCACATAAAGTGGATTTCCTAGATAAGGCATCTCCTACTACATTGTTCTTTCTTTTTACATACTGAATATCAAAATCATAAGCATGTAACTTTCTTACCCACTTTTGTTGCCCCTCATTCAAGTCCTTTTGTCCAAGAAAGCATTGCAAATTGTTGTGATCAGTCCTTACCACAAACTTCCCACCAACTAAGTATTGTCTAAATTTGGCCAAGGCATGCATGATTGCGAGCATTTCCTTATCATATATGGAATAGTGTCTCTTAACATCCCTAGGTTTCTTGCTCTCATAGGCTAAAGGCTACTTATTTTGCATAAGCACAACTTCGATTCCTTTTCCTAAGGCATCACACTCAAGCACAAACAACTATGAGAAATCAAGAAGAGCCAAAATAGGACAAGCGCTCATTGCCTCCTTAAGATGGTCAAACACCTGTAGTGTTGAAGCTAACCAAGAGAATGATCCCTTTTTAGTCAAGTCTAAGAGAGGTACAATGAGTTGAGAAAACCCCTTGACGAATCTCCTGTAATAACTGCAAAATCCAAGAAAACCTCTCAAATATGACGCATTCTTCGGCAAGGGCCAATCAAGGGTAGCCTGAATCTTCTCTTGATCCACCTGAACTCCATTAGGACCAATTACATGACCTAGACAATGCACCTCTATTATCTTGAACTCACACTTAGATGCCTTAGCAAACAAAGACTAAGCCTCCATGATAGCCAGCACTTCATCAATGTGTCGAAGGTGGTCCTCCCAAGTTTTGTTGTAGATCAATATATCATCAAAGAACACAAGCACAAACTTTTGCAACTACCTATTGAACACATGGTTCATGCAAGACTGTAAAGTAGTAGGGCCATTAGTCAATCCAAAGGGCATAACCAAAACTTCATAGAGCCCATAGTGGCACCTGAAGATTGCCTTATGTATGTCCTCTTCCCTCATTCTAATGTGATGATATCCAAACTAAAGGTCAATCTTAGAGATGTAAACTGCCCCATGAAGCTCATCGATAAGCTCATCAATCCTAGGAATTGGATATTGGTTCTTAATTGTTTTCTTTTTGAGTGCTCGATAATCAATACACATCTTCACGGTCCCATCCTTCTTTTTGACCAGCACTACAAAAGAAGCAAAGGGACTCAAACTGAGCCTAATGTGTCCCATATCAAGCAACTCTCGAATAACCTTTTCTATTTCCTCCTTGTGCCTCTTAGGGTGGCGATAGGGAGTAGTAATCACAGGCTTAGCTCCCTAAAGCTCAATCACATGCTCAAATCCTCTCTAGTGATCTACCTAGAGGAATATCGCTGAAAACCACACTATGCTTGTCCAAAATAGACTCAATATCCACATGATATGTCTTTTTTATTCGACGGATCCTCAGAAGAAATGAAGCATTCAGCTGCCCAAGCAACCTCATTATGACGAAAAATGCTCTCCATCCTCTTAGTTGAAACAATCCTAGGTGCACCATTTGACATGCCATGAAGAACAACCTTCTTACCATGTGCCCTAAATTTCAACTCCATAGTCTAAAAGTTTCGTGAATATTTTACCAACAAGTGCAACCATTGAACCCCCAGAATAACATTAGTATCCCCGATATTGACCACATAGAAATCATTTGTATCTATATAGTTGCCCAAGGCAATACTCAATTGGGGAACCTTCTTAGTGCAACCCATCTACAACCATCAAATTAAAACCCTCAAAGCCCTCCACATGAAGACCTCTCTTGGCCACAAAGGCCTCATCTATGAAATTGTGGGTTGCCCCACTATCCACCAAAACTGTAACTCGTTGCCCCTATAAGACTCTTCTCACCCTAAAAGAGTTATACTTAGGAGATCCTGAAAATCTAGCAATACTGCCTCCCTTAACACCACCTGAAGTGTGCTCTTTTGTATCAACCTATTCTTCTTTTGAGTCACTCTACTCACTACTTACTCCCTTTTCCACATGCTCTTCTTCACTATTTGAAACCACCTCAATGTAGTGTACTTTGCCTTTTCCTAGGCACACATGTCTTCGTTCCCTTGGTTCCTTACAAGAGAAACATAACATCTTCCTCCTCAATTCATGTTTGAACTCATCTAACAAGCTTGGCTTTTTAGGCCACTCTTTTTGGAAAGGTCTTTTGTCTTTCTTCGATGGAGGAAATTTGAAATGGAATTTTGCCTTTGGAGTAAAACACTCCATCCTAACTCTCTTAATAGCATCCTAAAGAGTGGGAGGATCAAAGGCCTTAACCCAACCACACAGAGGTTTTGATAACCCCTCACTATCAACCTCCTCTCTAACACATCTGGAACCATAACAACAAGCCTTTGGAAATCTGCAATGTATGTATCAATAGTACCACTCTGCTTCAATTGTACCAACTCCCTAAAGTGCAGCTCAATATCTTTCTTATCAAATCTATCAATAAGCTTTTGGCTGAATTTTGTATAGGAATTAATTATGTCCTTGAGTCATTAATTTGTAACACAACCATTTGTGAGTCTCACCATTCAAGTGCAAGGTAGCATACTTGATAGCCTCATTTTCGAACATTATTTTTAATGAGAAGAGTCCAATTTCTGCACCCATGATCTAGTTGTGCATTTGTTTGAACCATAAAATGTGGGAATTGAGAGCTTACCCCAACCTCCTCTGTAAATCTTGGCTATTAGGACCCCTATCTCTCCTAGGCCTATTCCTTAGCTTGAGCTAGCAAAAATCCTATAGACATAACAGCATGGAACTTATCACCTAATTCCTCGTATTCATGTAACCAATTTATAAAGCCCTCTTCTAAATCTTGTTGGTTGTCTCCTATTGCAGCATCATTTTGCAAAAATGTAGGCCTCAACAATCTAAAGGTTGCTCCAATAGTAGCTCAAGAATAATTGTTGACAAGTATGTTTGTATGACTACCTTCTCTATTGTTTCCCCCATTGTTTTGGTTGCCATTATTACCTCCATTGTTCTGATTTGTAGTCATATTTCGCATCATCTGTGTCATCAGCTGAACTAGCTGCTGCTGCCCCCTTACAAGATCATTCAAGATTTGCATGGCACTACCCTCATATTACCTATAGCTCCTTCACCGAACAAATCTGCAATAGATACTTCTCTTCAATCTTCAATTGCTCTGGTGGATCGTTGTGTCTTCTTTTAAAATAATATTTGTGAGAACCCCCTAGCTGGATAAGAAATTTCTGGTAACAAAAAATGTCTCAAATCCCCAGTAGCTGGCAGGATACACTGCTCTGATACCACTGTAATATACTGGCCAGATTTTCAAAACCAAAATATTGCAAACTTTACCAATTTTGGTGCACTGACATTTCATCAAACAGTTTACATACCAGCTGTTCTGGGATTACTTTTTTTAAATTGTTTGAAAGGATATTGCACACAATTTTCATAGCATTAAATTCCCAGACTATATATATATATATATAACACTTCATTTTTACCAACAATTATCGCTCAGTATTATCAGTTATCACAGAAAATTCTTTACAAACTCTTGTATTGCTGTTACAAAATATGATGAATAGAAATTACAAACAGCAATTGAATCCAAATATTATAAACCAAAATATGCTGACCTGTAGGTACAATCAGCAGCACTAACCCCAAACCACTAATCAGCATCTATTTAATAGCCTCAAACATTGAAATCGCCACTTCCTCAATATGCATGGCTCCCAATGTGTAGTACAGCAGCTTGCACATGTTAGAATAGTAAATAACAAAGCTGCAATACCTTTTCCATATGATGCGCAACCCTTGTTTGACCTCCCAATCAGCTGCATTGACTCCCAAAGAGGTTGGCGTTGAGGATTAATAGGCTCATAAGCCTCCAAATTAGTATCACTGCCCTCTTTCTTTGATATTATGTGGCACAGCTCCTCGTTGGGGCATAAAGGATGTATGGCTGGGTTTTTCTCAGTAGTATATTTAAAAATTAATTCTTTTTTTTGCACTTCACATGCACCCACAATACAAAAATTTCTGCCAATCTCACCTTGCACACACAACACTAATAGTTTTTTACTTTTTCACCATTTGCACACACCACAAATATAAATTTATTATTTGCCTGCAAATCTCAATAAATTTGTACTTGGAGATCTGTAGCCGGCAACTATAAACAATCCTTTAATCCTCTATTTAACACAATTGTGAATATGCCTAGGTTACCAGTTCAGGTTCGGGTTCAAGGGTCGGTTCACAGGTTTGGTCAAAACAAAATTTAGGGTTGGGTTTGTTTTGGGTTTGTTGATACAAAAATATATAAAGATCAGAAATATATACATATTTGTGGTAGTAATTAAATTCAAATACACCACCATATTAATAATCAAATATTAGGCAAGCTCCAATGTCATGATGTAGATTAAAGTTAAAAAATAATAGTCTCAAGTGTCAACAATCAGTCATCATTGATCAAATACCATATGGGTCGTCAAAAATATCATCATCACCATCCATATTAGATGATGTTTGTAGTGGTAAATTAGGAGAACCACAAATAGTGTCATTGGCACTAGCACTGGCACCGGCACTACCACTAGCATTGACACTAACACTCTCAAGCTCACTAGTTCGCTCACAGTCACCGTCAACATCAAGTGCAGCAAAGTGGGAAGTGGAAGCATCCAAGTCAATACACTCTAGCTCGATATCCCACTTCCTTGTGTCCCCTTCTTTTTAGCCACTTTGTTTGTGTGTAAGGAGCCGCAAGTTTGAATGCACATACACCAATTGCTCTGCCTTTTTTTGTTATAGTCTATTGCATTTTATTGAGTGGATGAAGGAGTATGTGCTCCAATTCCTCTCAAATGAAGATGAACTAGCAACCTATTAAGACCAAATTAGAGAGTTAAGAGTTGAAAATTTTAAAAGTTTAAAATAAAAGATAAAAGATTTTTTTTATAAAACTTACTTGCGATTAAATTTTGATCGCAAGAGGTTATAGGTACATGTATGATTAGCCATGGAAGTACCACCAACTATGAGCATTGACCATATACTTGTTCCGAAGAGCATCAAAACTGCAGTTATTGGAGCATGCAAAACCCATGAACTCAACCCTCACTGCATCCCATCTGTCACGATCAATGAAGAGCTTGTGAAGTGTTGCATTGTACCCTTGAGCAACTTTAGCATCTCTATATGGGGAAACTCTTGTTGCCATAGAAAGTAGTTGAGCACTATAATATTTGGGACTCAATGCAAATGCAAGAAGATACAATGGAGTGGTCATTTTGCTCCATCTCTCTACAATGATTTTGTGTAGTCCTTTGAAGAACTTTTCTTCAGGATCTTGTTCTTTTGCATTTATGATGACTTTCATCTTTTCAATCATCGAGTCGATGCCATCATATACCTCACCCAAACAAGGCCTATCCATGTCGGTATAATGGATCATGCTCAATATGGGTCAGTGAAACTGAGGAGATACTCAACACGATCCCACCAAATGTCATCTAGGATCATTTGCTTAACCTTTGGGTCCCTTGAAGTGCTAGATTGCCTCCATATGGACCAATTTGGGTTGATAACCATGTTAGAAAGTGCCTCACAAACCTTCACAAGTCGCCTCAACACAATTGTGTTGGAGGCAGAATGGGTCTCAACAACCTATTTGAAAATCAAAATAAAACAAAATTAAAATTAAAATTAAATTAAAAAGTTAAGTGAAACGTATTTTATTATTTAACTTACCTTCAGCAACTCCAATTTCGAGAATGTTCTAAATATGCCTTGTGACATATAGTGGTTGGCGACAAACATTTGGATGTCTTCAGCCTCAGCATACACCTAATTGATCCAATCAATTTTGGTGCCATTTTTTGTAGCATTAGGTTGAGGGAGTGGATAGCACAAGATGTCCAAAAAATTTGTGAATAACGCTCCTCAACCAATAACCCAACAGCCCTACAATTTTTGGCATTGTTTGTTATAACTTGCACAACATTTCGAGGGCCCACTTCATCAATGGCTTGACAAAGAATGTTAGCAATAAATGCACCATCCTCAACCTCCCCTTCACAATCCACTACTCTCAAAAACATCGTCCCTTTAGGGGACACTGCAATAAAATTGATCAATGGGCAATTTTTTGCATCTTTCCATCCATCAAAAACGATGGACACCCTTGTTTCAACCCATGAATCCCTTATGGGCTTCAAGGAGTCCTCTACAAATTTCACCTTTTTATCCAATAAGGTGTTATGCATCTTTTCAAAACCCAAGCCCTTATACCCTTTTGGAGCCTCATTGATCAATTTCACCATTTTTTGCCTATATGGTGAGAGAACGGCATCAAATGCTAATCTATTCGCATAGCCACATTTCGCTATGTCTTGATTAGCAATCTCCCTAGCCTCATTCTAAAATGTCATTTCCAATGGTTCCTTTGATCTCTTATGTGTAGAGGCCACGTGTTGTTCTTCAAGTATAGACATAAATGGATGGCTCTTTGTAAGTTGAAAACGAGAATGCGATGGAGGGGGCTTCATCCCTCAAGATCCTTAACAAATGATGATTTGATTTACGACCTATTGCTTGGTCTGCTTTTTCTTGCTCTTCAATACATGCCAAGACTTGTACTTTTGGAATGCCATTACCTTCTTCACTTGGACAAAATTTTATGCCTTGTCTAGGGATCTTGCACAAATAGCCTTTCACTCAACTATATAAGCTCGAATATCTAACTTTACAATAACCACAAATCCAAACATAACCTCCACCACCTAGAAATTATTGAACCATTTCAACATATTTCCAAAGGGGAGACTTTGGATTTGTTTTGAAGCAGGATTGGCTCAAGGAGCTAGAAACAATTGCCATTGTAACAAATCCAAACATAACCTCCACCACCTAGAAATTATTGTACCATTTCAACATATTTCCAAAGGGGAGACTTTGGGTTTGTTTTGAAGCGAGATTGGCTCAAGGAGCTAGAAACAATTGCCATTGTAACAAATCCAAACATAACCTCCACCACCTACACATTGTTGTGCCATTTCAACATATTTCCAAAGGAGAGAGTTTGGGTATGTTTTGAAGCGGGATTGGCTCACGAAGCTAGAACAATTGCCATTATAACAAATCCAAACATAACCTCCACCACCTAGAAGTTGTACTATTTCAAAATATTTCCAAAGGAGAGAGTTTGGGTCTTTTTTGAAGCGAGATTGGCTCACAAAGATAGAAGCAATTACCATCGTAATACCTAAGACAACAAGTTCAATAAACAACACATTCAAAGAATTGAAACAAATCAAATTTGAAAACAAAAATACATAAAATAATAAATACAACTTAATAGTTAATTCATTTTAAAAAATTAAGCATGTGTTATAGATACCTAGAAGAATGAAAACAAACCAAAAACTTCAAAAAAGCTACCACTTTTGAAGAAATCCTCCTCTATGATCTCCTTGACAACAAACGAACACTTGCAAATGTGTAGGAATAGCACAACAACCAGCTTGGAGCATTCAACGATCAATCTTCAACTCAATTCGTGCAATGGCAAGCAAGTAAATAACTTCAGCAATAGAGGAAAATATTCTTATTTTCATTCACAATAAAAATGAGTCTACTTTTGCCTTTTGGATGTTTTGTATGTCACATTTTAGGGTTAGGGGGGCAAATGGCACTTTTTAGAGTAAAAAACAAGTCAAAAAAAGTCAAAAAAATTATAACAAGCCGAAATTTACCGGCTTCAAGTGTGATGAGCCCAAATTCTGACTGGGTTCGTCCAGGTTGGACCCACAAGCTGTGCGCCAGACCTTGTCCGAACCCCAAACTCAGGTCAAACTAGACTGGGACCTGGGGTCTTCTTCCAACGAACCAGTAACTTAGGAATCCACCGTAGATTTGATTAGGAAAAATCTTTCATCCTCGAAACCAAAAAAAAAAACTCTAGGGTTTGTAGTTGAGCTCACAATCCAAACTTGAAATGAGAGAAATAAAATGTCCAAGATGTCCAAATGAGCTCCTTCATTTCTCTTTTATAACCTCCCCGAGAACCTTTGAGAATATATAATTTTAAATTCACCTTTATTAAAATACTCACCTTTTGGCCCCATAAAGTGACTTTATTTTGTTTCTACCTTTTAACTTAGTAACTAAAATTAATTAAATAACTTCACCCACAACCTTAACTTATGGTAACTTAATTTAATTAATTAAAATGTTATTTTTTTAATTCTCCGAATTAGCCTATGGGAATAAAATAGGCTAATGACATCTCTCTGAATGGCAAGGCCGAAGAAGGGGACATTATATCCCAACACTAAAGTGGAGATAGAGCAGTGCCAGAGCAACTCAAAGTAGAGGAAGCTCGTTCCTGGTGAGAACATTTTAGATGCCTGTACAAACTCATAACTGCAACCTTTTTTCTGCAGTGTTTTTATACCACATAAGGGCTTTCACCCTGTACAACTTGGTGTCTATGCATTAATGAATGCTGTTCTTTATTTATTTTGCACATAAATCATTTCATCTGTTGCATGAGCTTTGTCAATTAAGAACTGCTTCATCTGTTGCATGAGCTTTGTCAATTAAGAACTGCAATTCATGAATTCCACATATTCTGTCTGTTGATTTCAGCAGCAAAGGCAGTTTCTTAACACAACGAATAATAAATAGCATCAGTTTGGCTTAATGCATCAGCTAAAAAGTGCACAATTACAGATCATTATTTGTGAGGAAAAGGTTTTCCATTAAAAATCTTGGTGTCAGATAAGCACTAATGCAGCAGCATACTTCTTATCAGAGATTTAGCAGTCAAAATAGGATTACAACCTTGATTCAACACCAAGCGCATCAGCTAAAATCCTAGAACTAGCAACCATAAAAAAATGATATGTGGAGAAATGCCAACATAGATCAATCAGTGAGCCAGTCATGATGCAAAATTTGAAAACCAAAGTCAGACATTTACTATGGATAACTAAGACCATCCTGACATTATGCTACAAATCAAAAGGAGGTTTTTGAATTTTTCTGGCCCCTCCTGCTGAGAAATTTTCAGAGCTTATGGTGTAGTCTCATCATTTTTTAAAGGACTAGAATGGTGTGTGCTAGGAACAGAAAACACTCACCTAAAATTTAGAAAACAACTAATTATTTCTTAGCAAATGTAGATTACTCAGTACCTTGTCTCAGTTGTCAAGAATTGCTCCTAAGCAGTAGAAAAAGTTCATATTCCTGTAGAGCATTGAGCAGGCTATCATAAAATGTACCAGCTTCTGCTTGTCCAAAATTAGCATTCCTCTAAGGGGGGTCTAATGGAACTCCACCTTATTTCTAACCAACAGAGAGACTAGACCAAAAGGAGAGAATTTTTTTCCGAAGAGTAGAGATAGTCAAGTCAAAGTGGAACCCTGATGCAAGGATTTTGTTATAGCAAGATCCCAGAAACTTTCTTCCATTGAATCAAACGAAATGACATAAGTTTTTATTAATCTTTGTGCATTTTTGTCTCGCTGCTTTGACATGCTTCAAACTTGTTTGAAATATAGTCATAGCTATCAAGATGTGAAAGAAAAGCTCTGACCTGTCATGTTGCCATTGCAATTTAATTTGTCATATATGAAGGTGGCAGAAATATCCATAATCAGGTTTGCATCAACGACCGTCTTGATGCTACCACTGTAATGAGGTAAAAGATCTCCCAAATGAAAAGATGATGTGGACTAAAGTTCCACTGTAATGCTGGACAGACAATATATTTTATTTATGCAGGTTATCAAATTAATATGTTGGAAGGCCTCAGGTTAAATCAGGGTAGATGTTCCATATGTTGAAAGTCTGCACAGCTGAGAAAATCTGACACACTGGGAGCCTGCAAACAGAATTCTTCCCTGGATATTGGGTTGGATCTGAACTCAAGGCATAAATCAACATCAGATATCATACAGTTAAAGAAGAACCATCAGGGTTGGATGGCAATGACAGTTTATTTACAAATGAGGCAAAGGACAAACCAGTTAAGGGCATCATGCCTGCTACAAGGAAAATGTAAGCAAGGCTAGTGGAGCAAAATTGCAAATCTTCCTATTTATTATCTGGAGCAACCAAAATATCACTGCTTGGGCTATATATGGCCACTTAATGGAGGGAAATGGAAATCCTATAATAACTGTGGAGTCCCATTGTTACTAGTTGTTACAGAATTGGAGTTCCTTTGTAGTTATGCTAGTATCTGAAGTAGTGTTGTTAATTTGCCTAAATCTGATACTCATATTGTGCTTCAAAGCCATGTTTACCTAATTCAATTAAATGGGCTATAATACTGTTCTATCTGGGTTGTGAATAGGGAGTCTGGAGTTCCTTTCTTCTTTATGTCTAATTGCATTTTCTGAAGGGTAAAGCAGGATTGGTGTGTTCCAGTATTAAAATGGCCACAAAGAAAAGAACGTTGGGGTGATATAAAAAAGGTGGTAAAAACCAACCCAGAGTTTGATAGACTTGGGCAGCACATTATAAGACTAGGTTGGTGATGAGGAAATATATGACATAGAAGGGAGAATCTGAGGAACTACCCAGCAGGGTGCATGCTAGGATAATCTAGAACTCTGTGCAGTCAAATAGAAATTCTTTGGCCTTTTACCAACTTGGGTAGCATACACTTGCAGTTTCATTTTTGAACTCCCAAGCTTTGTAATCTACCCAACAAACATAAAATCTGGTGAGAGATTTTGTGTTAAAAAGAATATACCGGAAAGGCCCCAAATCACCTCTTAGCTGGGCACTCTAACACCACTCCATTATGTGTAGAGAGGATCTAGTGATTTTCAACATTTAACTTGATAAGTCTGCATGTGATTTGCCCTGATGTCCTCTGCAAGCCTGGCATTATACAAAAATGACTATAAGGCCCATAGAGAAATTCAAATTTTGTTGTATATTGAACATGACATTTTATATCTACATACACACACATGTAGTGTGCATATAACATGCCCCCTATGGTCCCCTGAATGTCGGGTGTGTTATGTTTGAAGATTTAGGAGGGCAAGATGTAAATTTCTTTATTTTTTTAATATAAGATTTTCTTATTGCACATATGTATAGGCGTTTGTATCAAGGACACATGGGGGTGTGGGTATACAGTACCTGCTGCTAATCACCAAAAATTGGGTATGTCGATGAAGAGGTATGCGTGATGCAACCCCAAAAAATTGGGGACACAGGGAAACATTAAAACTAAACACATCAAACATGAAAATAGACACTTGAAATAACAGTTAAATCCATTCAGCTCAAGCTTACGCTGATTCAACCTAGTAAGATTATGAGAAAAAATAATCAACTACATTAGCACTACATCCCCAGATCTTTGAACTCTCTTGCTTAGAAAAAAGCTACTGAAGGCATTTTTTTTTACCTCAGGGTTCTGCTGAGGTTAAAAAAAATTAGGAACAGAAGTACAGAAAATCCTCTTGATGAATATAAAGTTTAGTCTTTGGCTATTGCTAGAATACTCCAGTTTGACTTCTCTTCACCATAAGGTAGAGGATTTATTGCATTTATCCAATTTCTTCTCTCCGATTGGTCTTTGCATCTCTAATTGATCAATAAAACTTTTACTTTAAAAAAGAAAAAATAGACAACTGAAATATAATATCATCTTCAAACATGGTAAAGGTTAAATCAAATATTTCATATCATATTGGATAACATATAATCTTAGTGCATCAACAAATGCCATGAACCAATTACAAAACAAATATAATATCCAAAATGTTCAAGAATTGTTGTTTACTGCATGTATAACAAAATTGCAAAATTGTGTATGGGTGCATGGTGTAATGGTATGTCTATTGGCTGTTTGACGAGAGGCACCAAGTTCAAATCCCATAGTGGATGTTGCTGGGCTGCTTAAGTTGGTTTTCGGTGGACAAAGTGTTACTAGTGGGTCATTGCTGGACAATGTGTTTCAATGTATGGGGATGATACCTCTTCTTTGTGGCCTCGCCAACTGGGACAGTTAAATCTGGGAATTCAATGTATCAAAAAGATAACAAAATCATGTCCTTGTCAGTCAGCATTGAGTTTCAACAGAAAAAATGGTAGAAGAGTCATGAATCAAGACAAGTCCATCTGCTTTCGGCCTGAGAATCCTTGATTGGTTACAAGTCAGACCCTTAAATCTTTGATTTTGCTGGTTGTTTTATGAAAAACAGCCATTTCTTGTGAATCATACATAGAGAAGAATGGCAGTTGAAAGTAAGTGTTAAATCAAATGAAAAAAAAGATATCACGTATTAGATAAAACTATGGTTCACTTGATTTTTCCATTATTTTTGTTTTGTTTCTTGGTTTTAATTTTCCATTATGTGAATCACCTGCTTTCGGCCTGAGAATCCTTGATTGGTTACAAGTCAGACCCTTAAATCTTTGATTTTGCTGGTTGTTTTATGAAAAACAGCCATTTCTTGTGAATCATACATAGAGAAGAATGGCAGTTGAAAGTAAGAGTTAAATCAAATGAAAAAAACGATATCACGTATTAGATAAAACTATGGTTCACTTGATTTTTCCATTATTTTTGTTGTTTCTTAGCTTACATTTTTTATTTTTATTTTTATTTTTTGTTACTGTATTTTTAAATGAGGCATGTACATTAATTGTGAGAGTTGCCAATGAATTGGCCTGCACCCAGTACATCTAGTGTGCAGAAATGAGGACATTCTCAACCACACAGGTGTATCCTGGCGCTACACCAACCTTAGTCAAGTACACGCACCCAAACAACGTTGGTATGTATTTAACAGGTAAAGGCCATTTCTTACGTTTCAATTTGGTATCTGAGACCCCTCTTTTTCCATTATTGAGATTCAAATGTGATTTCTTCCATTTACTTGATATATAGTTTGAATTATGTTCCTCTACATACCTTGTCAATCCATCTATCACTATGTATTTATATATGTATATACACGCCCACAATATAGTACCCTAAAATCCTTTACAGGTCTGATGTTGTGTCAAATAAATTTTATTTGGTATTGAACATAATCTCAACTAGGCCAATTTCTGAAAGAGAGGAAGGAGAGTTGTTCTGAAGTCCTCTGCGAGTTTGGTATAATGTATAAAAAGCCAGTGCATAGAACACCCAGATGTAATAGTCCGTTCTCTTATCGCGCGTGTATGTGTTATGTTGTAACTAAATTCCTTTTTAGGGCTGAATTTGTGAAAGGAACTACGAGATAAATTGACTTAAACTGAATCCAAATTTTTTCCTCACTAGGTATATAAACCATTGTCAGAGTGCTATCAGTATTCTTGCGAGTTTGTGAAAAAAACATGTTTTCTGGTTTTATAGCAGAATTTGCACAAGCAAACTATTTTGTTTGTTTCCCTCAATCAGAAACTGCTAACGACAATCAGAAATAAGGAAAACCCTAATTTGCAGATAGCTTTAATTGAAAACATACCTAAACTAACATCAAATCCACTATGAAAAAATTACCAATGAATCCAAAATCAATGAGATCGATTTAATCCAACCGCTTTCGGCAATCCATCATTTGGGTTCTTGCTGATATATCAATTAAAATTTACAATGCCAAAAAGTGAGTAATTATTGCATCCATAAACTCAACTGTTTAGAAGAGGGGGATGCCCAAAAGTTTTTCGTAAATTGAAAAGACGAAAGAGATTAGCGAATCTACTTCTTCTCCTTAGGAAGATCAGGAGGGCAGTAGATCAAGGAGGCAAACATGGCACCAGGGAGTACGATCGTCTGTGCTACTCTGGCAACCTTGTGGACAAGGGGCTGGCCCTTCATCCATACCTTGAAATTGAACAACGCCATTTCCGTGTCTTAATCTGACTCTTCTTTCTTCTCTGCTATGTTTCAGCACCTGCTTACGATGGTTTATCAAACCCCCTCCCTCTCCCAAGCATTATGTTTTAATTTATGTATGTAGGTGCATAGAAATACCTAGAGCGGGGAAATTCGCTTTTTTTCTAATTGGAAGGTTTCAGACCAATCTCAATCTCATAACTTCTGTGTCCTAAGGGATTTGAGTACAATACTACAGATATTCACTTCTACAAGTTACTGTGATAGTTGTATCCGATCACTCTACGGGGTTAGGTTATATATTAATTTGATGTGTTACTTAATACATATGAATTATAAGCAAATTATTTTTCTATTTTCTTATACAATGTTTAGATTTGTGATTAGAAGATTAAATTACATTTTATAATAGATTATAAGTTAGTTATAATAATTTTTTATATTATTTTTTATTTTATTTAATAGTTATGAAAGATGATTTGAAAAAGTTTATTACTTAAGATTTTAAATTTTTACATTTAAACATAATAATTTATTTTTCACATTATTATATTATTTTTAATTTATGATATTTTAATTTTTTAAAATCTTTTAAAATTTACAAAATCAATAATATCTAATAAAAAGATTTATTAATTACAAAAATTTATTATTATTTTTTAATTTTTTAATAAATAGTTAAAAAACATGTTTTATTAGTATCAAAAATTTAAAATTATGTAATAAAATCATGTGAGCTAGATTGAGTTGTGTTAAGGTTTGTTGCTTGTTAGTCTTAGGTGGGCAAAGCTATAGTAAGTCCTACATGGGTAAAATTATAGTGTGAGAAGTTTCTCATGCTTATTTATTTTGAAGGATTTGGAAGATAATAAAAAGGGGGTCCTCATAGATGGAAGTAGAGAAGAAAGGGTAATAATTATCATGGGTGTGTAGAGAAGGGGGGTTTGTCACCCCCAAGGCTCTCAGGTCATGAAAGAGCCTAAGGGAACAAATTGCCCTAAACTACCTCAGACTACCTATTAAGTTAAAGAAGAAAGAACAAGCTCAAAAAGAGGGGCAAATTGGACTTTATTTCCCTTCAAATTATGACAAGTGTTTTCAGGAAATGGGTGAGCAGACTGCATAGGTCTCAGACTATGAACCAGACAGTTCTTTGTCAAGGGATGGTAGTGTGGGATTCGAACTTCAATGCACCACATTGAAGTCTTAGATATGTGTTGGCGTCCTGTACGAATAGAGGGTCAAGTAATAGCCAAAAACTCACAAAGTCTACTAACGACCTGAATGTTATAATTTTTCAATTTGACAGAAAATTAAAGGAAATGTGAAATACAACAAGAAGAATACTATAAAAGCTACTCTAATAATGGATTGACAAAGAAAGAAGAAGAGTGCGAACTTACTCAAGGTCTAGTTCGCCTGTTAGCTCTGAGCAAATGAACAACACCTACACACACAGTAACAGGAAAAATGTTAGGTTGTGTTTTGAGGTTTGCCTCAATCAAACCCTCGTTTTGGTGTTCCCACCTTCACGAACAACCAATATGCAATGATATAGAGAAAGTGATAAAGAAGAGAATAGAAATGACATAATGAAGTAGAGAGAAATGACAACCTAAATGCTACTCTACAAGAATGATAATGCAAGTAAATATAAGACACAATATCACCTTCCTTTCTACGAGCACTCAAGGCTGGGAGAGGAAGAAGAAAATAGATGACACCATGCCAAGGAGATAAAGCTTTGTGAACCTACAATAACAATGGTGTTGGAGAAAGAAGGTGTTATAGGATCCAAGAAAGAAGTTGGTAGCAGCAAGAAAGAGTGATAATGAAGCAAGAATATTGTAAGAATGATAAAAAAGTGTTGCAAGAATGAGAGAAATTGCATGAGAATGAAAGAATGAAGTTGATAGAAGTTCAAAATGGGAAAAATGGAGGCAAATAGTCATTTCTTGTTGGTCAAGATTCGATAGGGAATGCTACATTCATAGGCACCCAGGAATCATAATGCTTCTACAGATTCCAGATGTAGGAATCTTTGTCAGGATGGTAGTGCGGCATGCGGACGTCCGTGCAATGCACATCCATCCTCGACGAAAATTCCCTCACTAACATAAAACAACAAGGACACAGGGGGAAAGTGGGATAAAAGTGGGGTATTTACATCATCGGACTTGTAAGGGTAAAATGAGGGTAATTTAATGGGAAATTTTCCTAGGTACAAATTTATGCCATTACATTTTGCCCCCACTTTAGCAAGCATGTGTTAATGTGTATGTGAGCTAAAGTAGAAAGAGGTTGAAGAGAATATACCAATAACATCAAGGAAGAAAATCTTCGATCTGACATGCCTAGACATGAAAGAGGGAGCTCCACCAAGATGCAAAGATGACACGGTTCTTCGATCATGTAAAGCTAGCTACAATCTCACCACAAACATATTAGGCTTCAAACAAAACATGTTAGGTGTAAAATCCAATCATAAGACAAACATCCATAAGATGCAAGTCGACACAAAAAGACACAACCTAATTAGACAAGACACAAGACATGACTTGATCAGATAGATAAGCCTACGACTGTTGAAAACTACATTATAGGACAGTCATAAAAAAGGTGGGTCTAGTTAGGTTGCCCCCAAGCTAGACACCAAGATATAATATGTCTGACATCAAGACATGTGACATCAAATATCAGATAAAATACACACATTATGAGATACCAAAGAGATATTTCGAGAAGAAAGCTTTTAAAGGGGGTTCCTCCAGTAGGGAATCCTTCAAGACACCAAGGGGCCCATTCAAAGGAACACTCCAATTGAAAGACACCACATTTTCTGCAAGTTATTATGTCATTGAGGAATCCTTTTGAAAGATCTTTTGTCATGGAATCTGGTGGAAAGAATGCCCCTTTTCAAAGGAAAGTTTTCAGACTCTTTCATTTTATAAAAAGTGCTCCTTTTTGAAAGACAAATTTTTAGACTCTTTTGCTATGAAATCCTTTTCAAAAGAAAGTTTCATCAAAGAATCTCTTTTGAGAGAATGCAAAATTTTGGAAAATGAGATATTTTTCAATAGGGGATTATCTTTTCAAGGGATTCATTGTAAAAAATATTTGACACCAAGGAATCCTCCAACTTGCACTTCATCGGAGGATGTTGAATCCCCATAGAAGAAGCAAAAGCAACAGAGAAACTAGAGGCAACTGCAGAAGACACCAGCTTTGTATGAGGCATGTCAATGGGTTGTGAGAAAGGAGGGATGTCTAGGAGGGACATCAAAAGAGGATGCTCCACAGAGGGAGCGATGAAAACTTGCACCCTTTTGGGGTGAGCGTCATTGGGACCTGCCGAAGGATCCAAAAGAAAGACAAAAGCGATGGGAATTGAAGCAAAAACAATAGAAGAAAGTAGAGCAATAGAGGGAGATGTAGAGATGGATGCAATTAGCTCCCCCTTTATCTTCTAAGATACGGTGTGTTCCACAACTAGAGCCTTTTGCTTGCACTTGCATTCATGGGCAAGTTGGTTATGTCGACTATGAACACTAGAGGATGTGGCTTGAGAAAAGGCCAAGGGTTGTTTCTCAACTATAGGAGCATACTTCACAATCATTTCTAATGGAAGGGAGGTATCCTAAGTAGGAGTAGGAAGAGGAGGCACAAGAGCATAAATGATAAAGAGGAGAAATAGAGACAGGCACCTCGACAGTAGGCCTCTTCCCATTCTTTGCCTGAGGGATAGGTGGAAGAACAATCGGAGACCGTGAAGGCCAAGACATAGGAACAACCCCATAGGAAGGAATCCCCTTGCCATAGATAGTGGATTGGGTAATCATGGGAAAAATAGGCAACTAAAAAGCTTGACGCTTCGCTTTTCGCCATGCAAGCACCACTGCACTTCCCATGCGAGGCATAGGAGCGGGAACCGAAGATGCCACCATAGGACAAGAAGTAGAAGAAGGTGGAGAAGAAGATGTAGAAGGAGAAGGCTCTAGAGCACGAGAAAGCTTCCCCTTCACTTTTGATGGGGCTGAAGAAGCGGCTTGTTTCTACACTATCATAGAAGCCATTACGAAAATAGCATAGTGAGAGACTAGATAACTAACTTTTGGTGTTGAGCCCCCAATCTTATATTTAACATAAGCCATATATAACAAATCTCCCCTCGGAGGGAGAGGTCTGATCGGGGTGGGCTAGAAGTGATCCAAAGAGAAGCCCCATGTGGCACTAGCAATTTATAGCTAGTGTCATGCACCACATGCACAATGCCTTCATGGGGGAACTTTAAGCATTTATGGACTACAGAGGCAATGTTGTTCATAGAAGCTAGCCACATAATGCCTAGCCTAACTCTAAACAAGCCAAACTTTGGGATCACAACAAATCACACATCAACAACTTTAGGTCCTACCAAAACTGATAAAGAAATAACACCCATAGGGGCAATAGAGAGTCCATCATGGGTACAGACAGTGGTATGTGACTCTTCATATCTCTCCTTGTGTAAACTATTTATGAATAGTTTCCTTCATTATCACATTTACTCAACTCATCAAATCAACCAAGATGTCAGTTATGATGTTGTCATTAATTCAGGCATGAATGTATAATGGGGAAGGCTCCTTATTTAGTGGCTCATCATGTGAGGTGAAAGCTATATCAATTATTGCACTCACATTCTCAACATGAGGGATACACATGAATGAGACCATATTCACGTACTTAGATGAAACTATCTCAAAAGATGTAGAAGATTGTGTGACTAAATTTGCAGAGTGAAAAGGGAATGGGTCAACATAAATTTGTAATTCACTGTTAGACTTAGCTATAGATTTATTAGAATTTTGTTTCTTCCCATTGAGACGGATAGTCCCATCATCAATGTGGTCCTGAATCTCGTGATGCAGGTGCACACATCACTCAGTGTTATGTCTATGCACTCGATGGAATTAACATAATTGTTGTGCATCGTACTACTCAAGATAGGGCTTAGACAGAGGTCAAGGTTCTGGTAATGTTAGAACTTTATCTTTCAATAATTTTTTTAGAACAACAGTATAATATTAAGATAATTTTGTAAAATGTCTATTGCATCCCAGGCCTTTTTCTTTAGATGTAGAGACCATGTTCATAATAGCCTTGTTCTTTCCAGAAACTGACACTATTGACCGATTATCAGGCTGAGATCGCGAGGATGAACCCTTGAACTGAGCGACTGTAGGTTGGTATTCGTCCAGTGTTGCACATAGGTGTGCAAATGAAGGACTTCATCAGGGCAAACTTCTCTTGCCACTATTTATTTAAGTTCCCGATGAAGACCTTTTGAACATCAAAGTCTAATAAATGATAAGAGATTTGTGAAAATAGTGCTTGATAGTGAGCGATAAAGTCAGTTACCTTTTCATGGCCCCCTTGATTGTATTGGATGAGATTAGAGAAATTCATCTTTGATTTGATGTTAGCATGGAACTACCTCAAGAACTGGTTCACCAACTGATCAAACAAAAACACAAAATTATCCAATAGATTACAATAACACTCAAGGGTGGTGTCCTTAAGGGATCATGGAAAAATATTTACCATCAAAGCATCATGGTGGAAGAAGGCAGTGCATGTAGAATTATATGTTGAAATGTGCATATGAGGGTCTCCACAACCACTATACTTTCAAATTTTGGAATATCCATCCACTAAGAGATAGGAGTGTTCAAAATAGTGATGGACAAAGGACTATGACGAAAGAAAGGTTGAAACATAGGTTGAGAAGAAGAGGTAGAAAGGTTCGCCAACTAGTTTTGCATCTATCCCATATTTTGTAATAAATCATTTAAGATAGGGTCAAAAGATGAAATAGGACTAGTGGAGCCACCACCAAAAGGAAGACAAGTGGATTGGCAATGAACCTTTTTGGGAATGAAAGGTCTATTAAAGAAAGGTTCAAAATCTTGTGGTGGTTGGGAATGAATAGTCTATTAAAGAAAGGTTCAAAATCTTGTTTTGGGAAGACAAGTGGATTGGGAATGAACCTTTTTGTGAGCTCCCTGCCTTTAGGAATCATATGGAGGCGTGCAAAGCCAGATTTGGTACTTCTGTTGGGGACTATTGGAGGAATGATCAGTGGGTTTGCATCTCTACTATCAATTCAGACTTGTCTCCCCTGCAAACTCTCCTAAACTATGTTGTGCTAAGTCTGAATGGCCAGGGGGATTCTTTGGTTTGGAAAATGTCTTCTTCTAGGATTTTTTCTGTCTCTTCGGCACTGGCTGCTTGTCATCATTTTTCCCCAACCCCTGTTTGGGTGAAGGCTTGGGTGTACAACCTCATACCCAAAGCCAATATTTTTGCGTGGATCCTTCTTCAGAACAAAATTTTGACTAATGAAAACCTTTGTAACGTGATTTTTTGTTTCCTAATAGATGGTATCTTTGTTGTGAAGAGGTTGAGACTGTTTCACATCTCTTTCTCCTCTGTCCTTTTTTCTATGACATTTGGTGCAAGGTCTTGCAGTTGTGGAATATTAGCTGGGTTTTTCCTAGATCTATCTTGGATTTCTATTGTCAATGGAAGGCTCCTTCAAACAATTAGGTGTTGAATTTTCTCTGGAAATATATCTTCCCACACCTTGCGTGGGGTATTTAGAAAGAGCATAATAATAGAATTTTTTGAGATTCTGCTCTCTCGGAGGAAATTGTCTTTGGTAAAATCATTACAGTTGTGAGAGAGAATCTAAACTTGCTATGCAAACCTAAGGCCAAAGGAAAGGTCAGATGCCAAGATTATGAGCTTAAAGTTGTTGAGGCATGGAAGATTAATTTTGATATCTCCTTTTCTCTTAGACCTATTAAGGGTCCTAGAGATGGTATTGTTGATTCCCACTTATGTTATTTTGTCCTTGATGTCGCTTGATGATTCTCTGGCATCTGGATGATTATCTTCTCAGTTGATCTACTTGTCTATTTGGCACAATTACTTCTTTATCTATATTATCTTGGTGGCACTGATCGTTTAACTCCATCTGCAAATTACAAGTGACTGTTAAGGTATTATGATTACTGGTTATTAGCTCCATTGATCAGGTGATACATTTCTGGTTTAACATTTATGTTTCAGTACTTCACTTGATTACAAGTGACTGGCATGATCATTTCTTTTACAGGTTGATTACTTATGCTTGATCAGTTATAAGCATCTTGGCATTCGTCAAGGTATACTTATCTTTGTTCAGTCAATGGCATGGGTTTGAGGATCATTCTTGTTATTATTTTTGAGCAACTCAATTTTTCATCTCTTGGAAAATTTGGCTTTAAGGAATTTAGTTATGGTATTTGGTATGGGAGAATGGCATTCTAAATTTCGCATAATATCTAGCCTTTATTATAATTCTTAAGGCATTGCATGTTATATTGCAATTGGACTTTGAAAAAGAAAATCACTAAGTTCATTCTTTTGCATACGATATTCAGGGTTTGGCATTTTATAAGGGGTTAATCATTTTAATGTCACCATGGAAGTGACTTTGCCTTGGCTATTTGGGAACATAAAGTCTTATGTTTTTTGACCCCTTCACATGAAATAATGTTTGTCATTATTTGAATCGACATTTCACATGCTTCGTTTCTATTCAGGAAATGATTTGGTCGGCATGTCTACCCTTAATCTGGCCGCAGATTTCATTTAGCATTATGAGTTTGACTTATCACTTTCCGTCCTTTCGGACTTCAAATGCTTATCCATTTTTGCAAAGGAACTCGTTTTTGTTTGATGTGGAAGGTTAGGGCAAACATTTTTCTATTTCACGTTTTTGGACACCCCCATTTTGGCCACCATGCTCGAGTTTGTATCTCAGTCATTTCTTTGTTATCCCTGGCATTTTTTTTTGCTCTTGGACAACGATTGGGAGCAGTCATGAGACCATCACTATGGTCGCTCTATGTGTCAGTTTCCAACCATTGGGTATTGGCACATTTTTGGAAGGCAATGTGGTCATTTTTCTCCTCTACAGGACTGGTAATCATTCTTTGACAACAACATTCATTTACCAAGTATTCCTCTTTTGATTGGTTTGCAGATCCGCTTCTGGACATGCAAGATGTTTACGAGCTTATTCTTTCTCTCTTATGCAAAGTGAAAAATTGAAAACGTCTATTGCTTTCAAGAGAAAAGTATGAAATATTTTCTTTTAAAAATCAAAACGTGACTGCAAATTTCTTTTAAAAGGTTATTATGACAGTTTTTAAAGGAATTGTGATTTCTGGTTGTGGGTAATAAAAATGTCATCGAATCTCTTATGTTGTTCATCTGGGTTCATGGATTACTGTTCTTGTGAAGTTACTTCAGTCACACTTCATAGTGGTTTTAGGTTCTTAAGAATTACAGTCACTACAATGGGTATAGATCATGGAATATTCTCTCAGCCTCACTTGAAATTGTAGGTAACTGTTATAGTGCATGATTAATAGCTTTTAGTTACATGTTGTTTGGGGTTTCAGTTACTTCATTTTCGTAGCAGCTTATTTGTCAAAATTCTTATGGAATATACACTCTTCATTACTACTTGTGGGTATAATCTAAAAGAGGTTTCATTTGCTAAAACTACTTTTGTTGCTTTGCTGGTTATGTCAGGGAAAAATGGTTATCATTTTTGTTTTTAAAAGATGTGTTCCCACTGCTTTTGTGTAAACACTGCATGTGCAGGCTTCTAGTGAAGATATGCTTCTATCACACCTCTATTCTTGGACATTGTTGTTCCACCCTCAATAGAAAGAAAGAATCTTCTTTTATGACCACTGCAACATCAGAACTTTTACTTGACAGTTATTTTGTAACCTGGAAACATCCTTGTATAACCTTCTGGAAAGCAAAATTTGAGTAACAGTTGTAATACTTCCAATGTGTAATGATGTTTTCTGTAAAAAGCCAAAAAAATAACAAGATTAAGGTTCTATCATGATAGGAAAACAAAACTTGAAACAAGGGAATTACTATTTAGAGTTTTGGAAGTCTTTTCTGTATAATTAATGCTGAAAATTGGAAAACACAATGTGTAGTCAGATTTGTAGTTTCTGTATGGAAAGATGTTGAAAATCAAATAGTGAAAAAAGAAAGAAAAGATGTATCATTGTAATATAGTTTGATGAGATTGTATTGTGGCTATGATATGATTTTCCTCAAGTTGTCTTAAGGCTTGATAATGGGTGGAACAATGAAGAGTCATTCTTGACTTTGAGCGTTTTACACATTGTCCGTCAAGAGGCACTTGACATAAATCAAGTGAAATAGAGAAATCCTCTGTAATATTGTAAGTTCTATTGAATATTAGGAAAGGGGTCAGTGCTCCTTGAGATTGGTGTCTCTAAACAGAAGGGTTGGTGCTCCTTGAGTCGGTGCTCAGAAATCAGCCATTGAGGCTTTGTCAAAATAAATTATTGAAATGAAAACCTTAAAAAAGCTGCAAGTTTAGGAGTGGTTTTTCTATCCCAGGAGGGTTTTCCACTCGACATATCTTGTGTCTATTTGTGTCTCTATGACTCATTTGCTTCAGTACTTTACTACTTTAAAATGTAATGTTACATTACTCATTTCAGTTTAATATGATTGCATTCGAATACATGAATGACACTATCATTGATAAATGAGAACATATGTATGGTTCTTTTCAGTTTCAGTTTAAATTGTTTAAGAAGTCATAAACACTGATTCACACCCCCCCCCTCTCAGTTTATTTTCACTCCAACAATTGGTATTAGAGCCTAGGGTCCTCTGATAGGTCTTTCCAACCTAGGATTGATTCTGGACTTGGAGTCTATTCAAAATGTCTCAAGCTCATGAAGGTACTTCCATGACTAGAGCTCCATTATTTGATGGAACTGATTATGTATTCTGGAAAATCAGAATGGAGACTTATTTAACTTCTATTGACCTTGATGTCTGGAGCATAGTATTGTTTGGGTACATTGTACCAACTACTTTGCCAACTGCTTCTGATGAAAAGAAAAAATATGAAACCAATGCAAGAGCAAAGCATGCTCTTTTGTGTGCTCTGACTAAAGATGTCTTCATCAAAGTCATTATCTGTAGTTTTGCTAGTGAAATCTGGACTAAACTTGAAACTATCTATCAAGGAAATGAAAAGGTAAAATAGTCTAAAGTCCTCACTCTAAAACATCAGTTTGAAGAACTGAAAATGAGGGATGATGAAAAAGTAGCTCACTAATTTTTGAGAGTTGATGAAATAGTAAATGCAATGAAGGGTCTAGGAGAAGAAGTCAAGGAATTTGATGTAGTAACCAAGGTCATCAGAACCTTACCAACAAAATTTGAAGCTAAGATAGCTACTCTAAAAGAAAAGAAACACTTTACCCAGCTTACCCTTGATAGCCTTCAAGGCACCCTGATTGCCTATGAAATGAGGATCAGTAAAAACAACACCTCTAGAAAAGAAGCAACATTTAATGTTGAAAGGAAAGAAAGGGATGAGCTCTTTGAATCAGAACTTTTTGATTCTAAAGAATCCCATTTTGTGAGGAAACTCAAAAAGGGTTCTGGAAAGTATAAGGGAAAACTTCCCTTCAAATGCTTTAACTATGGCAAAATAGGCCACTTTGCTACAAAGTGTCCCTATGATGACACAAACAGTGATAACGAGAAATCTGAGAAATTTGCCAAGAAAAAGGCTTATAGACCCAAACAGAAATTTAATTTCAAAAAGAAGAAAAGTTTGTTCAACAAAAATGAAACAAATTCTGAATCTAATGATTCTCTAGATGAAGAGGATGAAAATCTCTTCATGGCTGAAATCATTCAACAAGATGAAACAAACAACAATGATGCTGAAGAAGGTGAAGTGGACTATGAAGGAGAACTAAAATGTGCTCTAAAAGAGCTGAGAAAACTTAAGAAACAGTTGCGTATTCAAGAACAAAATGTTGTTCAAGATAGTTCACAAGAGCAACTCATAAATCTTCAGATAATTTCTTTAAAAACTCAACTTGAAGAATCCAAGAGAGTTGAAGATTGTCTTCGCATTGACATAAGTTTTAAAGACCAAGAAATTCAAAAACTTGAACATGAGATTGTAGATCTCAGGAAGACTATCGAGAAATATGAAAGCACTCTTAAACTAAATGACATGCTCAGTAAACATAAATTAAACAAAGACAAAACTGGTATTGGCTTTGTTAAAGGTGAATGCTCAAATGACAGTGAAAAGAACAATGTTGTTGCTGGAAACGAAAATTCCAAACTCAAACATTCTGAGTTTTTCAAGGATCATATTCATCCTTTTAGGAGCAACAAAATGGTTTACAACTCCTACCCTCTCTTTTATGGGTACTGTTACTTCTGCAATAAATTTGGTCACAAAGTAAATTCTTGCAGATTTATGAATGCTAGAACTCCTAGATTTGGCTTTAGGCAGAATCATGGTTTTGCAAGACAAATTAGATGTTTTACATGCAAATCTTTGGGTCATTCTACAAAGCAATGCAATGCCGATCAGCAGAATAAACAGCTGAAAACCATCAAAGTTTGGAAACCCAAAGCAATTAACAATATTGAATAGACTATGCTTGTTCAAACTGCTTTTCACTCAAAGAAGAAGGACCTATGGGTCCTGGACAATGGTTGTTCAAACCACATGATTGGTGACAAAGAAAAATTTACAAATCTAGAAGACTATGTTGGTGGATATGTAAAATTCAGAGACAACTCTGGAATTCAAATCAAAGGAAGAGGTTCTTTGTTTCTAAATGAAGACACTCCAATCTACAATGTTTATTATGTAGAAGGATTAAAACATAACCTTCTGAGTGTCAGTCAAATCTATGACAGTGGCTATCAAGTCCTGTTCACTTCACAAGGATGTGAAATCAAAAACCAGTCAGGTAATGTTGTTGCTGCTGGAAGAAGGACCAAAGGAAATGTCTACAACTTACTAGACAACTTTGGACATGAAAACAATCACGGTATATGCTTAATGAGTCATGTTGAAGAAATTTGGTTGTGGCACAAGAGAGTAGGCCACATTAATTTTGACAATATGGTCAGAATTAGCAAAAATCAAATTGTAAGAGGTTTGCCCCTTCTTAGAAAACCTGACAAAGTTGTTTGTAAAGAGTCTCTTAAAGGAAAGCAAACCAAGGTAAGATTTAAATCCAATGAACATTTTTCTACTAAACCTTTGCAAATAATTCATACTGACTTATGTGGTCCTACAAGGACTAGATCCATAAATGGTGAGAAATATTTCATGTTGTTTGTTGATGACTACTCTCGTATGGTATGGATTACCTTTCTCAAGAATAAATCAAAAGCTTTTGAACGTTTTAAATTTTTTAGAAAACTGGTAGAAAGAGAGTCAGACTTAAAACTAAAATGTTTAAGATCTGACAAAGGTGGTGAATTCACCTCACAAGAATTCATAGACTACTGTGACAAACATGGCATAAAAAGACAGTATGTTGCTGCCAGAACACCCCAACAAAACGGGGTGTTTGAGCGAAAGAATAGGATTGTAAAAGAGATGGCAAGAACCATGTTGAATCAAGCAAATATCGCAAACATGTACTGGAAAGAAGTTGTTCATACAACTGTATACATTTTGAATAGAGTGCAGATCAGAGTGAAATCAAATTTCACTCCATATGAACTGTGGTATGGTAAATCTGCCCAAATTAAATATTTCAGAATATTTGGTTGCAAGTGTTTTATCAAGAGAGATGATGAAAACTTAGGCAGTTTCCAATCTAAAATTGATGAAGGTATCTTTTTAGGATACTCTACTCACAACAGAGCCTATAAATGCTTTAACAATAGGTTGAACAAAATTGTTGAATTTGTAAATGTCAAATTTGATGAAAATCTGCTTCTAGATGCTGAACCTATGCAGGATGATGAAGAGGACGAATTTGAACTTGATATAATCACTGAAAGCTTTGAAACTGCAAAGCCTGAAACAAAACCAACAAGCCCTAAACTTGTTGAAGCACAACCTGAAGATGTTGAAATCAGCTCAGAAAAATGTGAACTCAAAGTTCCTTCAAAATCTCTTGCTAGGAATCATCCTAAGGATCTGATTATAGGAGATAGATCTGTAGGAGTCCAAACAAGTAAAAAATCTATTAACTATGATGAAAAAGCTCACATAGCCGAGCTTACTGCATTTTATCTAATCACCCAGTTTGAGCCCAAGAATTTTGATGATGCTCTAACTGATGAATGTTGGCTTAATGCAATGCAGGAAGAAATTGATCAAATTGAAAAAAATCAGACTTGGGATCTAGTCCCAAGACCAGATGACAAAAATGTCATAGGAGGCAAGTGGATCTTTAGAAAAAAACATGATGAACATGGTCATGTTGTTCGCAACAAGGCTAGATATGTCTGCAAAGGATATGCTCAGCAAGAAGGTATTGATTTCGGTGAAACTTTTGCTCTTGTTGCTAGGCTTGAATCCATTAGAATTTTCTTGGCATATTTTGTTTTCAAAAATTTCACTATATATCAAATTGATGTAAAAAATACCTTTCTAAATGGATACTTAGAAGAAGAAGTTTACATAGAACAACCTGAAGGGTTTATCTGTAAAAACAAACTCAATCATGTCTACAAGCTGAAAAAGGCTCTATATGGCCTAAAACAAGCTCCTAGAGCTTGGTACTCCAGATTGGACAGTCACTTACTGTCAAAAGGTTTCATTAGAGGAGGATTTGACAAAAATCTATATGTTAAAATCGAAGGATTTGATATTCTTGTTGTTGAAATTTATGTTGATGACACCATTTTTTGTAGCAACAATATTTCCTCGAGTAAAAAATTCTCACAAATCATGGAATCTGAATTCAAAATGTCAATGTTGGGAGAACTGTCATTTTTCTTAGGTCTTTAGGTGTCACAACTTGACTCTGGCATCTTTTTATCTCAAGCAAGATATGCAAAAGAAATGTTAAAAAGGTTTAAAATGGATGAAAGTCATCCTGTAAGCACTCCAATGGCTACTGGCTGTAAACTTAGCAAAGTTGATGACTCTCTTGTTGTAAACTCAACTGATTATAGGTCAATGATAGGCAACCTTTGTATTTAATAGCCTCAAGACCTGACATAATGCAAGTTGTTTGCATGGTTGCTCATTTTCAATCATCTCCTAAGGAATCTCACATCAATGTTGTGAGAAGGATTCTTAAATATGTACAAGGCACAATTGATTATGGGCTTTGCTATCCCAGAAGCAATGATTTCTCTTTAGTAGCTTATATTGATTCTGATTGGGTAGGATGTTTAGATGACAGGAAAAGCACAAGTGGTGTTGCTTTCTTTCTTGGTGATTGTTTAGTGGCTTGGCACAACAAAAAGCAAGAATCTGTTTCGCTTTCTATTGCTGAAGCAGAATATATAGTTGCCACTTATTGTTGCACTCAGGTAATTTGGATGTCACAGACATTATCAGATATGGGTATTGAAGTTCCAAAACCTATTACTATTCTGTGTGATAATACTAGTGCAATAAATATCTCAAAAAATCCAGTTATGCACTCTCAAACTAAACATATAGCTATAAAGTTTCATTTTCTTCATGAAAAGGTGCTAGCTAATGAGGTATCAGTGCAATATGTTCCTACACAAGCACAGGTTGTTGAAATTTTTACAAAACCATTGGCTAAAGATGTTTTTGAAAGACTTAGGTCTTGATTGGGAGTTGTCTCTCAATCTTTGTTATCTTAAACAGTCTATCTTGGTGATAGGGGGAGCTGGTTAGTTCTTCCTGCAGCTCATACTTTGATGCTCAAAGGTTAAATCTACAGTTTGATGGAATGTCACAGTTGGTTTTGGTTTATCTTTGTTGGCCTCCCTTTATCCTTGTGTCAAAAAGGGGGAGAATTTTGAGTATTCGGTTACAATTCATTATCTTTGGTTTGGTGGCTTAGTTTTTCCATCAAGGACAAAGGGGGAGTTTGTTGAATCCCACTTATGCTATTTTGTCCTTGATATCACTTGATGATTCTCTGACATCTAGATGATTATCTTCTTAGTTGATCTACTTGTCTATTTGGCACAATTACTTCTTTATCTATATTATCTTGGTGGCATTGATCATTTAACTCCATGTGTAGATTACAAGTGATTGTTAAGGTATTCTGATTACTGGTTATTTGCTCCATTGATCAGGTGATACGTTTTTGGTTTAACATTTGTGTTTCAATACTTCACTTGATTACAAGTGACTAGCATGATCAGTTCTTTTATAGGTTGATTACTTATGCTTGATCAGTTACAAGCATCTTGACATTTGTCAAGGTATACTTCTCTTTCTTCAGTCAATGGCATGGGTTTGAGGATCATTCTTGTTATTATTTTTGAGCAACTCAGTTTTTCATCTCTTGGAAAATTTGGCTTTAAGGAATTCAATTATGGTATTTGGTATGGAAGAATGGCATTCTAAATTTCGCATAATATCTAGCCTTTATTATACTTCTTAAGGCATTGGATGTTATATTGCAATTGGACTTTGAAAAAGAAAATCACTAAGTTCATTCTTTTGCATACGGTATTCAGGGTTTGGCATTTTATAAGGGGTTAATCATTTTAATGTCACCATGGAAGTGACTTTGCCTCGACTATTTGGGAACATAAAGTTTTATGTTTTTCGACCCCTTCACATGAAATAATGTTTGTCATTATTTGAATCGGAATTTCACATGCTTTGTTTCTATTCAGGAAATGATTTGGTCAGCATGTCTACCCTTAATCTGGCCGCGGATTTCATTTAACATTATGAGTTTGACTTATCACTTTCTGTCCTTTCGGACTTTAAATGCTTATCCATTTCTGCAAAGGAACTCATTTTTGTTTGATGTGGAAGGTTAGGGCAAACGTTTTTCTGTTTCACGTTTTTGGACACCCCCATTTTGGCCGCCATGCTCGAGTTTGTATCTCAGTCATTTCTTTGTTATCCCTAGCATTTTTTTTTGCTCTTGGACAATGATTGGGAGCAGTCAAGAGACCATCATTATGGTCGCTCTATGTGTCAGTTTCCAACCACTGGGTATTGACACATTTTTGGAAGGTAGTGTGGCCGTTTTTCTCCTCTACAGGACTGGTAATCATTCTTTGACAACAACATTCATTTACCAGGTATTCCTCTTTTGATTGGTTTGCAAATCCGCTTCTGGACATGCAAGATGTTTACGAGCTTATTCTTTCTCTCTTATGCAAAGTGAAAAATTGAAAACGTCTATTGCTTTCAAGAGAAAAGTATGAAATATTTTCTTTTAAAAATCAAAACGTGACTACAAATTTCTTTAAAAGGTTATTATGACAGTTTTTAAAGGAATTATGATTTTTGGTTGTGGGTAATAAAAATTTCATCGAATCTCTTCTGTTGTTCATTTGGTTTCATGGATAACTGTTCTTGTGAAGTTACTTCAGTCGCACTTCATAGTGGTTTCAGGTTCTTAAGAATTACAGTCACTACAATGGGTATAGATCATGGAATATTCTCTCAACCTCACTTGAAATTGTGGGTAACTGTTATAGTGCATGATTAATAGCTTTTAGTTACATGTTGTTTGGGTTTCAATTACTTCATTTTCGTAGCAGCTTATTTGTCAAAATTCTTATGCAATATGCACTCTTCATTACTACTTGTGGGTATAATCTGAAAGAGGTTTCATTTGCTAAAAATACTTTTGTTGCTTTGCTGGTTTTGTTAGGGAAAAATGGTTATCATTTTTGTTTTTAAAAGATGTGTTCTCACTACTTTTGCGTAAGCACTACATGTGCAGGCTTCTAGTGAAGATATGCTTCTATCACACCTTTGTTCTTGGACATTGTTGTTCCACCCTCAATAGAAAGAAAGAATCTTCTTTTATGATCACTGCAACATCAGAACTGTTACTTGACAATTATTCTGTAACCTAAAAACATCCTTGTATAACCTTTTGGAAAGCAAAATTCGAGTAACAGCTGTAATACTTCCAATATGTAATGATGTTTTCTGTAAAAAGCCAAAAAAACAACAAGATTAAGGTTCTATCATGACAGGAAAACAAAACTTGAAACAAGGGCATTACTATTTAGAGTTGTGGAAGTCTTTTCTGTATAATTAATGCTGAAAATTGGAAAACACAGTGTGTAGTCAGATTTGTAGTTTATGTATGGAAAGATGTTGAAAATCAAACAGTGACAAAAGAAAGAAAAGATGTATCATTGTAATACAGTTTGATGAGATTGTATTGTGACTGTGATATGATTTTCCTCAAGTTGTCTTAAGGCTTGATAATGGGTGGAACACTAAAGAGTCATTCTTGACTTTTGAGCGTTTTACACATTGTCCATCAAGAGGGACTTGACATAAATCAAGTGAAACAGAGAGATCCTCTATACTATTGTAAGTTTTATTGAATATCAAGAAAGGGGTCGGTGCTCTTTGAGATTGGTGTCTCTAAACATAGGGGTTGGTGCTCCTTGAGTCAGTGCTAGAAACCAGCCATTGAGGCTTTGTCAAAATAAATTATTGAAATGAAAGCCTGAAAAAGGCAGCAGGTTCAGGAGTGGTTTTTCTACCCCAGGAGGGTTTTCCACTCGGCATATATTATGTCTATTTGTGTCTTTGTGACTCATTTGCTTCAGTACTTTACTGCTTTAAAATGCAATGGTACATTACTCATTTCAGTTTAATATGATTGCATTCGAATACATGAATGACACTATCATTGATAAATGATAACATATGTATGGTTCTTTTTCAGTTTCAGTTTAAATTGTTTAAGAATTCATAAACATTGATTCACCCCCCCCCCTCTCAGTTTATTTCCACTCCAACAGGTATCCATTGGAACCCCCCTCCTCCTAGTTGGGTTAAAATGAACTTTGACGATGTGGCCAAGGGCAATCCTGGGCCTGTAGGGTGCGGGGTAGTGATAAGGGATGAGAATGGCCTTTTTATTTCAGTAGTGGTGCTCCCCTTGGGCACCTAGACCAACCACCTTGTTGAAGCCATAGGGGATTTCCAAGCTCTAAATCTTGCTCGTCAACTGAATTACAAAAATTGTTTGGTTTGAAGGGGACTCGAACAATATAATACAATGTATTATAGGATCCCAAAAACCCTCATGGACCATTGAGAATTGGATTGATCTCTCCAAGGGGATTATTAGCTCCTTTGATAAATGCTTCGTCTCCCATGCTTATAAAGAGATCAACATGGTGGCGGATTTCTTTGCCAATAAGGGGGTTCAGGCTAAGGGCAAGATGACGTGGCAGAGGAATGAAAAGTTGAAGGTTGATGTCACCACCTTCTTGATGTATGATAGAACTCATGGGAAGGTTCAAGTTCCCCTATCTATTAATGATTATGGGTGCTAAGTGTCCTTTATTCCAGTCTCGGGACTGTTGTATAATCCTTTATCATCATGGGCTAGAGTGTCATAATATTAGTTTTCATTCCGATTTTTTGCGTCTCACACGCTTTCTAGGCATTTTGGTAGTTAGGTTATTTGGCTTTCAAGACTCTTTGAAGCAGGCTTGCAATTCTGTCAACATGGGTGGTGAGTGTTGTCATGTTGAACCGACGGATTGTGAGGACCTAAGGAGCAATACTAAGGTTTGGGAATTGCTGGAGAAGGGAGGGATCACTAATTACATCGAGAAACTCCATGGTTGGGACCAGAAGATTACCGGGTTTTTCACAAAGGAATGGAGTAATGGTAAGGTTAATTTGTTTGGGAGAAAGGTCACCATTAATGAGTAGTTAATTATAGAGGTCACGGGGCTTCCTTTGGACGGTCTCAAGTTCTATAGGGATAGGAAAATTTATGACCAGGCTGTGAGAAAATTTATGAAGACTGAAAAGGAAAAAGAGGACCTACGCAGAGCTACCAAAAGCAGTTATGACTCCATGAAGATCAAATTTCTCTGGCAGGAGGTATTGAAGGTGATCATGGAATACATTATGCTAGATGACAGGTACACTAGGGTTCTTGGTTATCATTTTGTGCTCCTGAATCACTTTTGGCATTAGGTTAGGGTCTCCTTCCCTTTCTATCTTTCTACCTCATTGAATGCTAGCCTTCAGGACCATAGCTTGAACCTGGTTAGACACCTCATTCTTCATAAGGGTTTGCTTGTTTTAATCTATGAACATTTTAAAGCTATGTCGACTTTGTCCCACCAGACCCCTTCTCTCCACTTTGTCTCTCCTAAGGATGAATTGGGTGCTAGTTACACGGACAAGGATGAATGGGAGACTGATATGGAGGATGAAGGTGGTGGGGAAGGGTAGTAACAGAGGTAAGTCCAATGCCTATGCCCTTCCTAAACCTAGTACTATGATCTCTAGAGGCAAAGCTAAAGTCTTTTTCTCGAGTTCTGATGAAACAAAACTGAAGGTGAAAGGAAAATCAAGTGTTCCCCTTCAGGGAAAGGGCAAGAGGAAGGTTGTGGAGTACCCCTCCTATGAAACCAATTAGGATGATCCTCAATCGACCCCTTCATCGGAGTACTCTAGCTACCCTACAACCAATAGAGAGGATAGGCCTAGGTATCCCAGTGATCTTAAGGAGGATGACCATTACTTTAAAGCCAAACGAGAGTTTCCTGTTGATATCCTTGCTATCGCTCGTAATGGGTTTGTTGAATTTTTTAGGTTGATTAGGTGGGTGTTTTTTGAAATAAGGGAGATTAAGTTGAATCAAAGGGCTATCAGTAGCAAGCTAGAAAAGACTGATATGATGTATAACACTAACAAAGACAAAGTACAAGGCACCGACTTATGGACTAAGGAGGAAAAGAGATACATGGTGGATTACCTAAAGATAATTGTTGAGGACTTGTAGCAATTTAAGAGCAATCATGATGGGAAGCTATCTGCTATGGAGGAAAAGTTTAAGAATGTTAAAGAGTCTATTCAGAAAGTGTTGGAAATGAGCCACAAGATCTTAAAGTCCACAACGAACACTATGAATATGATGATTGAAAATATGGAAAATGCTTATTAGGTAAGGATTGTTGTGGATTTGGAAGATGAGAAAGAACAAAGCCAGGTGGAGGGTGTCGGGCCGAGCAAAAGAACTAGAACCAACCTGAAGAGGAAGGCTGACAAGATCCCTGTTAACATCTAGGAAATAAAAAAAGAAGCTTTAAATATGAACAATCTGGAGTAGTAGGTGGTAGATATCTTGAGGAATCTAGCCTAGTGGCTAGATTTTTGCTGGGTTTTTGTTGGTTTTTGTTGTGTTGCCTATGGGCTGGTTCTTTGTCTTCTCCTTTGTTGGAAGCTTTTTGTTTTTTCATTTGAACTGTTTCATGCTTTATCTTTCACCTCTTTGTTGTTAAAGGGTTTAGGGACCCCTTCAAAACCTACTTTTTCCCAAATCAAAAACATTTGTAATACATATTTAAACTCCACAACATATATCAAGCATTAGGTTGGCCAGGAATTAGACCTAATCACAAAATAAGCAAACTGATCAAACACCAACGATCCATCTGATCATATAATCACTTGCCATCTAGAATATATAGTGTACTAATACCTATAAATGATCTCCCAAAATTGCAAAGTCTAAATCCAATCACTGGAGGAACGTGGATCAAATTACTCATATCCATTTACATTGATAAAGCCAAAAATTGAATGTTGAACTACTATTACTTGTAACTTTCAAACTGTTGATCCAAAATAGTTGAAATCTTGATCATAAATGCATGAAGTAGTCAAGAATAACATATTATAACCTCATAAGATCTTATTACATGAGCAATTACATACCAAAATACTAGTCTAGGATATCTCCATTTGGTTCACCAGATTAAAGAAAATATCAACAATCAATGTTGGCATCAATGACAACACATAAAGTGATTCCTTCTTCATTCTTTCAACAATATCCCCCTTTGTCATTAATGGCAACATGTGCCAAAAATGAATCTCCAAAAACTTCAAAATATGCACCATCTCTACACCATTTCTACCTTCATCTAACTTCTCCAAAATCATCTCACTTCTCCAATATTCTCAAACTTCTCCCCCTTTGACATAAAATACAAAGGGTGTGTTGGTAATTACACAACTAAGCTCTAAACTTGATGCATATGTATAGGTGAAAAACTGGGTGAAATACATTGACTCCGCCTCAGGGAGTTATCTCAAAAAAAATTGATCCAATTGTATGTACAATAAAAATTGAAAAGCAATTGAAAACACTGAAAGAATAAACATGTGAAATATGCTCAATGAAGGAGGCACCTTAAAGCTCCTTAAGAATTTCTTTCCAAGCAGACTTCCCTTCATTCCAAGTCTTTTTGGCTGTTGCAAGCGATTGGTACAATGACTACAAGTCTACAAAATTCTCCTCTCCCTCTTTCAAAGTACTTGGATTTGGATTTATCTTTGTGAGCTTCTCTGCTCGAGTAGGGCACTTGACACTAGTATATGCTTGGTTTTCACCAAGTCCCCAAAATGTCAAAATCTCCTTATAATGTCTTCTTTCTACCTTTGTAGAGTGAAAAACTTCTTCTGCAGATTTGTAATGGCAGTCCAAGAGGTATGGTTTCTATCCTTTGACGGATCAAAGATACCAAAGGCATTAGTTATTTGTGACTCAATAAAGTCCATTAATTCATTAATTCCTTGAGTGGAATTTGGCCACCTCATACAATACAGGAACAAAGTCTTAGCTGCATCTTCATAGTCTTGCACTTCCTTCAGACATTTTTCTAATTTGTGATGTACAGATGCACATCTATCTTGTAACTCAAATGGCCTCTTCTCTGCAAATCTTGATTCAACATCTTTTTTAGTCTGTTCCTTCATACCAGAGGCATACTCCTTAAGAGAATCAACTAAAAACTTGAGATTTTCTATAGGATTTAGAGAATTTCAATTGTGGCACTAGGAGTAGCATCTTGTAGAGACTTGATAGCTTCATTGATCAATTTTATCCCCTTCTCATGGGTTTCAATAATCTATTTTCTATAAGAGGAATGAAAGACATCTCTGAGCTCCAACTTTTGAATTGGTGAGATCTTTTCAATATCCACACTGCCTTGGTACATTGGGAGTTGTAGCAACTGGGGAGGAATAACTGGTTGGAACCTTATCTATTTGGAAAAAATAACCTTAAGTGAATTACCAGAGGATTCTCCAGATGGCTTTAGTAGCTCCATGGTCTTTTGTGACACTTCTTCATTATTCTCAACCTCAGACTCTTCTTTATTCTCTTATTTTTCTTCTTCATCCTCATTTTGGTTACCTTCATTTTCATTTCTAGCATCTTCATTTTGTTTTTCAAGTTGGTCCTTGGTACCTTTATCGGCACCATTCTTATACTTTTCTTGTTCTTGTTTTGCACTCTGGTTTTCATCATTAGCACTTGTGGTCTTGTCTATATCTTCTAGAGGAGAAGATGTCTCTAGGGAAGCATGTGTTTCTTCTATCGGTGGTCGTGAGGACACTACATTCTTTGTATCAAAGAATGGAGTTTCTTGAACATCTTTTTCCTCTAAAAGTTCTTTGAAAACTGGTAAATTTATAATAAGAGGAGGATTTTCCTTTGCATCAGTAACTTTTTCTTTAACATTCTCCTTTCCTTGAGTATTGGATGATATAGTAGTTATCATCCCAAACTTCTCTGCTATATCTCTGCTAGTTATGACTATCCTGCTTCAACCTTTCTACTCGCTCCTTTTCTCTTCCCATAAGAATGGTGACTCTTTGCTTTACTTTGAATTCTTTTGTATACACTTTCATCAAGGTAGCCTTGTCATCCTCAGAAAAGGAGGATCCAATTTCCTCCAAGGAATCATCTTTTATCTTATCTCCATCTTCAATTACTTCATGCCTTCTTTCCACCAATGCATCCCACACACTACTAGGGACCTTCTTCTTGATATTACTCATATCTACTTCTAAAACAATAATATACTGAATGATGGCTTCAATGATTGTTTTTTTATCTTCTTTGTCCACTTAATCATACAGTTTTGTAGTACTTTCTAACAAATCATCATGTTCTTTAAACATATTACTAACCAAAACATCTAATTTCATCAGAGTCCGAGCTCTTATCGAAGGATTTTTTGTCTTCTTTTTCTTTTTCTCTGAAGAGCCTTCTTTTGATTTCTTCTCCTTCTTCTTTTCAGGCTTCTTATGAATGTATATAGTGAAAGCTTCTTTTTATCTTTCTATTTCTTCTTCTTCAAAAGTGTCCACAATGTCAAATTTTGGCTTCTTTGCTTCGGTTCTAACCTCTTGTGAGGCACCTTCATCGCTTTTGGTAGCACTTCTTCTTCTGTTCCTTGTTAGTTGTTCTTCATGTTTCAGTCCAAGCTCAATTTATTCTTCAACTATAGTACTTAAGTTTTTTTCCCTGAATGCTTTTTGCTTCTTTCTTCTTCTAGAGGTAGTAGGGGTTTCTACCGAAGGTACATTATTTCTCTCTTTCTCTTGTTAATCCTTGTACTTGGTCCAGAGGGTGAAATTACTTCTTTAGTTACTAGAGCACTAGGCTCCACCTTCTTTCCTTTACCACTACTAGTAGTAGCTCTAGAGGACTTAGGTAATGCAGAGGCTGGGGTGGAAGTTGTTCTTCCCGATCTTCTTGGTCTCGAGGGCTCACCAGTTGCACTACCCTTTTCCATAGCTATTTCCCTTAACTTTTGTACTTCTTCTGTAAGTCCATGTTTTATAAAGTATAATTCATTTACTTGTTTTGTTACCCTTTTATTTCTTGCAGGTGTTGATAATTCCATATGGAATTTTGATGATTTTTCTTCACATGTTCCATGTCTTGATAGAGAGGGGTCCTTAGGACTCTTGAGAAATAATTCAACATATCCTTCAACTTCTTTCTCAGAAACTTGATATACAAGGGGCTCAACTCACTCTATTATAGGTTCAACAACCTCAATTATACACTCATCAGTTGAAACAAGGGAAGTAATTTCCTTTGCATATTTCTCTACAAGTTTGTTGGGTATTCTCTCCCTTTCATGCATATTTTTTTGAAGCACTACAAAGAGTGCAGTCAAAGCATCATCCTGATCTTCAAAGTCGCCTAAGTTATGCATATAATCAAAGATTTGATGTCCCACAGGTCTACTTATATCCCATACAATACCCTTTCTTCCAGGAAGTTATTTCAAAAAGTAAAACACATTACCAAAGTTCCAAACTTAAATGCATTTATTTTCTTAGGTTTTCTTTAAGTTCTCAAGAAGTTGTTGTCAGAGCAACTCACATAGATCATAATCTTTTCCATTTCCAACCATTTTGTGTACAACATAGATATCAGTTGCAAAAATTGAATTCTCCTTGTTTGTGAAATAAATCTTGTGTCTTATAATCATAGAGGCATATTTCACAATAGGAAATTTGTGATAGGTTTAGTTGTCAAAGGTGGCACTGGTAAGATTCATAACAACTTTATTTTTCACAGATTTAAGAATCAGTACAGGTTTGGTATCACACAACCCTATAACTACCTTGATCACCTCCTTGCTTATTAGTCCATACATGTCATTCCATAAAAACTTGTCATGCATCCTACTTAGTGCTTGCCTTACATACTTAGCATCCACATCATTACTGTAGTTAGAAAACCAATTCCATATATCAAGCTTTTTCTTCACTAGGTTAATGTACTCAGGTTAGACCACAAATCTTTAATTTTTTGGTGATTATACTCTTCCAAATTCCCATGTATGTATGCCCTAGTATCTTCTATAGGTAAAACCCTATATGGAATCTTCGAAAAAGCATCGACGGGGTCATTATGAAATACTTTCATTGAATACCTTTTGAATTTTGGTCTGGGCCTCTCAAAAATGTTAACAATGGTCAGGGTAGCCATTTTAGCTTTAATTAAAACTCAAATGCTTATGAAATAAATTTTATTTCAAACTCACAAAGCACAGAAAGTCATAAATACCTTTTATGCACACAACAAGATCTAGGGTTTGGATATTCTACACCAAATTCGTCTTCAAATCTTCTTCAATTCATTCTACTTTCTTCAAATGCACAAATGTGATTAAAATTAACTTAGGAACTCACTATATATCTTACCAATTTTCCCTAATACCACATTGAATGCTTCAAGTTCCAAAAAGTTGATAAAACCCTTCATTGATACACTATAAACCCTAAAATGCTCCGCATTTCTACAAATTTGCATATTTTATGTCGGTTTATTTTCCAAAAGCTTAAGTATGTCATTTTACACCATATATCTTTCTATTATTCCTTGAAACCTCATATTTCTAGGGGGCTGCTAGATTCTTTTGTTATTTATCCCCCTAAGCCCATGCCTAGGTTTAGTTTTCAAGGGAATTATCTACACCAAAGGGAGGCACACACACCTTTGATGTTCCTGATTCATCTTTATTATCATATTCCTCTTTCTTTCTCCAAATCTTATCCATTTCCTTCTTTACTTCAATAGGATCAATTTTCTTCATAGGTTCATTCCTTTTTCCCTGATTAGTCCGCCTTCCATTCTTACTTCTGCAAAAACTTGAAATGTATCTAGGTTTGTTGCAACTATAGTATACAACACTTTTATGACCAAACTGGCCTCCATTCAATCTCGATCTACACTAGTTAGCCTTATGTCCAAATACATTGCATGTATAATAGTAACAATTGAAGGATTGAATCATTCTACCAACATTATATCTATTCATCATCTGACTTTTGCACTCGATAGCTCTATGTCCAAATTTCTTGCATGCAAAACATTGTCTAAAGAAGGATCCAACATTCTGGTTCATTCTACTTCTACATTCTATTGCCTTATGTCCAAATTTACTGCATGAAAAACAAATACCATTAAAAGATGGGTACCTTTGAGCATTTCGTTGTCTGATAGGGGGTCTTCTAACATTGCTTCTTTGTTTTCTGAATTGTTTTCCATTGCTTTGAGTCTTATTTTGATTGTTAACCTTGTTAGGGGTTTGATTAGCCTTTGATATTTATCCTTCCTCAAGTCCTAAACCTCCTTTATCTTTAGATGGTTTATGTCCTGTAATTAGTTCATCAAGCATTATACTACTTGTTTTGAATTTGTCCTCATGAACTCTTGCTTTCTCTAAATATGATCTTAGAGTTACCACTTCCTATTCAAGTCTTGTGCATTCAACAGTCTTTATTTGTACCATTACATTCAAACAATCCTCAATTATTTTCTTTTCTTCCACTTGTACTTTCAGTCCGGTGATGTCTTAATTTTCTTTCTTCAATTGTTCGTTGACTTCTCTATGTCTTTCTCTAATATTCTTGATTTGTTCTCTCAATTTTTTGATACATTCATTTGCTTCCTCTAGGTTTTCCTTTAGATTTTTGTTTTCACCTTCAACTTTGTCAATATCTTCAAGAGAAACTTGGAGTTCTTATTTATCAATCATACAATCATTTTCAGCAGTAAGATCTGAAAACTCTTTATCAACCATGTGTTCAATCTCCAAGATCTTCCTTAAGTTGTTAGGCTTCTTAGAAGGAACCAAACTCTGATACCAATTTTTGAACACCCAAAATACTGAGAAGGGGGGTGAATCAGTATTCTATTAAATCATTTAATCAAAATCCATCCAATTAACAAAACATATCTAACTACAACAATGAATGAAAGCATAAAATAATCACAAGATCACATGACACATGAATACCAGTATTTTTAGGTGGAAAACCCAAAAAGGGAAAAACCATGGTGAGGATTAGGTCACAATATATTATAACTAGTTATAAGATATTATAGAGGCTCACTGCCACGACACACTGTCCAATAGGCCTCACAACCACAAAAAAGATACAAAACAAAAATGGCCACACAACCAAGATGTGAACTGATACAAAAATGCACCTTCCTTGTGCTGAATTCAGTTCCTTTGAAGCTCTAAATACAAAATACAACTCTGCTTTACAATTGCTCAATATTCACAATAATTCTGCTTCGGATCACACACATACAAATTCATATATTCACATCAAATCACTTATCATCTCAGATATCATATCACTCTTAAATTCAAAAATTTCTTACATATTACTGAATACATTCGCATACATCAATTTGGTCGGCCTAATTAGATGTAGCCCAAAAACTAAATCAAAATTGCCTTGTTAGCTCTATACTTAAATTAAAAAAACATCCTCACACTCAAATAAAATGTGAAACACTCTAATTTAGGTTGGCATGGACCTAAAATAGATCTCATTAACATCTGCAATACATATTTAAACTCCACAACATATATCAAGCATTAGGCCAGCTAGGAGTTAGACCTAATCACAAAATAAGCCAACTTATCAAACACCAACGATCCATCTAATCATATAATCACTCACCATCTGGAATATATAGTGTACTAACACTTGTAAATGATGTCTCAAAATTTCAAAGTTTGAATCCAATCATCGAAGGAATGCAAACTAGATTACTCATACCTATTTATAGTGTATAAAGCCAAAAACTGAATGTCAAACTACTGTTACTTGTAACTTTCAAATTGTTCATCGAAAATAGTTGAAATCTTGATCATAGATGCATGAAGTAGTTAAGAATAACATATTATCACCTTATAAAAAAATCTTATTACATGAGCAATTGCAGACCAAAATACTAGATTAGGATATCTCCATTTGTTCACCAGATTAGAGAAAATGTTAACAATCAATGTTGGCATCAATTACAACACATAAGATGTTCCTTTTTCATTCTTCCAACAATAGAAAAGTGTAAAAGAAAGAAGAAGAGTGTCAACTTACTCAAGGTCTAGTTCGTCAGCTAGCTCTGAGCAAATGAACAACACCTACACACACAGTAACATGAAAAATGTTGGGGTTGTGTTTTGAGGTTTGCCTCAGTCAAACCCCTGTTTCGGTGTTCCCATCTCCATGAACAACCAATATGAAATGATATAGAGAAAATGATAAAGAAGAGAATAAAAATGACACAATGAAGTAGAGAGCAATGACAACCTGGATGTTACTAGATACAAGAATGATAATGCAAGTAAATACAAGACACAATATCACCTTCCTTTTTGTGAGCTCTCAAGGCTGAGAGAGGAAGAAGATAGATGACACCACGCCAAGGAAATAGAGCTTTGTGAACCTACAATAACAATGGTGTTGGAGAAAGAAGGTGCTATAAGAGCCAAGTAAGAAGCTGGTAGTATCAAGAAAGAGTGAGAATGAAGCAATAATGTTGCAAGGATGATCAAGAAGTGTTGCAAGAATGAAAAAAGTTGCATGAGAATGAAAGAATGAAGTCAATAGAAGTTCAAAATGGAAAAATGGAGGAAAATAGTCATTTCTTGTTGATCAAGATTTGGTAGGATGTTACATTCATAGACACCCAAGAATCATAACGCTTCTATAGATTCCAGACACGAGAATCTTTTTCAAGATGACAACGCACCACACGAACGTCGATGCGACATGTGTGCGACCCTGACAAAAATTCCCTCACCGACAGAAAATGACAAGGACATGCTGGCAAAGTGAGATAAAGAGGCGAATATTTACATTATCTGACTTATACAACTAAAATGAGGGTAAATTGGAAAATTTGCCTTGGTGCAAATATACGCCATTACAGTGTGTTAAATTTTAAGATTTTATAGGAGTATATGATTAACATATAAAGAGATTAGGATAATAATAGGAGTAGGAAAATGAAATTTTCATGTAGAAAGTGGTATATGGATGACTAAAGATAATATAGGAGAGTTTTATTGGGAAATTGGATATAGAAATTTGAAAGGAAATGTTTATATAAGTTTGTTTTTAAAGGTTTTGATTTGTATATTTTTAGGCATGTAATTATCTATGTTTTTTTTATGATTAGTCTAGTTCTCTCTTTCTACATTTAACTTCACAAGCATTATTGCAATAATTATTTGTAAAAATTTCACAAGCATTATTATACTAATTCTTCGTAAAAAAATTGGACATATTTATTGGCATGTATTAAATGTGACATTATTTTACCAATTAGAGTGCTTTAACTTCACTAAAACTAATTTTAATCAATTATATTTCATTAAATGTGTGCTTAATATATAAGATTAGTTATAGAGTGTGGTTATTTTTCATTACTTCTTCAATCTTTTATCTTGTTTAATTTTTTTTAATATTCAACTTGATAAATTTTTTGGTTCATGTAGAATTGAGATAAATGTTGTGCAATTCAATGAGGATGTTTTTCTTGGATTGTTTTTCCTAATAATGCATTAATGGGAGATATGCATGTATTCCTTATCTAATTATTGTTGTAATTCCTCATAAATTTGTTTGTTTGTTTTGTTAAGATAAAAAGGTAAAAATAATCAAAATTACTACCAACTTCCCCTCCTCATTAAGGGGAAAATCCAATGTATTTATATATATCTCTCACAAATGATATTTATGAAGCATTAAATGTCACAACCTAAAGTTGTGAGCCAAATAATCACTAAGGTTTACACCTTTTTTTCCTCTAATACACATGTTGATTGTGAATTAAATTCATCAATTGAACAAAGGACAATAATATCATTTATCAAAAATAAACCACATTTCACCAAAAATCTAGAAACAAGTAAGGTTTAAAAAACATATAATTTTAAACTTAAGAGATCAATTTCAACCACAATTAAAATCCTTCTTATTATAACAAAGAGGAATAACAAGTATTCAAAAGTTATAAATCTATTTTCAAAAGCATGTACTAACTCTAATTTTTTTAACAATATAAAATATTACCATAAGGAAATGAACAAATTTATTTATCTTAATCATGCAACGGGTTTATAAATTACCTAAGTCAATCAAAATATATTATAGGCAAAATAATTTAGATCCTTAATAGAGAAAACCCAGTTATAACTATAGGAAATGTGTAGAAACATCAAATAATCATTTTCCAAATATTCAACAAGACTAGATTTTTATAAAAATTTCATTAAAAATCTTTACTATGCCTTGCATTTTCAACTCATTTGTACTCATAAATTTTAATGGTTTACGATACTAGAATGTATGATAACAATTTTAGATAGCAAGATGATCGATACAATAACCACTATCAACTATCATACATAGTATATCCATAATACATCACATCAAAGTATATACTCACAATTGATTCAATCTTCTTTCTAATAATCTTAGCATAGAGTTGAGAAATAATCTTGTAGATAATGGTTTTGATAGATAATTCTTGAATATCATTTATAAGTCTTAATTAAAGGAATGTAATCACAAATACCAATCAAACGATATTTATTAACATTACATGGAACATATGCACTATACTAAATATCAATTTAATGAAGTAGAGAAAGCATCATGGGAGCACTTCACCAATAACCACATAGTTGTATGGCTCCCCTATATGCAACCCCAAAAAAGTGAGACCCTACCCATCACAAATGGGATCACAAGAATGTGACATAAAGGAAGAGAATGAAACATGTATATATAACCACAAGAGCTCAATCACAAACAATAATGCTTTTATAGTAACACTACATTGGCTAAGGATTTTTTTAATTATGAGTAGGTATTTACTTATTTCATCACAAGAATGGATTATCAAATATTATTTCATGTATTAATCATATCATACCAATAATAAGACCACCAAGTCATTATCCAAAAGATTTCATGTGGTTCCAATAATATTTAAAATCTTATCTTTACAATCATTTTTAAATTTTAATTTCTACCTCATTTAAAGAGTAATATAATTTTAAAAAATTAGTTGAGGTCCCCATAAGCCCTACCATTCATTTTGATTAATTAGTAGTTTAAACTAGATTAGAAAATAAAATTAGCAATTAGCTTCCCTCTACATGTAGGTATTCAACCAATCTAAATAAATTGACAAAGGTCCCCATAAGCCCCTTCATTTTATTCAGTTGGCCAAATGAACTACCATATAAATAAAATAGGACCAAACACATCAAGTACAACATTTTAGTCTCTTATAATTCAACATATTGAAAGTACAAAAGTAATGAAAGAACTTATATGCATGCCTACATTTTCACCATCATCACACTATATCTACCCCACACATCTGGGTAAAAGTACAAACCTGTCACACTTTTATAAAGGAATTGACCAACACAAGCAAATATTTTCAATTTCGACCGCATAAAAGTGGTCTTTATGTTTTGAATTTAAAAATTGTGTGAACTAATGAAATGTGGAAATCTTAATGAAGTTTATGATTGTAATTTTTCAAAAAAAATTAAAAGTTGTTTTGATATTTTTTTATAAATTTAACAACAAATTTTGAATAGCTGAAAAATGTCAAAAAGTGGCATCGAGTCAATGTCACAAAAAAAATCTAGATTTTTTAAAAATTTCCTTGATTTTTTCCCAAATAGATAACTTCAATATCTAGTGCATAGAAAAAATTGTTGTATATTTTTTTTTTAATAACATTTTAATGTAAAACGTACCAAAATTTGGTAGTTTTCACTTGACGTCAACTTTTGTCTTTTTATTATCATTTTCAAAAAATAAATTATACCCTTTTTGGAGAGGATTCTCTCCTCTAGTGCACCATATATATTTTTCAAAATTTTTATTGTGTTTTAATATATTTTAAAATTTTAATCAGCCTCATTTTTTACTATAACAACCTACTTGCATTATTATTTTTTGATTAATAAAATTTGGTTTAGGTCCAGGAACCGTGAGAAATCAAGGAAGCCAAGGATGCTGAACTTAGCATCGAGGAACAAAGGCCTAAGAGCCGACAAGAAGAAGTGGGCCAAAGCCACACACAGAGCGAGAAACGACAAAGAAGGAGAGGCCCAACACGGGCCAAGCACGTGCCACTCAAGGCCACTCAAGGATCATCCTGACGTCAGTTAGGATGAATAGCTCGGGGTTCCTAGCTCAGGAAACCACAAAAATCATCACGAAGGAGCTTGATCAATGGGAAGGGGAAGTCGCTCCACCACTAAGAAGCCCAAACACCATTATCCCTATCCAGCCAAGTACCAATATTTGGTAACCAGTCTGCTGCATGATTGCCCTCTCTCTTGATGTGAGAAACTTTTAGCATCTCCAATCTTTTACTGCCCATTTTGCACTTTGCATTATTGCATTCAATCTCCAATTCACCAAAATTCCCCCCCCCCCCCCAAGAGTGTTGATGATTAGTTTTGAATCTCCTTTGATCCACAACTTCTTCCACCCCTTCTCTTTGGCAATCATAACCCTCCACACTAGAGAATAGGCCTCAACTTTATTGTTTGAGTCCACCCCTAAGTCTAGAGAAAAGGTGCCAACAGGTTGTCCATGGCCATCCCTGAAGATCCCACCCCCCAGCCTTGCCAGGGTTGGATTTAGCCACACCATCAAAATTGAATTTAATCTAACCAAGCTTAGGGGGGGCCCAAACCACAAAGCTCGACCCAGGGGTAGGGCCAAGCGCAAGAGCACAGAGCCAATGGAAACGGGGCCAAGTGTCCCCCCAAGCCTTCTCGCTAACATAAACCTCCCTTCTTTGACTTTTTTGGATTTCTCCAACTTCAGAAAGGGCACTTTACACCCTGTCCCAAACATGCTCCACAACTTTGGTTTTGTCTTGAAAAATGCTTTGATTGCACTCAATCTAAATGTTCCACACAATAGTAGTGGGAGAAGCCTACCAAATTAGCTTAAGACTTGGGTTGTGAAACAATGCCTTCCACCTCTCTAAAAGTCTCAGAATGCTCTTGGGGAGAACCCAAGCGAGCTTCCATCTGTTCATAAAAGTATTCCACAACTGGCTGGCGAAGCTACAATGGAGGAACAAATGATCATTACTTTCTTCCTCAACATTACACATGACACATTTAGATGGCCTCGCCCAACCGAACAATCTAAGCATGTCCCATGTGAGAACCCCGCACCTTCCAACAATCTAAAGAAAGGAGTTCATCTTGGGAATGTTATGCCTATACCACCCACTGTTGGATGCCCAAACCTCCTTCTCGAAGTTGCATAAATTTTCTCTGTAAACATCCTTAACTGAGACTTGACCACTACCTTTGTCACCCCAAACCAACCTATCCTCACCTCTTAGACCTAATAAAGGCCATTTCTCAATTCACCCTGAATCTCAGAGCATACCTTGCTCAGCTCCATGATCGGAGCCAAAAGCTTACCCCAAGAACCAATCAGTGGCAGGCCCAACATATAGTCTCTAGCTTTGAATCCTATGTTGTCTTCAAAATGGCTGATCACAGGCCTGTACCTGGGAGTGTCTTTCAAGGCAATGGATTCCAACCACCTATCCCTCCAAAACGTGATTTTACTTCATCCCCAAGGCACCACCTCAACCCTGGGAGAATAAACTTTCTGCAGTGGCTCAAAAAACTCCAAATGCTTAAGCCCATAGGCATATCTAACTCCTTATCAAATAGCAACTCAACATTATTTTGGAGGTATTTGGCCTGCAACATCTTGCTCCATAATTTCCATTTTTCTTCATAAATTCTCCAAACAAGCTTAGCACCCAAAGCCAGATTGATGTGAAGGCACTTTCTAATGCCCAGGTCACCACTTTTGGTGGGTTTGCACACATCATCCCACTTTACCAAATTGTATTTAAAACTGGCACTGCAACCTTTCCAAAGAAATCTCCTCTTCGTATCCTCAATTACCTTACCCACCTTATGAGGTATTTGGAAGATAGACATCGTGTAAACTGGGACAACATACATGGCAGCTTTGATGAGCATTATTTTGCCAATAAGAGACAACCAACGTCCTTTCCAAGATTCCAACTTACTGTTGAGTCTACTAATGACACCACTCCACTCATTCAAGGAAGCCTTCCCAACCAACAAGGGTAGCCCGAGACAATTTATCGAAAGTTTGTTGATCTCATATCCCAGAATCCTTTGGATCTCTAGACTTTCCATACTGTGCGACTTGAGGAAGAAAATTTAGGACTTGGACTCATTCACCTTTTGCTCCAAGGCCTTTTCGAATTGCAACACCGTCCTCTTGAAATCTCGAGCCTCTCTACCAAAAGCTTCACCAAATAAGAGGGTATCATCAATAAATTGTAAATGTGAGATGTTACTCACCCCGCCAAAAAATTGCAGCCCCTTAATTTCACCACTTTTGACCTTGGTTTGGATGCTTCTACTAAGGACCTCAAGTAAGATTAGGAATAGAAAAGGGGATAGGGGATCTCCCTAATGGAGCCCCCTACTGGTACTAAAAATATTAGTCAAAACACCGTTGATTAGGATAGTCAAAGTGGAGGTGGAAATACAACTATAAACCCAATTACACCAAGAGTCGCAGAACCCCAACTTCCTCATGATTCTGATAAGAAACTCCCAGGAGAATTTTTCTTACGCCTTGTTCAAATCTAATTTGATTATCATCCCTTCCTTCCGCTTGTTTTAAATCAAGTGAATGACTTCGTGAGCTATGACAACCCCATCTAAGATTTGTCTATCCTTCAGGAACCCACTCTGCTCACTTGAGTTTATATTTGTCAAACAATTTTTTAGCCTAGAGGCCATAGCCTTAGCCACCACCTTGTATATGGCATTACATAACGTGATTGGTTTGAACTGGTCAAAATTGCTCGCATCCTTGACCTTAGGAATAAGGGTAATAAAGGTGGAATTCCAAGATTTTAGCATTGATCTGTGACACCTACATTCCTCCATTGCACCCCAAACATCCTTGCCCACTATATGTCATTTTTTTTGGAAAAACTCTATCTAGAATCCATTAAGCCCTAGAGCCTTCTTGGCACTCATAGAAAAAACAACTTTCTTGATTTATTCCTCAGTAAAGGGGGCCAAAAGTACAACATTTTGGTCCTCAGTTATACAACTGTTAATGTTGTTCATTAATTGTTCTTGGGCATCTTTATCCAAGTCACCTTGGTTACTGAGTAAGGCTTGGAAGAAATTTTTTCCAGTAGCTCTGATAGCTTCCATGTCTTCAAGATTAGCCCCTTAAGGTGACATTATCTTGCATACCCGGTTATATTGTCTTCTGATTTTAGTTGTTAAGTGAAAGAAGCTTGTGTTCCTGTCTGCTTCATTCAACCATTTCACCTGAGATTTTTGGTGCTAAAGGATCTCCTTCATTCGGAGAATTCTATTATTTTCCTTCATTAATTCTGCCTCCCTTTCCCGTAGCTCAGCGGAGAGGCCCTTACTAGAAATCTCCACTTCAACCTCCCGCAACTCACACTCCACCTTGTCCTTGTTCCTGAATAGATCCTGAAAGGCATTCTTATTCCATGACCTGACTTGGAGTTTAACTTCCTTCAATTTCCTATATAAAATGCATCTTTGAAACCTCCTAATGTCAGTCTTCCACCACTCAAATAACTTCTATTCAAAGTCAGGAGCCTCATACCACATCACCTCCATCTTGAAAGGACACCCTCTAGGTTTAGAAGCCTTTTCAACCATAAGGGAGATAGGCCAGTGATCTGAGCCTCCATATGAAAGAACCTCGATGGTGAAGCAGTTTGAACTTAAGAGCCATTCTGAGCCAAGAAAGAATCCGTCTAATCTACTAGCAATGTTTATGTCTCCTTCCCTTCTATTATTCCATGTGAACCGACCTTTCTTGGGCTTAATATCAGTGAGAGAAAAATCTTCGCTGCACCTCCTGAAATCAAGTGACCCTTGGGATCTGAAGGGCCTGCCACCTCTTTTATCTTCAGGCGAAAGAATTTCATTGAAATCTCCCCCCACAAGCCAGTGATCAGAAATATGTGAGAATCTGAAACTTTTGAGATAGCTCCATACCTCATCTCTATTCCCAACATTATTGGGACCGTAAACATTACTAACTAATAATTTGTCGCCGGATCTGACTTCTTTGCATTTTATGTTGATGCTGAAAGCCTTGGCCTCGAGTTCCATAGCCTCGATGGTTGCCTTGTTCCACATGATCGCAATCCCCCTGCTGATCCCATAACACTGAATGCCACCCCATCACCATTCCTCTAAATTTGTGGCAACAATTCAAGGAAATCTTCTTTGGCCACTTTGGTTTCTTGCAAAATAAGTATATCAAGATGCTCAACCTCTATAAAACATTTGAGAAGGCGACTCTTCTCTAGGCCATTGAGGCCCCGGATATTCCAACTCATGACCTTCATCATTTC
>CM021104.1:330969705-331378047 GCA_007115665.2 Sequoiadendron giganteum | reverse complement strand
CGCAATAACAAAGTCTACAAAGGAGGTGACATCATACCCATACAAAGCCCTAAAAGGTATCACGCCTATGCTCATATGATAAGTGGTGTTATAGCAATGCTCACCTAGATGCAACCATTTGACCCAAGCCTTCTAATAACCAACCACACAATTCCTTAGGTACCCTTCCACCCACTTGTTTACTATTTTTGTCTGCCCATTTGTTTGTGGGTGATAACTTGTGCTCAAGATCAACTCTATACCTACCAATTTGAAGAGCTCTTGCCATAACACATTGAGAAATCTGCTATCCCGATCACTGCCTATGTTCCTAGGCAACCCATTAAGTCTGAACACCTCTCTAAAGAACAAAGCTGCCACCTATGATACCTTATATTCAAAGGAAATAGCAAAGTGTGCATACTTAGTCAACTTGTCCACTACAACACAAATGCAATCTCTTCCCTACACCTTGGGGAGCCCTGTAATGAAATCCATCAATATACTCTCCCACTTCTATTCAAAAATGGGTAGGGGCTGCAATAGGCCTGCTGGAAAAGTATGCATAGACTTATTTTGTTGATAAACTTCACACTCTCGGATATGTCTAAGCACATCATCCTTCAATCCCTTTCAAGCAAATCTCTCTTACCTGACGATATGTTTTGAAGTACCCCTGATGGCCTGCTAGTGGTGAATCATGTACAGCTTTGAGAATTTTATCCTTCATTTTCGATTCAAGCACCAAATATATTTTGTCCTTATAATAGATAATATCGTTAATTACCTTATACCGACCATCCTGAATCTTCCCATCCATGGTTTCACATGCAAAAGTTTTCTTGGAATACTCAACTAGAAGATGAGACTTCCAATCTACAAAAATCTTAAACAAGGCACATAAAGTGGATTTCCTAGATAAGGCATCTCCTACTACATTGTTCTTTCTTTTTACATACTGAATATCAAAATCATAAGCATGTAACTTTCTTACCCACTTTTGTTGCCCCTCATTCAAGTCCTTTTGTCCAAGAAAGCATTGCAAATTGTTGTGATCAGTCCTTACCACAAACTTCCCACCAACTAAGTATTGTCTAAATTTGGCCAAGGCATGCATGATTGCGAGCATTTCCTTATCATATATGGAATAGTGTCTCTTAACATCCCTAGGTTTCTTGCTCTCATAGGCTAAAGGCTACTTATTTTGCATAAGCACAACTTCGATTCCTTTTCCTAAGGCATCACACTCAAGCACAAACAACTATGAGAAATCAAGAAGAGCCAAAATAGGACAAGCGCTCATTGCCTCCTTAAGATGGTCAAACACCTGTAGTGTTGAAGCTAACCAAGAGAATGATCCCTTTTTAGTCAAGTCTAAGAGAGGTACAATGAGTTGAGAAAACCCCTTGACGAATCTCCTGTAATAACTGCAAAATCCAAGAAAACCTCTCAAATATGACGCATTCTTCGGCAAGGGCCAATCAAGGGTAGCCTGAATCTTCTCTTGATCCACCTGAACTCCATTAGGACCAATTACATGACCTAGACAATGCACCTCTATTATCTTGAACTCACACTTAGATGCCTTAGCAAACAAAGACTAAGCCTCCATGATAGCCAGCACTTCATCAATGTGTCGAAGGTGGTCCTCCCAAGTTTTGTTGTAGATCAATATATCATCAAAGAACACAAGCACAAACTTTTGCAACTACCTATTGAACACATGGTTCATGCAAGACTGTAAAGTAGTAGGGCCATTAGTCAATCCAAAGGGCATAACCAAAACTTCATAGAGCCCATAGTGGCACCTGAAGATTGCCTTATGTATGTCCTCTTCCCTCATTCTAATGTGATGATATCCAAACTAAAGGTCAATCTTAGAGATGTAAACTGCCCCATGAAGCTCATCGATAAGCTCATCAATCCTAGGAATTGGATATTGGTTCTTAATTGTTTTCTTTTTGAGTGCTCGATAATCAATACACATCTTCACGGTCCCATCCTTCTTTTTGACCAGCACTACAAAAGAAGCAAAGGGACTCAAACTGAGCCTAATGTGTCCCATATCAAGCAACTCTCGAATAACCTTTTCTATTTCCTCCTTGTGCCTCTTAGGGTGGCGATAGGGAGTAGTAATCACAGGCTTAGCTCCCTAAAGCTCAATCACATGCTCAAATCCTCTCTAGTGATCTACCTAGAGGAATATCGCTGAAAACCACACTATGCTTGTCCAAAATAGACTCAATATCCACATGATATGTCTTTTTTATTCGACGGATCCTCAGAAGAAATGAAGCATTCAGCTGCCCAAGCAACCTCATTATGACGAAAAATGCTCTCCATCCTCTTAGTTGAAACAATCCTAGGTGCACCATTTGACATGCCATGAAGAACAACCTTCTTACCATGTGCCCTAAATTTCAACTCCATAGTCTAAAAGTTTCGTGAATATTTTACCAACAAGTGCAACCATTGAACCCCCAGAATAACATTAGTATCCCCGATATTGACCACATAGAAATCATTTGTATCTATATAGTTGCCCAAGGCAATACTCAATTGGGGAACCTTCTTAGTGCAACCCATCTACAACCATCAAATTAAAACCCTCAAAGCCCTCCACATGAAGACCTCTCTTGGCCACAAAGGCCTCATCTATGAAATTGTGGGTTGCCCCACTATCCACCAAAACTGTAACTCGTTGCCCCTATAAGACTCTTCTCACCCTAAAAGAGTTATACTTAGGAGATCCTGAAAATCTAGCAATACTGCCTCCCTTAACACCACCTGAAGTGTGCTCTTTTGTATCAACCTATTCTTCTTTTGAGTCACTCTACTCACTACTTACTCCCTTTTCCACATGCTCTTCTTCACTATTTGAAACCACCTCAATGTAGTGTACTTTGCCTTTTCCTAGGCACACATGTCTTCGTTCCCTTGGTTCCTTACAAGAGAAACATAACATCTTCCTCCTCAATTCATGTTTGAACTCATCTAACAAGCTTGGCTTTTTAGGCCACTCTTTTTGGAAAGGTCTTTTGTCTTTCTTCGATGGAGGAAATTTGAAATGGAATTTTGCCTTTGGAGTAAAACACTCCATCCTAACTCTCTTAATAGCATCCTAAAGAGTGGGAGGATCAAAGGCCTTAACCCAACCACACAGAGGTTTTGATAACCCCTCACTATCAACCTCCTCTCTAACACATCTGGAACCATAACAACAAGCCTTTGGAAATCTGCAATGTATGTATCAATAGTACCACTCTGCTTCAATTGTACCAACTCCCTAAAGTGCAGCTCAATATCTTTCTTATCAAATCTATCAATAAGCTTTTGGCTGAATTTTGTATAGGAATTAATTATGTCCTTGAGTCATTAATTTGTAACACAACCATTTGTGAGTCTCACCATTCAAGTGCAAGGTAGCATACTTGATAGCCTCATTTTCGAACATTATTTTTAATGAGAAGAGTCCAATTTCTGCACCCATGATCTAGTTGTGCATTTGTTTGAACCATAAAATGTGGGAATTGAGAGCTTACCCCAACCTCCTCTGTAAATCTTGGCTATTAGGACCCCTATCTCTCCTAGGCCTATTCCTTAGCTTGAGCTAGCAAAAATCCTATAGACATAACAGCATGGAACTTATCACCTAATTCCTCGTATTCATGTAACCAATTTATAAAGCCCTCTTCTAAATCTTGTTGGTTGTCTCCTATTGCAGCATCATTTTGCAAAAATGTAGGCCTCAACAATCTAAAGGTTGCTCCAATAGTAGCTCAAGAATAATTGTTGACAAGTATGTTTGTATGACTACCTTCTCTATTGTTTCCCCCATTGTTTTGGTTGCCATTATTACCTCCATTGTTCTGATTTGTAGTCATATTTCGCATCATCTGTGTCATCAGCTGAACTAGCTGCTGCTGCCCCCTTACAAGATCATTCAAGATTTGCATGGCACTACCCTCATATTACCTATAGCTCCTTCACCGAACAAATCTGCAATAGATACTTCTCTTCAATCTTCAATTGCTCTGGTGGATCGTTGTGTCTTCTTTTAAAATAATATTTGTGAGAACCCCCTAGCTGGATAAGAAATTTCTGGTAACAAAAAATGTCTCAAATCCCCAGTAGCTGGCAGGATACACTGCTCTGATACCACTGTAATATACTGGCCAGATTTTCAAAACCAAAATATTGCAAACTTTACCAATTTTGGTGCACTGACATTTCATCAAACAGTTTACATACCAGCTGTTCTGGGATTACTTTTTTTAAATTGTTTGAAAGGATATTGCACACAATTTTCATAGCATTAAATTCCCAGACTATATATATATATATATAACACTTCATTTTTACCAACAATTATCGCTCAGTATTATCAGTTATCACAGAAAATTCTTTACAAACTCTTGTATTGCTGTTACAAAATATGATGAATAGAAATTACAAACAGCAATTGAATCCAAATATTATAAACCAAAATATGCTGACCTGTAGGTACAATCAGCAGCACTAACCCCAAACCACTAATCAGCATCTATTTAATAGCCTCAAACATTGAAATCGCCACTTCCTCAATATGCATGGCTCCCAATGTGTAGTACAGCAGCTTGCACATGTTAGAATAGTAAATAACAAAGCTGCAATACCTTTTCCATATGATGCGCAACCCTTGTTTGACCTCCCAATCAGCTGCATTGACTCCCAAAGAGGTTGGCGTTGAGGATTAATAGGCTCATAAGCCTCCAAATTAGTATCACTGCCCTCTTTCTTTGATATTATGTGGCACAGCTCCTCGTTGGGGCATAAAGGATGTATGGCTGGGTTTTTCTCAGTAGTATATTTAAAAATTAATTCTTTTTTTTGCACTTCACATGCACCCACAATACAAAAATTTCTGCCAATCTCACCTTGCACACACAACACTAATAGTTTTTTACTTTTTCACCATTTGCACACACCACAAATATAAATTTATTATTTGCCTGCAAATCTCAATAAATTTGTACTTGGAGATCTGTAGCCGGCAACTATAAACAATCCTTTAATCCTCTATTTAACACAATTGTGAATATGCCTAGGTTACCAGTTCAGGTTCGGGTTCAAGGGTCGGTTCACAGGTTTGGTCAAAACAAAATTTAGGGTTGGGTTTGTTTTGGGTTTGTTGATACAAAAATATATAAAGATCAGAAATATATACATATTTGTGGTAGTAATTAAATTCAAATACACCACCATATTAATAATCAAATATTAGGCAAGCTCCAATGTCATGATGTAGATTAAAGTTAAAAAATAATAGTCTCAAGTGTCAACAATCAGTCATCATTGATCAAATACCATATGGGTCGTCAAAAATATCATCATCACCATCCATATTAGATGATGTTTGTAGTGGTAAATTAGGAGAACCACAAATAGTGTCATTGGCACTAGCACTGGCACCGGCACTACCACTAGCATTGACACTAACACTCTCAAGCTCACTAGTTCGCTCACAGTCACCGTCAACATCAAGTGCAGCAAAGTGGGAAGTGGAAGCATCCAAGTCAATACACTCTAGCTCGATATCCCACTTCCTTGTGTCCCCTTCTTTTTAGCCACTTTGTTTGTGTGTAAGGAGCCGCAAGTTTGAATGCACATACACCAATTGCTCTGCCTTTTTTTGTTATAGTCTATTGCATTTTATTGAGTGGATGAAGGAGTATGTGCTCCAATTCCTCTCAAATGAAGATGAACTAGCAACCTATTAAGACCAAATTAGAGAGTTAAGAGTTGAAAATTTTAAAAGTTTAAAATAAAAGATAAAAGATTTTTTTTATAAAACTTACTTGCGATTAAATTTTGATCGCAAGAGGTTATAGGTACATGTATGATTAGCCATGGAAGTACCACCAACTATGAGCATTGACCATATACTTGTTCCGAAGAGCATCAAAACTGCAGTTATTGGAGCATGCAAAACCCATGAACTCAACCCTCACTGCATCCCATCTGTCACGATCAATGAAGAGCTTGTGAAGTGTTGCATTGTACCCTTGAGCAACTTTAGCATCTCTATATGGGGAAACTCTTGTTGCCATAGAAAGTAGTTGAGCACTATAATATTTGGGACTCAATGCAAATGCAAGAAGATACAATGGAGTGGTCATTTTGCTCCATCTCTCTACAATGATTTTGTGTAGTCCTTTGAAGAACTTTTCTTCAGGATCTTGTTCTTTTGCATTTATGATGACTTTCATCTTTTCAATCATCGAGTCGATGCCATCATATACCTCACCCAAACAAGGCCTATCCATGTCGGTATAATGGATCATGCTCAATATGGGTCAGTGAAACTGAGGAGATACTCAACACGATCCCACCAAATGTCATCTAGGATCATTTGCTTAACCTTTGGGTCCCTTGAAGTGCTAGATTGCCTCCATATGGACCAATTTGGGTTGATAACCATGTTAGAAAGTGCCTCACAAACCTTCACAAGTCGCCTCAACACAATTGTGTTGGAGGCAGAATGGGTCTCAACAACCTATTTGAAAATCAAAATAAAACAAAATTAAAATTAAAATTAAATTAAAAAGTTAAGTGAAACGTATTTTATTATTTAACTTACCTTCAGCAACTCCAATTTCGAGAATGTTCTAAATATGCCTTGTGACATATAGTGGTTGGCGACAAACATTTGGATGTCTTCAGCCTCAGCATACACCTAATTGATCCAATCAATTTTGGTGCCATTTTTTGTAGCATTAGGTTGAGGGAGTGGATAGCACAAGATGTCCAAAAAATTTGTGAATAACGCTCCTCAACCAATAACCCAACAGCCCTACAATTTTTGGCATTGTTTGTTATAACTTGCACAACATTTCGAGGGCCCACTTCATCAATGGCTTGACAAAGAATGTTAGCAATAAATGCACCATCCTCAACCTCCCCTTCACAATCCACTACTCTCAAAAACATCGTCCCTTTAGGGGACACTGCAATAAAATTGATCAATGGGCAATTTTTTGCATCTTTCCATCCATCAAAAACGATGGACACCCTTGTTTCAACCCATGAATCCCTTATGGGCTTCAAGGAGTCCTCTACAAATTTCACCTTTTTATCCAATAAGGTGTTATGCATCTTTTCAAAACCCAAGCCCTTATACCCTTTTGGAGCCTCATTGATCAATTTCACCATTTTTTGCCTATATGGTGAGAGAACGGCATCAAATGCTAATCTATTCGCATAGCCACATTTCGCTATGTCTTGATTAGCAATCTCCCTAGCCTCATTCTAAAATGTCATTTCCAATGGTTCCTTTCTAAGTTCTCGGGTTCAGGGGCAGTTAAATTTAGGTCGGTTAGCCTAATTCGCCTGTGGAAAAATGCACGGGTCCAATTTTTCAACCGGGTAGAATTCGTGCCCAGGGACTTCAAAGAATTTGACTTTTTTTTATAATTTTTTAAGTCTTTGTTGACTTTTAAATATTTTTTTATTCTTTCCAACCCTAATATGTGCCTCTAAAACATGAAATAGGTAAAGTGATAGTCATTTACCAATTTGTGAATGAAAAAAAAGGATTTTTTGCCTCCATTGCTGAACTTTCTCTTTTGCTTGCACAAGCTTGAATAGACTTGAAGGTTGATTGTAGATTGTTCGAAGTTGGTTGTTGTGCTATTCCTAAGCACTTGCAAGTGCCTATTCGTTGCCAAGAAGATCATTGAGCAAGATTTCTTCAAAAGAGGTAGGTTTTTTGAAGTTTTTTGATTATTTTTTTTACATTTTTTTTAAACAAATGGACTTCAACTCTTTTGTTTTGTTTTTTAGTTTTAGTTTTGTTTTACTTTTCATTCCTCTAAATGTCTATAACACATGTTCAATTTTTTCATTTTTTGAAATTAATTAAGTCTGTTAGTTTCAAATTCAATCAATCAATACCAAAATTTCAATATGTTGTGCCTTAGGTATTCCATATTACAATGGCAACCGGTACCTCCTCAGGCTCAAGCCAATCTCGTTTCAAAACAAACCCAAACTCTCCCCTTTGGAAATATGTAGAAATGGTTCAACAACTTCCAGGTGGTGGAGGATATGTTTGGATTTGTAGTCATTGCCATGTTCAGTATTCAAGCTCATACAGTCGAGTGAAAGGGCACTTGTGTGGGATCTCTGAAACAGGCATAAAAAATTGTCCAGGTGAAGATGAGAAAGGCATTCCAGATAATATAGTGTTGAAATATATTGCTGAGCAAGAAAAGGCAGACCAAAGAGCAGCCAGTGGTAAAACAAGCCATCCTTTGAAGAAAGGATCTCGTTTCATGAAACCCCCTACACCGCCTTCTTATTTTCCACCTACAGGAAGCCATCCATTTATGGACATCCCTCAAGAGCAAACCACGCCCTCTTCAAATAAAAGATCTAAGGGACCGTTGGAAGCTTCATTTCAGAATGAGGCAAGAGAGATTGCTGATCAAGACATAGCAAGATGTGTCTATGCCAATGGATTGGCATTCAATGTTGTTCGTTCACCATATTGGCAAAAAATGGTGAAATCTATTAATGAGGCTCCAAAGGGGTATAAGGGCCCAGGTTTTGAGAAGGTTCGTTGCACCTTATTGGAGAAAGAGGTGAAACATGTAGCAGACTCTTTGAAGCCCATAAGGGATTCGTGGATCGAAACAGGGGTGACCATCGTTTCTGATGGATGGAAAGATGCAAAAAATCGCCCATTGATCAATGTTATTGCTGTGTCCCCTAAAGGGGCAATGTTTTTGAGAGCAGTGGATTGTGAAGGACAGGTGAAGGATGGTCCATTTATTGCTAACATCATTTGCCAAGCTATTGAAGAAGTGGGCCATAAAAATGTTGTGCAAGTTGTAACTGATAATGCCAAAAATTGTAGGGCTGCTGGGTTATTGGTTGAGGAGAAGTATCCACACATTTTTTGGACACCTTGTGCTGTCCACTCCCTTAATCTAATGCTACAAAAAATTGGATCCAAAATTGAATGGATCAAACAGGTGTATGCTGAGGGCGAAGACATTCAAATGTTTGTCACCAACCACCATATGACACAAGGAATATTTAGACAATTCTCAAAATTGGAGTTGTTGAAGGTAAGTTAATTCTCAATATTTTTAATTTTTTTAATTTTTGTTAATTTTAAATTTTGATTTTGTAAATTTAAATTATATTTTAGTTTTAATTTTGATTTTCAAACAGGTTGCCGAGACTCGTTTTGCCTCCAACACAATTGTGTTGAGACGCCTTATAAAGGTTCGTGAGGCACTCTCTGCAATGGTAATCAGCCCTAATTGGGCCATATGGAGGCAATCTACCAGTGAAAGGGCAAATAGGATCAAGCAAAGGATCCTAGATGATAGTTGGTGGGACCTTGTTGAGTATCTCGTCAGTTTCACTGAGCCCATATTGAGCATGATCCGTTACACTGACATGGATAGACCTTGTTTGGGTGAAGTATATGATGGTATCGACTCAATGATTGAGAAGATGAAAATCATCATCAATGCAAAAGAGGAAGATCCCGAAGAAAAGTTCTTCAAAGAGCTACAAGAAATCATTGTTGATAGATGGAACAAAATGACCACTCCGTTGCATCTTCTTGCTTTTGCATTGAGTCCCAAATATTATAGTCCAGAGATACTTTCTGCTTCAGCAAGAGTTGCTCCATATAGGGATGTTGAAGTGGGTCAAGGGTACAAGGCAGCAATTCGTAGACTCTTCACTGATCGTGACCAACGTGATCGAGTGAGGGCTGAGTTCATGGCTTTTGCATGCTCTGGTACTGTTGATCATAATCTTGATGCTGTTCGAGACAAGGTTAGGGTGGATGCTCATAGTTGGTGGTACTTCCATGGGCAAGAATACAGGCACCTCCAACCTATTGCAATAAAATTTTTATCCCAAGTAAGTTTTATATTTTGTAATTTTAATTTTAATTTTAAATTTATATTTATATTAAATTATTAATTAATATTTTTGTTTAGTTAAATCAACTTAAATTTTGTAACTCCTAACTATTTAATTTGGTCTTAATAGGTTGCTAGTTCATCTTCTTCTGAGAGGAATTGGAGCACATACTCCTTCATCCACTCAATAAAACGCAATAGGCTACATTCGAAAAAGGCAGAGGACTTGGTGTATGTGCATTCAAACTTGCGCCTCCTTACACACAAGCAAGTTTCCTACAAAGAAGGAGACACAAGGAGGTGGGATATTGAGCCAGAGCAGCTTGACTTGGATGCTTCCACAAGTCACTTAGCTGCACTTGATATTGATGATGACTATGAGCCTGAAGCAACCGCTGAGCATGAGAGTGGTAGTGTCAGTGCTAGTGGCAGTGCTTGTGCGAGTGCAACTAATGCTATTTGTGGTTCTACACATAATGTAGCATCTAATGATGATGATGATGCTGCTTTTTTTGATGACCCATATGACTCAGATTGATCAATGATCAATAATTATTAATTATTAATGGCTGATTGTAAACACTTTACATTTTTATGTTTGAACTTTGATGATTTGAGTATAAAATGGTGGTGTATTTTTCATTTTTGCTATGTTATTTAACTATTAATATGGTGGTGTATTCTGAACTTAATTACTGCTGCAAATCTGTATATATTTCTGATTTTTATATGTTTTTGTATTACCGAACCCAAATCGAACCCAAATCAAAAAAAAAAAATCCCGAACCGGCGAACCGGGTTCTCGAACCCGAACTGAACCAAAACCAGTTAACTTAGGTTCCTTTGATCTCTTATGTGTAGAGGCCACGTGTTGTTCTTCAAGTATAGACATAAATGGATGGCTCTTTGTAAGTTGAAAACGAGAATGCGATGGAGGGGGCTTCATCCCTCAAGATCCTTAACAAATGATGATTTGATTTACGACCTATTGCTTGGTCTGCTTTTTCTTGCTCTTCAATACATGCCAAGACTTGTACTTTTGGAATGCCATTACCTTCTTCACTTGGACAAAATTTTATGCCTTGTCTAGGGATCTTGCACAAATAGCCTTTCACTCAACTATATAAGCTCGAATATCTAACTTTACAATAACCACAAATCCAAACATAACCTCCACCACCTAGAAATTATTGAACCATTTCAACATATTTCCAAAGGGGAGACTTTGGATTTGTTTTGAAGCAGGATTGGCTCAAGGAGCTAGAAACAATTGCCATTGTAACAAATCCAAACATAACCTCCACCACCTAGAAATTATTGTACCATTTCAACATATTTCCAAAGGGGAGACTTTGGGTTTGTTTTGAAGCGAGATTGGCTCAAGGAGCTAGAAACAATTGCCATTGTAACAAATCCAAACATAACCTCCACCACCTACACATTGTTGTGCCATTTCAACATATTTCCAAAGGAGAGAGTTTGGGTATGTTTTGAAGCGGGATTGGCTCACGAAGCTAGAACAATTGCCATTATAACAAATCCAAACATAACCTCCACCACCTAGAAGTTGTACTATTTCAAAATATTTCCAAAGGAGAGAGTTTGGGTCTTTTTTGAAGCGAGATTGGCTCACAAAGATAGAAGCAATTACCATCGTAATACCTAAGACAACAAGTTCAATAAACAACACATTCAAAGAATTGAAACAAATCAAATTTGAAAACAAAAATACATAAAATAATAAATACAACTTAATAGTTAATTCATTTTAAAAAATTAAGCATGTGTTATAGATACCTAGAAGAATGAAAACAAACCAAAAACTTCAAAAAAGCTACCACTTTTGAAGAAATCCTCCTCTATGATCTCCTTGACAACAAACGAACACTTGCAAATGTGTAGGAATAGCACAACAACCAGCTTGGAGCATTCAACGATCAATCTTCAACTCAATTCGTGCAATGGCAAGCAAGTAAATAACTTCAGCAATAGAGGAAAATATTCTTATTTTCATTCACAATAAAAATGAGTCTACTTTTGCCTTTTGGATGTTTTGTATGTCACATTTTAGGGTTAGGGGGGCAAATGGCACTTTTTAGAGTAAAAAACAAGTCAAAAAAAGTCAAAAAAATTATAACAAGCCGAAATTTACCGGCTTCAAGTGTGATGAGCCCAAATTCTGACTGGGTTCGTCCAGGTTGGACCCACAAGCTGTGCGCCAGACCTTGTCCGAACCCCAAACTCAGGTCAAACTAGACTGGGACCTGGGGTCTTCTTCCAACGAACCAGTAACTTAGGAATCCACCGTAGATTTGATTAGGAAAAATCTTTCATCCTCGAAACCAAAAAAAAAAACTCTAGGGTTTGTAGTTGAGCTCACAATCCAAACTTGAAATGAGAGAAATAAAATGTCCAAGATGTCCAAATGAGCTCCTTCATTTCTCTTTTATAACCTCCCCGAGAACCTTTGAGAATATATAATTTTAAATTCACCTTTATTAAAATACTCACCTTTTGGCCCCATAAAGTGACTTTATTTTGTTTCTACCTTTTAACTTAGTAACTAAAATTAATTAAATAACTTCACCCACAACCTTAACTTATGGTAACTTAATTTAATTAATTAAAATGTTATTTTTTTAATTCTCCGAATTAGCCTATGGGAATAAAATAGGCTAATGACATCTCTCTGAATGGCAAGGCCGAAGAAGGGGACATTATATCCCAACACTAAAGTGGAGATAGAGCAGTGCCAGAGCAACTCAAAGTAGAGGAAGCTCGTTCCTGGTGAGAACATTTTAGATGCCTGTACAAACTCATAACTGCAACCTTTTTTCTGCAGTGTTTTTATACCACATAAGGGCTTTCACCCTGTACAACTTGGTGTCTATGCATTAATGAATGCTGTTCTTTATTTATTTTGCACATAAATCATTTCATCTGTTGCATGAGCTTTGTCAATTAAGAACTGCTTCATCTGTTGCATGAGCTTTGTCAATTAAGAACTGCAATTCATGAATTCCACATATTCTGTCTGTTGATTTCAGCAGCAAAGGCAGTTTCTTAACACAACGAATAATAAATAGCATCAGTTTGGCTTAATGCATCAGCTAAAAAGTGCACAATTACAGATCATTATTTGTGAGGAAAAGGTTTTCCATTAAAAATCTTGGTGTCAGATAAGCACTAATGCAGCAGCATACTTCTTATCAGAGATTTAGCAGTCAAAATAGGATTACAACCTTGATTCAACACCAAGCGCATCAGCTAAAATCCTAGAACTAGCAACCATAAAAAAATGATATGTGGAGAAATGCCAACATAGATCAATCAGTGAGCCAGTCATGATGCAAAATTTGAAAACCAAAGTCAGACATTTACTATGGATAACTAAGACCATCCTGACATTATGCTACAAATCAAAAGGAGGTTTTTGAATTTTTCTGGCCCCTCCTGCTGAGAAATTTTCAGAGCTTATGGTGTAGTCTCATCATTTTTTAAAGGACTAGAATGGTGTGTGCTAGGAACAGAAAACACTCACCTAAAATTTAGAAAACAACTAATTATTTCTTAGCAAATGTAGATTACTCAGTACCTTGTCTCAGTTGTCAAGAATTGCTCCTAAGCAGTAGAAAAAGTTCATATTCCTGTAGAGCATTGAGCAGGCTATCATAAAATGTACCAGCTTCTGCTTGTCCAAAATTAGCATTCCTCTAAGGGGGGTCTAATGGAACTCCACCTTATTTCTAACCAACAGAGAGACTAGACCAAAAGGAGAGAATTTTTTTCCGAAGAGTAGAGATAGTCAAGTCAAAGTGGAACCCTGATGCAAGGATTTTGTTATAGCAAGATCCCAGAAACTTTCTTCCATTGAATCAAACGAAATGACATAAGTTTTTATTAATCTTTGTGCATTTTTGTCTCGCTGCTTTGACATGCTTCAAACTTGTTTGAAATATAGTCATAGCTATCAAGATGTGAAAGAAAAGCTCTGACCTGTCATGTTGCCATTGCAATTTAATTTGTCATATATGAAGGTGGCAGAAATATCCATAATCAGGTTTGCATCAACGACCGTCTTGATGCTACCACTGTAATGAGGTAAAAGATCTCCCAAATGAAAAGATGATGTGGACTAAAGTTCCACTGTAATGCTGGACAGACAATATATTTTATTTATGCAGGTTATCAAATTAATATGTTGGAAGGCCTCAGGTTAAATCAGGGTAGATGTTCCATATGTTGAAAGTCTGCACAGCTGAGAAAATCTGACACACTGGGAGCCTGCAAACAGAATTCTTCCCTGGATATTGGGTTGGATCTGAACTCAAGGCATAAATCAACATCAGATATCATACAGTTAAAGAAGAACCATCAGGGTTGGATGGCAATGACAGTTTATTTACAAATGAGGCAAAGGACAAACCAGTTAAGGGCATCATGCCTGCTACAAGGAAAATGTAAGCAAGGCTAGTGGAGCAAAATTGCAAATCTTCCTATTTATTATCTGGAGCAACCAAAATATCACTGCTTGGGCTATATATGGCCACTTAATGGAGGGAAATGGAAATCCTATAATAACTGTGGAGTCCCATTGTTACTAGTTGTTACAGAATTGGAGTTCCTTTGTAGTTATGCTAGTATCTGAAGTAGTGTTGTTAATTTGCCTAAATCTGATACTCATATTGTGCTTCAAAGCCATGTTTACCTAATTCAATTAAATGGGCTATAATACTGTTCTATCTGGGTTGTGAATAGGGAGTCTGGAGTTCCTTTCTTCTTTATGTCTAATTGCATTTTCTGAAGGGTAAAGCAGGATTGGTGTGTTCCAGTATTAAAATGGCCACAAAGAAAAGAACGTTGGGGTGATATAAAAAAGGTGGTAAAAACCAACCCAGAGTTTGATAGACTTGGGCAGCACATTATAAGACTAGGTTGGTGATGAGGAAATATATGACATAGAAGGGAGAATCTGAGGAACTACCCAGCAGGGTGCATGCTAGGATAATCTAGAACTCTGTGCAGTCAAATAGAAATTCTTTGGCCTTTTACCAACTTGGGTAGCATACACTTGCAGTTTCATTTTTGAACTCCCAAGCTTTGTAATCTACCCAACAAACATAAAATCTGGTGAGAGATTTTGTGTTAAAAAGAATATACCGGAAAGGCCCCAAATCACCTCTTAGCTGGGCACTCTAACACCACTCCATTATGTGTAGAGAGGATCTAGTGATTTTCAACATTTAACTTGATAAGTCTGCATGTGATTTGCCCTGATGTCCTCTGCAAGCCTGGCATTATACAAAAATGACTATAAGGCCCATAGAGAAATTCAAATTTTGTTGTATATTGAACATGACATTTTATATCTACATACACACACATGTAGTGTGCATATAACATGCCCCCTATGGTCCCCTGAATGTCGGGTGTGTTATGTTTGAAGATTTAGGAGGGCAAGATGTAAATTTCTTTATTTTTTTAATATAAGATTTTCTTATTGCACATATGTATAGGCGTTTGTATCAAGGACACATGGGGGTGTGGGTATACAGTACCTGCTGCTAATCACCAAAAATTGGGTATGTCGATGAAGAGGTATGCGTGATGCAACCCCAAAAAATTGGGGACACAGGGAAACATTAAAACTAAACACATCAAACATGAAAATAGACACTTGAAATAACAGTTAAATCCATTCAGCTCAAGCTTACGCTGATTCAACCTAGTAAGATTATGAGAAAAAATAATCAACTACATTAGCACTACATCCCCAGATCTTTGAACTCTCTTGCTTAGAAAAAAGCTACTGAAGGCATTTTTTTTTACCTCAGGGTTCTGCTGAGGTTAAAAAAAATTAGGAACAGAAGTACAGAAAATCCTCTTGATGAATATAAAGTTTAGTCTTTGGCTATTGCTAGAATACTCCAGTTTGACTTCTCTTCACCATAAGGTAGAGGATTTATTGCATTTATCCAATTTCTTCTCTCCGATTGGTCTTTGCATCTCTAATTGATCAATAAAACTTTTACTTTAAAAAAGAAAAAATAGACAACTGAAATATAATATCATCTTCAAACATGGTAAAGGTTAAATCAAATATTTCATATCATATTGGATAACATATAATCTTAGTGCATCAACAAATGCCATGAACCAATTACAAAACAAATATAATATCCAAAATGTTCAAGAATTGTTGTTTACTGCATGTATAACAAAATTGCAAAATTGTGTATGGGTGCATGGTGTAATGGTATGTCTATTGGCTGTTTGACGAGAGGCACCAAGTTCAAATCCCATAGTGGATGTTGCTGGGCTGCTTAAGTTGGTTTTCGGTGGACAAAGTGTTACTAGTGGGTCATTGCTGGACAATGTGTTTCAATGTATGGGGATGATACCTCTTCTTTGTGGCCTCGCCAACTGGGACAGTTAAATCTGGGAATTCAATGTATCAAAAAGATAACAAAATCATGTCCTTGTCAGTCAGCATTGAGTTTCAACAGAAAAAATGGTAGAAGAGTCATGAATCAAGACAAGTCCATCTGCTTTCGGCCTGAGAATCCTTGATTGGTTACAAGTCAGACCCTTAAATCTTTGATTTTGCTGGTTGTTTTATGAAAAACAGCCATTTCTTGTGAATCATACATAGAGAAGAATGGCAGTTGAAAGTAAGTGTTAAATCAAATGAAAAAAAAGATATCACGTATTAGATAAAACTATGGTTCACTTGATTTTTCCATTATTTTTGTTTTGTTTCTTGGTTTTAATTTTCCATTATGTGAATCACCTGCTTTCGGCCTGAGAATCCTTGATTGGTTACAAGTCAGACCCTTAAATCTTTGATTTTGCTGGTTGTTTTATGAAAAACAGCCATTTCTTGTGAATCATACATAGAGAAGAATGGCAGTTGAAAGTAAGAGTTAAATCAAATGAAAAAAACGATATCACGTATTAGATAAAACTATGGTTCACTTGATTTTTCCATTATTTTTGTTGTTTCTTAGCTTACATTTTTTATTTTTATTTTTATTTTTTGTTACTGTATTTTTAAATGAGGCATGTACATTAATTGTGAGAGTTGCCAATGAATTGGCCTGCACCCAGTACATCTAGTGTGCAGAAATGAGGACATTCTCAACCACACAGGTGTATCCTGGCGCTACACCAACCTTAGTCAAGTACACGCACCCAAACAACGTTGGTATGTATTTAACAGGTAAAGGCCATTTCTTACGTTTCAATTTGGTATCTGAGACCCCTCTTTTTCCATTATTGAGATTCAAATGTGATTTCTTCCATTTACTTGATATATAGTTTGAATTATGTTCCTCTACATACCTTGTCAATCCATCTATCACTATGTATTTATATATGTATATACACGCCCACAATATAGTACCCTAAAATCCTTTACAGGTCTGATGTTGTGTCAAATAAATTTTATTTGGTATTGAACATAATCTCAACTAGGCCAATTTCTGAAAGAGAGGAAGGAGAGTTGTTCTGAAGTCCTCTGCGAGTTTGGTATAATGTATAAAAAGCCAGTGCATAGAACACCCAGATGTAATAGTCCGTTCTCTTATCGCGCGTGTATGTGTTATGTTGTAACTAAATTCCTTTTTAGGGCTGAATTTGTGAAAGGAACTACGAGATAAATTGACTTAAACTGAATCCAAATTTTTTCCTCACTAGGTATATAAACCATTGTCAGAGTGCTATCAGTATTCTTGCGAGTTTGTGAAAAAAACATGTTTTCTGGTTTTATAGCAGAATTTGCACAAGCAAACTATTTTGTTTGTTTCCCTCAATCAGAAACTGCTAACGACAATCAGAAATAAGGAAAACCCTAATTTGCAGATAGCTTTAATTGAAAACATACCTAAACTAACATCAAATCCACTATGAAAAAATTACCAATGAATCCAAAATCAATGAGATCGATTTAATCCAACCGCTTTCGGCAATCCATCATTTGGGTTCTTGCTGATATATCAATTAAAATTTACAATGCCAAAAAGTGAGTAATTATTGCATCCATAAACTCAACTGTTTAGAAGAGGGGGATGCCCAAAAGTTTTTCGTAAATTGAAAAGACGAAAGAGATTAGCGAATCTACTTCTTCTCCTTAGGAAGATCAGGAGGGCAGTAGATCAAGGAGGCAAACATGGCACCAGGGAGTACGATCGTCTGTGCTACTCTGGCAACCTTGTGGACAAGGGGCTGGCCCTTCATCCATACCTTGAAATTGAACAACGCCATTTCCGTGTCTTAATCTGACTCTTCTTTCTTCTCTGCTATGTTTCAGCACCTGCTTACGATGGTTTATCAAACCCCCTCCCTCTCCCAAGCATTATGTTTTAATTTATGTATGTAGGTGCATAGAAATACCTAGAGCGGGGAAATTCGCTTTTTTTCTAATTGGAAGGTTTCAGACCAATCTCAATCTCATAACTTCTGTGTCCTAAGGGATTTGAGTACAATACTACAGATATTCACTTCTACAAGTTACTGTGATAGTTGTATCCGATCACTCTACGGGGTTAGGTTATATATTAATTTGATGTGTTACTTAATACATATGAATTATAAGCAAATTATTTTTCTATTTTCTTATACAATGTTTAGATTTGTGATTAGAAGATTAAATTACATTTTATAATAGATTATAAGTTAGTTATAATAATTTTTTATATTATTTTTTATTTTATTTAATAGTTATGAAAGATGATTTGAAAAAGTTTATTACTTAAGATTTTAAATTTTTACATTTAAACATAATAATTTATTTTTCACATTATTATATTATTTTTAATTTATGATATTTTAATTTTTTAAAATCTTTTAAAATTTACAAAATCAATAATATCTAATAAAAAGATTTATTAATTACAAAAATTTATTATTATTTTTTAATTTTTTAATAAATAGTTAAAAAACATGTTTTATTAGTATCAAAAATTTAAAATTATGTAATAAAATCATGTGAGCTAGATTGAGTTGTGTTAAGGTTTGTTGCTTGTTAGTCTTAGGTGGGCAAAGCTATAGTAAGTCCTACATGGGTAAAATTATAGTGTGAGAAGTTTCTCATGCTTATTTATTTTGAAGGATTTGGAAGATAATAAAAAGGGGGTCCTCATAGATGGAAGTAGAGAAGAAAGGGTAATAATTATCATGGGTGTGTAGAGAAGGGGGGTTTGTCACCCCCAAGGCTCTCAGGTCATGAAAGAGCCTAAGGGAACAAATTGCCCTAAACTACCTCAGACTACCTATTAAGTTAAAGAAGAAAGAACAAGCTCAAAAAGAGGGGCAAATTGGACTTTATTTCCCTTCAAATTATGACAAGTGTTTTCAGGAAATGGGTGAGCAGACTGCATAGGTCTCAGACTATGAACCAGACAGTTCTTTGTCAAGGGATGGTAGTGTGGGATTCGAACTTCAATGCACCACATTGAAGTCTTAGATATGTGTTGGCGTCCTGTACGAATAGAGGGTCAAGTAATAGCCAAAAACTCACAAAGTCTACTAACGACCTGAATGTTATAATTTTTCAATTTGACAGAAAATTAAAGGAAATGTGAAATACAACAAGAAGAATACTATAAAAGCTACTCTAATAATGGATTGACAAAGAAAGAAGAAGAGTGCGAACTTACTCAAGGTCTAGTTCGCCTGTTAGCTCTGAGCAAATGAACAACACCTACACACACAGTAACAGGAAAAATGTTAGGTTGTGTTTTGAGGTTTGCCTCAATCAAACCCTCGTTTTGGTGTTCCCACCTTCACGAACAACCAATATGCAATGATATAGAGAAAGTGATAAAGAAGAGAATAGAAATGACATAATGAAGTAGAGAGAAATGACAACCTAAATGCTACTCTACAAGAATGATAATGCAAGTAAATATAAGACACAATATCACCTTCCTTTCTACGAGCACTCAAGGCTGGGAGAGGAAGAAGAAAATAGATGACACCATGCCAAGGAGATAAAGCTTTGTGAACCTACAATAACAATGGTGTTGGAGAAAGAAGGTGTTATAGGATCCAAGAAAGAAGTTGGTAGCAGCAAGAAAGAGTGATAATGAAGCAAGAATATTGTAAGAATGATAAAAAAGTGTTGCAAGAATGAGAGAAATTGCATGAGAATGAAAGAATGAAGTTGATAGAAGTTCAAAATGGGAAAAATGGAGGCAAATAGTCATTTCTTGTTGGTCAAGATTCGATAGGGAATGCTACATTCATAGGCACCCAGGAATCATAATGCTTCTACAGATTCCAGATGTAGGAATCTTTGTCAGGATGGTAGTGCGGCATGCGGACGTCCGTGCAATGCACATCCATCCTCGACGAAAATTCCCTCACTAACATAAAACAACAAGGACACAGGGGGAAAGTGGGATAAAAGTGGGGTATTTACATCATCGGACTTGTAAGGGTAAAATGAGGGTAATTTAATGGGAAATTTTCCTAGGTACAAATTTATGCCATTACATTTTGCCCCCACTTTAGCAAGCATGTGTTAATGTGTATGTGAGCTAAAGTAGAAAGAGGTTGAAGAGAATATACCAATAACATCAAGGAAGAAAATCTTCGATCTGACATGCCTAGACATGAAAGAGGGAGCTCCACCAAGATGCAAAGATGACACGGTTCTTCGATCATGTAAAGCTAGCTACAATCTCACCACAAACATATTAGGCTTCAAACAAAACATGTTAGGTGTAAAATCCAATCATAAGACAAACATCCATAAGATGCAAGTCGACACAAAAAGACACAACCTAATTAGACAAGACACAAGACATGACTTGATCAGATAGATAAGCCTACGACTGTTGAAAACTACATTATAGGACAGTCATAAAAAAGGTGGGTCTAGTTAGGTTGCCCCCAAGCTAGACACCAAGATATAATATGTCTGACATCAAGACATGTGACATCAAATATCAGATAAAATACACACATTATGAGATACCAAAGAGATATTTCGAGAAGAAAGCTTTTAAAGGGGGTTCCTCCAGTAGGGAATCCTTCAAGACACCAAGGGGCCCATTCAAAGGAACACTCCAATTGAAAGACACCACATTTTCTGCAAGTTATTATGTCATTGAGGAATCCTTTTGAAAGATCTTTTGTCATGGAATCTGGTGGAAAGAATGCCCCTTTTCAAAGGAAAGTTTTCAGACTCTTTCATTTTATAAAAAGTGCTCCTTTTTGAAAGACAAATTTTTAGACTCTTTTGCTATGAAATCCTTTTCAAAAGAAAGTTTCATCAAAGAATCTCTTTTGAGAGAATGCAAAATTTTGGAAAATGAGATATTTTTCAATAGGGGATTATCTTTTCAAGGGATTCATTGTAAAAAATATTTGACACCAAGGAATCCTCCAACTTGCACTTCATCGGAGGATGTTGAATCCCCATAGAAGAAGCAAAAGCAACAGAGAAACTAGAGGCAACTGCAGAAGACACCAGCTTTGTATGAGGCATGTCAATGGGTTGTGAGAAAGGAGGGATGTCTAGGAGGGACATCAAAAGAGGATGCTCCACAGAGGGAGCGATGAAAACTTGCACCCTTTTGGGGTGAGCGTCATTGGGACCTGCCGAAGGATCCAAAAGAAAGACAAAAGCGATGGGAATTGAAGCAAAAACAATAGAAGAAAGTAGAGCAATAGAGGGAGATGTAGAGATGGATGCAATTAGCTCCCCCTTTATCTTCTAAGATACGGTGTGTTCCACAACTAGAGCCTTTTGCTTGCACTTGCATTCATGGGCAAGTTGGTTATGTCGACTATGAACACTAGAGGATGTGGCTTGAGAAAAGGCCAAGGGTTGTTTCTCAACTATAGGAGCATACTTCACAATCATTTCTAATGGAAGGGAGGTATCCTAAGTAGGAGTAGGAAGAGGAGGCACAAGAGCATAAATGATAAAGAGGAGAAATAGAGACAGGCACCTCGACAGTAGGCCTCTTCCCATTCTTTGCCTGAGGGATAGGTGGAAGAACAATCGGAGACCGTGAAGGCCAAGACATAGGAACAACCCCATAGGAAGGAATCCCCTTGCCATAGATAGTGGATTGGGTAATCATGGGAAAAATAGGCAACTAAAAAGCTTGACGCTTCGCTTTTCGCCATGCAAGCACCACTGCACTTCCCATGCGAGGCATAGGAGCGGGAACCGAAGATGCCACCATAGGACAAGAAGTAGAAGAAGGTGGAGAAGAAGATGTAGAAGGAGAAGGCTCTAGAGCACGAGAAAGCTTCCCCTTCACTTTTGATGGGGCTGAAGAAGCGGCTTGTTTCTACACTATCATAGAAGCCATTACGAAAATAGCATAGTGAGAGACTAGATAACTAACTTTTGGTGTTGAGCCCCCAATCTTATATTTAACATAAGCCATATATAACAAATCTCCCCTCGGAGGGAGAGGTCTGATCGGGGTGGGCTAGAAGTGATCCAAAGAGAAGCCCCATGTGGCACTAGCAATTTATAGCTAGTGTCATGCACCACATGCACAATGCCTTCATGGGGGAACTTTAAGCATTTATGGACTACAGAGGCAATGTTGTTCATAGAAGCTAGCCACATAATGCCTAGCCTAACTCTAAACAAGCCAAACTTTGGGATCACAACAAATCACACATCAACAACTTTAGGTCCTACCAAAACTGATAAAGAAATAACACCCATAGGGGCAATAGAGAGTCCATCATGGGTACAGACAGTGGTATGTGACTCTTCATATCTCTCCTTGTGTAAACTATTTATGAATAGTTTCCTTCATTATCACATTTACTCAACTCATCAAATCAACCAAGATGTCAGTTATGATGTTGTCATTAATTCAGGCATGAATGTATAATGGGGAAGGCTCCTTATTTAGTGGCTCATCATGTGAGGTGAAAGCTATATCAATTATTGCACTCACATTCTCAACATGAGGGATACACATGAATGAGACCATATTCACGTACTTAGATGAAACTATCTCAAAAGATGTAGAAGATTGTGTGACTAAATTTGCAGAGTGAAAAGGGAATGGGTCAACATAAATTTGTAATTCACTGTTAGACTTAGCTATAGATTTATTAGAATTTTGTTTCTTCCCATTGAGACGGATAGTCCCATCATCAATGTGGTCCTGAATCTCGTGATGCAGGTGCACACATCACTCAGTGTTATGTCTATGCACTCGATGGAATTAACATAATTGTTGTGCATCGTACTACTCAAGATAGGGCTTAGACAGAGGTCAAGGTTCTGGTAATGTTAGAACTTTATCTTTCAATAATTTTTTTAGAACAACAGTATAATATTAAGATAATTTTGTAAAATGTCTATTGCATCCCAGGCCTTTTTCTTTAGATGTAGAGACCATGTTCATAATAGCCTTGTTCTTTCCAGAAACTGACACTATTGACCGATTATCAGGCTGAGATCGCGAGGATGAACCCTTGAACTGAGCGACTGTAGGTTGGTATTCGTCCAGTGTTGCACATAGGTGTGCAAATGAAGGACTTCATCAGGGCAAACTTCTCTTGCCACTATTTATTTAAGTTCCCGATGAAGACCTTTTGAACATCAAAGTCTAATAAATGATAAGAGATTTGTGAAAATAGTGCTTGATAGTGAGCGATAAAGTCAGTTACCTTTTCATGGCCCCCTTGATTGTATTGGATGAGATTAGAGAAATTCATCTTTGATTTGATGTTAGCATGGAACTACCTCAAGAACTGGTTCACCAACTGATCAAACAAAAACACAAAATTATCCAATAGATTACAATAACACTCAAGGGTGGTGTCCTTAAGGGATCATGGAAAAATATTTACCATCAAAGCATCATGGTGGAAGAAGGCAGTGCATGTAGAATTATATGTTGAAATGTGCATATGAGGGTCTCCACAACCACTATACTTTCAAATTTTGGAATATCCATCCACTAAGAGATAGGAGTGTTCAAAATAGTGATGGACAAAGGACTATGACGAAAGAAAGGTTGAAACATAGGTTGAGAAGAAGAGGTAGAAAGGTTCGCCAACTAGTTTTGCATCTATCCCATATTTTGTAATAAATCATTTAAGATAGGGTCAAAAGATGAAATAGGACTAGTGGAGCCACCACCAAAAGGAAGACAAGTGGATTGGCAATGAACCTTTTTGGGAATGAAAGGTCTATTAAAGAAAGGTTCAAAATCTTGTGGTGGTTGGGAATGAATAGTCTATTAAAGAAAGGTTCAAAATCTTGTTTTGGGAAGACAAGTGGATTGGGAATGAACCTTTTTGTGAGCTCCCTGCCTTTAGGAATCATATGGAGGCGTGCAAAGCCAGATTTGGTACTTCTGTTGGGGACTATTGGAGGAATGATCAGTGGGTTTGCATCTCTACTATCAATTCAGACTTGTCTCCCCTGCAAACTCTCCTAAACTATGTTGTGCTAAGTCTGAATGGCCAGGGGGATTCTTTGGTTTGGAAAATGTCTTCTTCTAGGATTTTTTCTGTCTCTTCGGCACTGGCTGCTTGTCATCATTTTTCCCCAACCCCTGTTTGGGTGAAGGCTTGGGTGTACAACCTCATACCCAAAGCCAATATTTTTGCGTGGATCCTTCTTCAGAACAAAATTTTGACTAATGAAAACCTTTGTAACGTGATTTTTTGTTTCCTAATAGATGGTATCTTTGTTGTGAAGAGGTTGAGACTGTTTCACATCTCTTTCTCCTCTGTCCTTTTTTCTATGACATTTGGTGCAAGGTCTTGCAGTTGTGGAATATTAGCTGGGTTTTTCCTAGATCTATCTTGGATTTCTATTGTCAATGGAAGGCTCCTTCAAACAATTAGGTGTTGAATTTTCTCTGGAAATATATCTTCCCACACCTTGCGTGGGGTATTTAGAAAGAGCATAATAATAGAATTTTTTGAGATTCTGCTCTCTCGGAGGAAATTGTCTTTGGTAAAATCATTACAGTTGTGAGAGAGAATCTAAACTTGCTATGCAAACCTAAGGCCAAAGGAAAGGTCAGATGCCAAGATTATGAGCTTAAAGTTGTTGAGGCATGGAAGATTAATTTTGATATCTCCTTTTCTCTTAGACCTATTAAGGGTCCTAGAGATGGTATTGTTGATTCCCACTTATGTTATTTTGTCCTTGATGTCGCTTGATGATTCTCTGGCATCTGGATGATTATCTTCTCAGTTGATCTACTTGTCTATTTGGCACAATTACTTCTTTATCTATATTATCTTGGTGGCACTGATCGTTTAACTCCATCTGCAAATTACAAGTGACTGTTAAGGTATTATGATTACTGGTTATTAGCTCCATTGATCAGGTGATACATTTCTGGTTTAACATTTATGTTTCAGTACTTCACTTGATTACAAGTGACTGGCATGATCATTTCTTTTACAGGTTGATTACTTATGCTTGATCAGTTATAAGCATCTTGGCATTCGTCAAGGTATACTTATCTTTGTTCAGTCAATGGCATGGGTTTGAGGATCATTCTTGTTATTATTTTTGAGCAACTCAATTTTTCATCTCTTGGAAAATTTGGCTTTAAGGAATTTAGTTATGGTATTTGGTATGGGAGAATGGCATTCTAAATTTCGCATAATATCTAGCCTTTATTATAATTCTTAAGGCATTGCATGTTATATTGCAATTGGACTTTGAAAAAGAAAATCACTAAGTTCATTCTTTTGCATACGATATTCAGGGTTTGGCATTTTATAAGGGGTTAATCATTTTAATGTCACCATGGAAGTGACTTTGCCTTGGCTATTTGGGAACATAAAGTCTTATGTTTTTTGACCCCTTCACATGAAATAATGTTTGTCATTATTTGAATCGACATTTCACATGCTTCGTTTCTATTCAGGAAATGATTTGGTCGGCATGTCTACCCTTAATCTGGCCGCAGATTTCATTTAGCATTATGAGTTTGACTTATCACTTTCCGTCCTTTCGGACTTCAAATGCTTATCCATTTTTGCAAAGGAACTCGTTTTTGTTTGATGTGGAAGGTTAGGGCAAACATTTTTCTATTTCACGTTTTTGGACACCCCCATTTTGGCCACCATGCTCGAGTTTGTATCTCAGTCATTTCTTTGTTATCCCTGGCATTTTTTTTTGCTCTTGGACAACGATTGGGAGCAGTCATGAGACCATCACTATGGTCGCTCTATGTGTCAGTTTCCAACCATTGGGTATTGGCACATTTTTGGAAGGCAATGTGGTCATTTTTCTCCTCTACAGGACTGGTAATCATTCTTTGACAACAACATTCATTTACCAAGTATTCCTCTTTTGATTGGTTTGCAGATCCGCTTCTGGACATGCAAGATGTTTACGAGCTTATTCTTTCTCTCTTATGCAAAGTGAAAAATTGAAAACGTCTATTGCTTTCAAGAGAAAAGTATGAAATATTTTCTTTTAAAAATCAAAACGTGACTGCAAATTTCTTTTAAAAGGTTATTATGACAGTTTTTAAAGGAATTGTGATTTCTGGTTGTGGGTAATAAAAATGTCATCGAATCTCTTATGTTGTTCATCTGGGTTCATGGATTACTGTTCTTGTGAAGTTACTTCAGTCACACTTCATAGTGGTTTTAGGTTCTTAAGAATTACAGTCACTACAATGGGTATAGATCATGGAATATTCTCTCAGCCTCACTTGAAATTGTAGGTAACTGTTATAGTGCATGATTAATAGCTTTTAGTTACATGTTGTTTGGGGTTTCAGTTACTTCATTTTCGTAGCAGCTTATTTGTCAAAATTCTTATGGAATATACACTCTTCATTACTACTTGTGGGTATAATCTAAAAGAGGTTTCATTTGCTAAAACTACTTTTGTTGCTTTGCTGGTTATGTCAGGGAAAAATGGTTATCATTTTTGTTTTTAAAAGATGTGTTCCCACTGCTTTTGTGTAAACACTGCATGTGCAGGCTTCTAGTGAAGATATGCTTCTATCACACCTCTATTCTTGGACATTGTTGTTCCACCCTCAATAGAAAGAAAGAATCTTCTTTTATGACCACTGCAACATCAGAACTTTTACTTGACAGTTATTTTGTAACCTGGAAACATCCTTGTATAACCTTCTGGAAAGCAAAATTTGAGTAACAGTTGTAATACTTCCAATGTGTAATGATGTTTTCTGTAAAAAGCCAAAAAAATAACAAGATTAAGGTTCTATCATGATAGGAAAACAAAACTTGAAACAAGGGAATTACTATTTAGAGTTTTGGAAGTCTTTTCTGTATAATTAATGCTGAAAATTGGAAAACACAATGTGTAGTCAGATTTGTAGTTTCTGTATGGAAAGATGTTGAAAATCAAATAGTGAAAAAAGAAAGAAAAGATGTATCATTGTAATATAGTTTGATGAGATTGTATTGTGGCTATGATATGATTTTCCTCAAGTTGTCTTAAGGCTTGATAATGGGTGGAACAATGAAGAGTCATTCTTGACTTTGAGCGTTTTACACATTGTCCGTCAAGAGGCACTTGACATAAATCAAGTGAAATAGAGAAATCCTCTGTAATATTGTAAGTTCTATTGAATATTAGGAAAGGGGTCAGTGCTCCTTGAGATTGGTGTCTCTAAACAGAAGGGTTGGTGCTCCTTGAGTCGGTGCTCAGAAATCAGCCATTGAGGCTTTGTCAAAATAAATTATTGAAATGAAAACCTTAAAAAAGCTGCAAGTTTAGGAGTGGTTTTTCTATCCCAGGAGGGTTTTCCACTCGACATATCTTGTGTCTATTTGTGTCTCTATGACTCATTTGCTTCAGTACTTTACTACTTTAAAATGTAATGTTACATTACTCATTTCAGTTTAATATGATTGCATTCGAATACATGAATGACACTATCATTGATAAATGAGAACATATGTATGGTTCTTTTCAGTTTCAGTTTAAATTGTTTAAGAAGTCATAAACACTGATTCACACCCCCCCCCTCTCAGTTTATTTTCACTCCAACAATTGGTATTAGAGCCTAGGGTCCTCTGATAGGTCTTTCCAACCTAGGATTGATTCTGGACTTGGAGTCTATTCAAAATGTCTCAAGCTCATGAAGGTACTTCCATGACTAGAGCTCCATTATTTGATGGAACTGATTATGTATTCTGGAAAATCAGAATGGAGACTTATTTAACTTCTATTGACCTTGATGTCTGGAGCATAGTATTGTTTGGGTACATTGTACCAACTACTTTGCCAACTGCTTCTGATGAAAAGAAAAAATATGAAACCAATGCAAGAGCAAAGCATGCTCTTTTGTGTGCTCTGACTAAAGATGTCTTCATCAAAGTCATTATCTGTAGTTTTGCTAGTGAAATCTGGACTAAACTTGAAACTATCTATCAAGGAAATGAAAAGGTAAAATAGTCTAAAGTCCTCACTCTAAAACATCAGTTTGAAGAACTGAAAATGAGGGATGATGAAAAAGTAGCTCACTAATTTTTGAGAGTTGATGAAATAGTAAATGCAATGAAGGGTCTAGGAGAAGAAGTCAAGGAATTTGATGTAGTAACCAAGGTCATCAGAACCTTACCAACAAAATTTGAAGCTAAGATAGCTACTCTAAAAGAAAAGAAACACTTTACCCAGCTTACCCTTGATAGCCTTCAAGGCACCCTGATTGCCTATGAAATGAGGATCAGTAAAAACAACACCTCTAGAAAAGAAGCAACATTTAATGTTGAAAGGAAAGAAAGGGATGAGCTCTTTGAATCAGAACTTTTTGATTCTAAAGAATCCCATTTTGTGAGGAAACTCAAAAAGGGTTCTGGAAAGTATAAGGGAAAACTTCCCTTCAAATGCTTTAACTATGGCAAAATAGGCCACTTTGCTACAAAGTGTCCCTATGATGACACAAACAGTGATAACGAGAAATCTGAGAAATTTGCCAAGAAAAAGGCTTATAGACCCAAACAGAAATTTAATTTCAAAAAGAAGAAAAGTTTGTTCAACAAAAATGAAACAAATTCTGAATCTAATGATTCTCTAGATGAAGAGGATGAAAATCTCTTCATGGCTGAAATCATTCAACAAGATGAAACAAACAACAATGATGCTGAAGAAGGTGAAGTGGACTATGAAGGAGAACTAAAATGTGCTCTAAAAGAGCTGAGAAAACTTAAGAAACAGTTGCGTATTCAAGAACAAAATGTTGTTCAAGATAGTTCACAAGAGCAACTCATAAATCTTCAGATAATTTCTTTAAAAACTCAACTTGAAGAATCCAAGAGAGTTGAAGATTGTCTTCGCATTGACATAAGTTTTAAAGACCAAGAAATTCAAAAACTTGAACATGAGATTGTAGATCTCAGGAAGACTATCGAGAAATATGAAAGCACTCTTAAACTAAATGACATGCTCAGTAAACATAAATTAAACAAAGACAAAACTGGTATTGGCTTTGTTAAAGGTGAATGCTCAAATGACAGTGAAAAGAACAATGTTGTTGCTGGAAACGAAAATTCCAAACTCAAACATTCTGAGTTTTTCAAGGATCATATTCATCCTTTTAGGAGCAACAAAATGGTTTACAACTCCTACCCTCTCTTTTATGGGTACTGTTACTTCTGCAATAAATTTGGTCACAAAGTAAATTCTTGCAGATTTATGAATGCTAGAACTCCTAGATTTGGCTTTAGGCAGAATCATGGTTTTGCAAGACAAATTAGATGTTTTACATGCAAATCTTTGGGTCATTCTACAAAGCAATGCAATGCCGATCAGCAGAATAAACAGCTGAAAACCATCAAAGTTTGGAAACCCAAAGCAATTAACAATATTGAATAGACTATGCTTGTTCAAACTGCTTTTCACTCAAAGAAGAAGGACCTATGGGTCCTGGACAATGGTTGTTCAAACCACATGATTGGTGACAAAGAAAAATTTACAAATCTAGAAGACTATGTTGGTGGATATGTAAAATTCAGAGACAACTCTGGAATTCAAATCAAAGGAAGAGGTTCTTTGTTTCTAAATGAAGACACTCCAATCTACAATGTTTATTATGTAGAAGGATTAAAACATAACCTTCTGAGTGTCAGTCAAATCTATGACAGTGGCTATCAAGTCCTGTTCACTTCACAAGGATGTGAAATCAAAAACCAGTCAGGTAATGTTGTTGCTGCTGGAAGAAGGACCAAAGGAAATGTCTACAACTTACTAGACAACTTTGGACATGAAAACAATCACGGTATATGCTTAATGAGTCATGTTGAAGAAATTTGGTTGTGGCACAAGAGAGTAGGCCACATTAATTTTGACAATATGGTCAGAATTAGCAAAAATCAAATTGTAAGAGGTTTGCCCCTTCTTAGAAAACCTGACAAAGTTGTTTGTAAAGAGTCTCTTAAAGGAAAGCAAACCAAGGTAAGATTTAAATCCAATGAACATTTTTCTACTAAACCTTTGCAAATAATTCATACTGACTTATGTGGTCCTACAAGGACTAGATCCATAAATGGTGAGAAATATTTCATGTTGTTTGTTGATGACTACTCTCGTATGGTATGGATTACCTTTCTCAAGAATAAATCAAAAGCTTTTGAACGTTTTAAATTTTTTAGAAAACTGGTAGAAAGAGAGTCAGACTTAAAACTAAAATGTTTAAGATCTGACAAAGGTGGTGAATTCACCTCACAAGAATTCATAGACTACTGTGACAAACATGGCATAAAAAGACAGTATGTTGCTGCCAGAACACCCCAACAAAACGGGGTGTTTGAGCGAAAGAATAGGATTGTAAAAGAGATGGCAAGAACCATGTTGAATCAAGCAAATATCGCAAACATGTACTGGAAAGAAGTTGTTCATACAACTGTATACATTTTGAATAGAGTGCAGATCAGAGTGAAATCAAATTTCACTCCATATGAACTGTGGTATGGTAAATCTGCCCAAATTAAATATTTCAGAATATTTGGTTGCAAGTGTTTTATCAAGAGAGATGATGAAAACTTAGGCAGTTTCCAATCTAAAATTGATGAAGGTATCTTTTTAGGATACTCTACTCACAACAGAGCCTATAAATGCTTTAACAATAGGTTGAACAAAATTGTTGAATTTGTAAATGTCAAATTTGATGAAAATCTGCTTCTAGATGCTGAACCTATGCAGGATGATGAAGAGGACGAATTTGAACTTGATATAATCACTGAAAGCTTTGAAACTGCAAAGCCTGAAACAAAACCAACAAGCCCTAAACTTGTTGAAGCACAACCTGAAGATGTTGAAATCAGCTCAGAAAAATGTGAACTCAAAGTTCCTTCAAAATCTCTTGCTAGGAATCATCCTAAGGATCTGATTATAGGAGATAGATCTGTAGGAGTCCAAACAAGTAAAAAATCTATTAACTATGATGAAAAAGCTCACATAGCCGAGCTTACTGCATTTTATCTAATCACCCAGTTTGAGCCCAAGAATTTTGATGATGCTCTAACTGATGAATGTTGGCTTAATGCAATGCAGGAAGAAATTGATCAAATTGAAAAAAATCAGACTTGGGATCTAGTCCCAAGACCAGATGACAAAAATGTCATAGGAGGCAAGTGGATCTTTAGAAAAAAACATGATGAACATGGTCATGTTGTTCGCAACAAGGCTAGATATGTCTGCAAAGGATATGCTCAGCAAGAAGGTATTGATTTCGGTGAAACTTTTGCTCTTGTTGCTAGGCTTGAATCCATTAGAATTTTCTTGGCATATTTTGTTTTCAAAAATTTCACTATATATCAAATTGATGTAAAAAATACCTTTCTAAATGGATACTTAGAAGAAGAAGTTTACATAGAACAACCTGAAGGGTTTATCTGTAAAAACAAACTCAATCATGTCTACAAGCTGAAAAAGGCTCTATATGGCCTAAAACAAGCTCCTAGAGCTTGGTACTCCAGATTGGACAGTCACTTACTGTCAAAAGGTTTCATTAGAGGAGGATTTGACAAAAATCTATATGTTAAAATCGAAGGATTTGATATTCTTGTTGTTGAAATTTATGTTGATGACACCATTTTTTGTAGCAACAATATTTCCTCGAGTAAAAAATTCTCACAAATCATGGAATCTGAATTCAAAATGTCAATGTTGGGAGAACTGTCATTTTTCTTAGGTCTTTAGGTGTCACAACTTGACTCTGGCATCTTTTTATCTCAAGCAAGATATGCAAAAGAAATGTTAAAAAGGTTTAAAATGGATGAAAGTCATCCTGTAAGCACTCCAATGGCTACTGGCTGTAAACTTAGCAAAGTTGATGACTCTCTTGTTGTAAACTCAACTGATTATAGGTCAATGATAGGCAACCTTTGTATTTAATAGCCTCAAGACCTGACATAATGCAAGTTGTTTGCATGGTTGCTCATTTTCAATCATCTCCTAAGGAATCTCACATCAATGTTGTGAGAAGGATTCTTAAATATGTACAAGGCACAATTGATTATGGGCTTTGCTATCCCAGAAGCAATGATTTCTCTTTAGTAGCTTATATTGATTCTGATTGGGTAGGATGTTTAGATGACAGGAAAAGCACAAGTGGTGTTGCTTTCTTTCTTGGTGATTGTTTAGTGGCTTGGCACAACAAAAAGCAAGAATCTGTTTCGCTTTCTATTGCTGAAGCAGAATATATAGTTGCCACTTATTGTTGCACTCAGGTAATTTGGATGTCACAGACATTATCAGATATGGGTATTGAAGTTCCAAAACCTATTACTATTCTGTGTGATAATACTAGTGCAATAAATATCTCAAAAAATCCAGTTATGCACTCTCAAACTAAACATATAGCTATAAAGTTTCATTTTCTTCATGAAAAGGTGCTAGCTAATGAGGTATCAGTGCAATATGTTCCTACACAAGCACAGGTTGTTGAAATTTTTACAAAACCATTGGCTAAAGATGTTTTTGAAAGACTTAGGTCTTGATTGGGAGTTGTCTCTCAATCTTTGTTATCTTAAACAGTCTATCTTGGTGATAGGGGGAGCTGGTTAGTTCTTCCTGCAGCTCATACTTTGATGCTCAAAGGTTAAATCTACAGTTTGATGGAATGTCACAGTTGGTTTTGGTTTATCTTTGTTGGCCTCCCTTTATCCTTGTGTCAAAAAGGGGGAGAATTTTGAGTATTCGGTTACAATTCATTATCTTTGGTTTGGTGGCTTAGTTTTTCCATCAAGGACAAAGGGGGAGTTTGTTGAATCCCACTTATGCTATTTTGTCCTTGATATCACTTGATGATTCTCTGACATCTAGATGATTATCTTCTTAGTTGATCTACTTGTCTATTTGGCACAATTACTTCTTTATCTATATTATCTTGGTGGCATTGATCATTTAACTCCATGTGTAGATTACAAGTGATTGTTAAGGTATTCTGATTACTGGTTATTTGCTCCATTGATCAGGTGATACGTTTTTGGTTTAACATTTGTGTTTCAATACTTCACTTGATTACAAGTGACTAGCATGATCAGTTCTTTTATAGGTTGATTACTTATGCTTGATCAGTTACAAGCATCTTGACATTTGTCAAGGTATACTTCTCTTTCTTCAGTCAATGGCATGGGTTTGAGGATCATTCTTGTTATTATTTTTGAGCAACTCAGTTTTTCATCTCTTGGAAAATTTGGCTTTAAGGAATTCAATTATGGTATTTGGTATGGAAGAATGGCATTCTAAATTTCGCATAATATCTAGCCTTTATTATACTTCTTAAGGCATTGGATGTTATATTGCAATTGGACTTTGAAAAAGAAAATCACTAAGTTCATTCTTTTGCATACGGTATTCAGGGTTTGGCATTTTATAAGGGGTTAATCATTTTAATGTCACCATGGAAGTGACTTTGCCTCGACTATTTGGGAACATAAAGTTTTATGTTTTTCGACCCCTTCACATGAAATAATGTTTGTCATTATTTGAATCGGAATTTCACATGCTTTGTTTCTATTCAGGAAATGATTTGGTCAGCATGTCTACCCTTAATCGGCCTCTTTGGATTAGGATATCTCCATTTGTTCACCAGATTAGAGAAAATGTTAACAATCAATGTTGGCATCAATTACAACACATAAGATGTTCCTTTTTCATTCTTCCAACAATAGAAAAGTGTAAAAGAAAGAAGAAGAGTGTCAACTTACTCAAGGTCTAGTTCGTCAGCTAGCTCTGAGCAAATGAACAACACCTACACACACAGTAACATGAAAAATGTTGGGGTTGTGTTTTGAGGTTTGCCTCAGTCAAACCCCTGTTTCGGTGTTCCCATCTCCATGAACAACCAATATGAAATGATATAGAGAAAATGATAAAGAAGAGAATAAAAATGACACAATGAAGTAGAGAGCAATGACAACCTGGATGTTACTAGATACAAGAATGATAATGCAAGTAAATACAAGACACAATATCACCTTCCTTTTTGTGAGCTCTCAAGGCTGAGAGAGGAAGAAGATAGATGACACCACGCCAAGGAAATAGAGCTTTGTGAACCTACAATAACAATGGTGTTGGAGAAAGAAGGTGCTATAAGAGCCAAGTAAGAAGCTGGTAGTATCAAGAAAGAGTGAGAATGAAGCAATAATGTTGCAAGGATGATCAAGAAGTGTTGCAAGAATGAAAAAAGTTGCATGAGAATGAAAGAATGAAGTCAATAGAAGTTCAAAATGGAAAAATGGAGGAAAATAGTCATTTCTTGTTGATCAAGATTTGGTAGGATGTTACATTCATAGACACCCAAGAATCATAACGCTTCTATAGATTCCAGACACGAGAATCTTTTTCAAGATGACAACGCACCACACGAACGTCGATGCGACATGTGTGCGACCCTGACAAAAATTCCCTCACCGACAGAAAATGACAAGGACATGCTGGCAAAGTGAGATAAAGAGGCGAATATTTACATTATCTGACTTATACAACTAAAATGAGGGTAAATTGGAAAATTTGCCTTGGTGCAAATATACGCCATTACAGTGTGTTAAATTTTAAGATTTTATAGGAGTATATGATTAACATATAAAGAGATTAGGATAATAATAGGAGTAGGAAAATGAAATTTTCATGTAGAAAGTGGTATATGGATGACTAAAGATAATATAGGAGAGTTTTATTGGGAAATTGGATATAGAAATTTGAAAGGAAATGTTTATATAAGTTTGTTTTTAAAGGTTTTGATTTGTATATTTTTAGGCATGTAATTATCTATGTTTTTTTTATGATTAGTCTAGTTCTCTCTTTCTACATTTAACTTCACAAGCATTATTGCAATAATTATTTGTAAAAATTTCACAAGCATTATTATACTAATTCTTCGTAAAAAAATTGGACATATTTATTGGCATGTATTAAATGTGACATTATTTTACCAATTAGAGTGCTTTAACTTCACTAAAACTAATTTTAATCAATTATATTTCATTAAATGTGTGCTTAATATATAAGATTAGTTATAGAGTGTGGTTATTTTTCATTACTTCTTCAATCTTTTATCTTGTTTAATTTTTTTTAATATTCAACTTGATAAATTTTTTGGTTCATGTAGAATTGAGATAAATGTTGTGCAATTCAATGAGGATGTTTTTCTTGGATTGTTTTTCCTAATAATGCATTAATGGGAGATATGCATGTATTCCTTATCTAATTATTGTTGTAATTCCTCATAAATTTGTTTGTTTGTTTTGTTAAGATAAAAAGGTAAAAATAATCAAAATTACTACCAACTTCCCCTCCTCATTAAGGGGAAAATCCAATGTATTTATATATATCTCTCACAAATGATATTTATGAAGCATTAAATGTCACAACCTAAAGTTGTGAGCCAAATAATCACTAAGGTTTACACCTTTTTTTCCTCTAATACACATGTTGATTGTGAATTAAATTCATCAATTGAACAAAGGACAATAATATCATTTATCAAAAATAAACCACATTTCACCAAAAATCTAGAAACAAGTAAGGTTTAAAAAACATATAATTTTAAACTTAAGAGATCAATTTCAACCACAATTAAAATCCTTCTTATTATAACAAAGAGGAATAACAAGTATTCAAAAGTTATAAATCTATTTTCAAAAGCATGTACTAACTCTAATTTTTTTAACAATATAAAATATTACCATAAGGAAATGAACAAATTTATTTATCTTAATCATGCAACGGGTTTATAAATTACCTAAGTCAATCAAAATATATTATAGGCAAAATAATTTAGATCCTTAATAGAGAAAACCCAGTTATAACTATAGGAAATGTGTAGAAACATCAAATAATCATTTTCCAAATATTCAACAAGACTAGATTTTTATAAAAATTTCATTAAAAATCTTTACTATGCCTTGCATTTTCAACTCATTTGTACTCATAAATTTTAATGGTTTACGATACTAGAATGTATGATAACAATTTTAGATAGCAAGATGATCGATACAATAACCACTATCAACTATCATACATAGTATATCCATAATACATCACATCAAAGTATATACTCACAATTGATTCAATCTTCTTTCTAATAATCTTAGCATAGAGTTGAGAAATAATCTTGTAGATAATGGTTTTGATAGATAATTCTTGAATATCATTTATAAGTCTTAATTAAAGGAATGTAATCACAAATACCAATCAAACGATATTTATTAACATTACATGGAACATATGCACTATACTAAATATCAATTTAATGAAGTAGAGAAAGCATCATGGGAGCACTTCACCAATAACCACATAGTTGTATGGCTCCCCTATATGCAACCCCAAAAAAGTGAGACCCTACCCATCACAAATGGGATCACAAGAATGTGACATAAAGGAAGAGAATGAAACATGTATATATAACCACAAGAGCTCAATCACAAACAATAATGCTTTTATAGTAACACTACATTGGCTAAGGATTTTTTTAATTATGAGTAGGTATTTACTTATTTCATCACAAGAATGGATTATCAAATATTATTTCATGTATTAATCATATCATACCAATAATAAGACCACCAAGTCATTATCCAAAAGATTTCATGTGGTTCCAATAATATTTAAAATCTTATCTTTACAATCATTTTTAAATTTTAATTTCTACCTCATTTAAAGAGTAATATAATTTTAAAAAATTAGTTGAGGTCCCCATAAGCCCTACCATTCATTTTGATTAATTAGTAGTTTAAACTAGATTAGAAAATAAAATTAGCAATTAGCTTCCCTCTACATGTAGGTATTCAACCAATCTAAATAAATTGACAAAGGTCCCCATAAGCCCCTTCATTTTATTCAGTTGGCCAAATGAACTACCATATAAATAAAATAGGACCAAACACATCAAGTACAACATTTTAGTCTCTTATAATTCAACATATTGAAAGTACAAAAGTAATGAAAGAACTTATATGCATGCCTACATTTTCACCATCATCACACTATATCTACCCCACACATCTGGGTAAAAGTACAAACCTGTCACACTTTTATAAAGGAATTGACCAACACAAGCAAATATTTTCAATTTCGACCGCATAAAAGTGGTCTTTATGTTTTGAATTTAAAAATTGTGTGAACTAATGAAATGTGGAAATCTTAATGAAGTTTATGATTGTAATTTTTCAAAAAAAATTAAAAGTTGTTTTGATATTTTTTTATAAATTTAACAACAAATTTTGAATAGCTGAAAAATGTCAAAAAGTGGCATCGAGTCAATGTCACAAAAAAAATCTAGATTTTTTAAAAATTTCCTTGATTTTTTCCCAAATAGATAACTTCAATATCTAGTGCATAGAAAAAATTGTTGTATATTTTTTTTTTAATAACATTTTAATGTAAAACGTACCAAAATTTGGTAGTTTTCACTTGACGTCAACTTTTGTCTTTTTATTATCATTTTCAAAAAATAAATTATACCCTTTTTGGAGAGGATTCTCTCCTCTAGTGCACCATATATATTTTTCAAAATTTTTATTGTGTTTTAATATATTTTAAAATTTTAATCAGCCTCATTTTTTACTATAACAACCTACTTGCATTATTATTTTTTGATTAATAAAATTTGGTTTAGGTCCAGGAACCGTGAGAAATCAAGGAAGCCAAGGATGCTGAACTTAGCATCGAGGAACAAAGGCCTAAGAGCCGACAAGAAGAAGTGGGCCAAAGCCACACACAGAGCGAGAAACGACAAAGAAGGAGAGGCCCAACACGGGCCAAGCACGTGCCACTCAAGGCCACTCAAGGATCATCCTGACGTCAGTTAGGATGAATAGCTCGGGGTTCCTAGCTCAGGAAACCACAAAAATCATCACGAAGGAGCTTGATCAATGGGAAGGGGAAGTCGCTCCACCACTAAGAAGCCCAAACACCATTATCCCTATCCAGCCAAGTACCAATATTTGGTAACCAGTCTGCTGCATGATTGCCCTCTCTCTTGATGTGAGAAACTTTTAGCATCTCCAATCTTTTACTGCCCATTTTGCACTTTGCATTATTGCATTCAATCTCCAATTCACCAAAATTCCCCCCCCCCCCCCAAGAGTGTTGATGATTAGTTTTGAATCTCCTTTGATCCACAACTTCTTCCACCCCTTCTCTTTGGCAATCATAACCCTCCACACTAGAGAATAGGCCTCAACTTTATTGTTTGAGTCCACCCCTAAGTCTAGAGAAAAGGTGCCAACAGGTTGTCCATGGCCATCCCTGAAGATCCCACCCCCCAGCCTTGCCAGGGTTGGATTTAGCCACACCATCAAAATTGAATTTAATCTAACCAAGCTTAGGGGGGGCCCAAACCACAAAGCTCGACCCAGGGGTAGGGCCAAGCGCAAGAGCACAGAGCCAATGGAAACGGGGCCAAGTGTCCCCCCAAGCCTTCTCGCTAACATAAACCTCCCTTCTTTGACTTTTTTGGATTTCTCCAACTTCAGAAAGGGCACTTTACACCCTGTCCCAAACATGCTCCACAACTTTGGTTTTGTCTTGAAAAATGCTTTGATTGCACTCAATCTAAATGTTCCACACAATAGTAGTGGGAGAAGCCTACCAAATTAGCTTAAGACTTGGGTTGTGAAACAATGCCTTCCACCTCTCTAAAAGTCTCAGAATGCTCTTGGGGAGAACCCAAGCGAGCTTCCATCTGTTCATAAAAGTATTCCACAACTGGCTGGCGAAGCTACAATGGAGGAACAAATGATCATTACTTTCTTCCTCAACATTACACATGACACATTTAGATGGCCTCGCCCAACCGAACAATCTAAGCATGTCCCATGTGAGAACCCCGCACCTTCCAACAATCTAAAGAAAGGAGTTCATCTTGGGAATGTTATGCCTATACCACCCACTGTTGGATGCCCAAACCTCCTTCTCGAAGTTGCATAAATTTTCTCTGTAAACATCCTTAACTGAGACTTGACCACTACCTTTGTCACCCCAAACCAACCTATCCTCACCTCTTAGACCTAATAAAGGCCATTTCTCAATTCACCCTGAATCTCAGAGCATACCTTGCTCAGCTCCATGATCGGAGCCAAAAGCTTACCCCAAGAACCAATCAGTGGCAGGCCCAACATATAGTCTCTAGCTTTGAATCCTATGTTGTCTTCAAAATGGCTGATCACAGGCCTGTACCTGGGAGTGTCTTTCAAGGCAATGGATTCCAACCACCTATCCCTCCAAAACGTGATTTTACTTCATCCCCAAGGCACCACCTCAACCCTGGGAGAATAAACTTTCTGCAGTGGCTCAAAAAACTCCAAATGCTTAAGCCCATAGGCATATCTAACTCCTTATCAAATAGCAACTCAACATTATTTTGGAGGTATTTGGCCTGCAACATCTTGCTCCATAATTTCCATTTTTCTTCATAAATTCTCCAAACAAGCTTAGCACCCAAAGCCAGATTGATGTGAAGGCACTTTCTAATGCCCAGGTCACCACTTTTGGTGGGTTTGCACACATCATCCCACTTTACCAAATTGTATTTAAAACTGGCACTGCAACCTTTCCAAAGAAATCTCCTCTTCGTATCCTCAATTACCTTACCCACCTTATGAGGTATTTGGAAGATAGACATCGTGTAAACTGGGACAACATACATGGCAGCTTTGATGAGCATTATTTTGCCAATAAGAGACAACCAACGTCCTTTCCAAGATTCCAACTTACTGTTGAGTCTACTAATGACACCACTCCACTCATTCAAGGAAGCCTTCCCAACCAACAAGGGTAGCCCGAGACAATTTATCGAAAGTTTGTTGATCTCATATCCCAGAATCCTTTGGATCTCTAGACTTTCCATACTGTGCGACTTGAGGAAGAAAATTTAGGACTTGGACTCATTCACCTTTTGCTCCAAGGCCTTTTCGAATTGCAACACCGTCCTCTTGAAATCTCGAGCCTCTCTACCAAAAGCTTCACCAAATAAGAGGGTATCATCAATAAATTGTAAATGTGAGATGTTACTCACCCCGCCAAAAAATTGCAGCCCCTTAATTTCACCACTTTTGACCTTGGTTTGGATGCTTCTACTAAGGACCTCAAGTAAGATTAGGAATAGAAAAGGGGATAGGGGATCTCCCTAATGGAGCCCCCTACTGGTACTAAAAATATTAGTCAAAACACCGTTGATTAGGATAGTCAAAGTGGAGGTGGAAATACAACTATAAACCCAATTACACCAAGAGTCGCAGAACCCCAACTTCCTCATGATTCTGATAAGAAACTCCCAGGAGAATTTTTCTTACGCCTTGTTCAAATCTAATTTGATTATCATCCCTTCCTTCCGCTTGTTTTAAATCAAGTGAATGACTTCGTGAGCTATGACAACCCCATCTAAGATTTGTCTATCCTTCAGGAACCCACTCTGCTCACTTGAGTTTATATTTGTCAAACAATTTTTTAGCCTAGAGGCCATAGCCTTAGCCACCACCTTGTATATGGCATTACATAACGTGATTGGTTTGAACTGGTCAAAATTGCTCGCATCCTTGACCTTAGGAATAAGGGTAATAAAGGTGGAATTCCAAGATTTTAGCATTGATCTGTGACACCTACATTCCTCCATTGCACCCCAAACATCCTTGCCCACTATATGTCATTTTTTTTGGAAAAACTCTATCTAGAATCCATTAAGCCCTAGAGCCTTCTTGGCACTCATAGAAAAAACAACTTTCTTGATTTATTCCTCAGTAAAGGGGGCCAAAAGTACAACATTTTGGTCCTCAGTTATACAACTGTTAATGTTGTTCATTAATTGTTCTTGGGCATCTTTATCCAAGTCACCTTGGTTACTGAGTAAGGCTTGGAAGAAATTTTTTCCAGTAGCTCTGATAGCTTCCATGTCTTCAAGATTAGCCCCTTAAGGTGACATTATCTTGCATACCCGGTTATATTGTCTTCTGATTTTAGTTGTTAAGTGAAAGAAGCTTGTGTTCCTGTCTGCTTCATTCAACCATTTCACCTGAGATTTTTGGTGCTAAAGGATCTCCTTCATTCGGAGAATTCTATTATTTTCCTTCATTAATTCTGCCTCCCTTTCCCGTAGCTCAGCGGAGAGGCCCTTACTAGAAATCTCCACTTCAACCTCCCGCAACTCACACTCCACCTTGTCCTTGTTCCTGAATAGATCCTGAAAGGCATTCTTATTCCATGACCTGACTTGGAGTTTAACTTCCTTCAATTTCCTATATAAAATGCATCTTTGAAACCTCCTAATGTCAGTCTTCCACCACTCAAATAACTTCTATTCAAAGTCAGGAGCCTCATACCACATCACCTCCATCTTGAAAGGACACCCTCTAGGTTTAGAAGCCTTTTCAACCATAAGGGAGATAGGCCAGTGATCTGAGCCTCCATATGAAAGAACCTCGATGGTGAAGCAGTTTGAACTTAAGAGCCATTCTGAGCCAAGAAAGAATCCGTCTAATCTACTAGCAATGTTTATGTCTCCTTCCCTTCTATTATTCCATGTGAACCGACCTTTCTTGGGCTTAATATCAGTGAGAGAAAAATCTTCGCTGCACCTCCTGAAATCAAGTGACCCTTGGGATCTGAAGGGCCTGCCACCTCTTTTATCTTCAGGCGAAAGAATTTCATTGAAATCTCCCCCCACAAGCCAGTGATCAGAAATATGTGAGAATCTGAAACTTTTGAGATAGCTCCATACCTCATCTCTATTCCCAACATTATTGGGACCGTAAACATTACTAACTAATAATTTGTCGCCGGATCTGACTTCTTTGCATTTTATGTTGATGCTGAAAGCCTTGGCCTCGAGTTCCATAGCCTCGATGGTTGCCTTGTTCCACATGATCGCAATCCCCCTGCTGATCCCATAACACTGAATGCCACCCCATCACCATTCCTCTAAATTTGTGGCAACAATTCAAGGAAATCTTCTTTGGCCACTTTGGTTTCTTGCAAAATAAGTATATCAAGATGCTCAACCTCTATAAAACATTTGAGAAGGCGACTCTTCTCTAGGCCATTGAGGCCCCGGATATTCCAACTCATGACCTTCATCATTTCTTGGATTCAGGGAGGTGCCCGCCTCCATTGGAAACAAATTGCCTCATCGAAGCTTGGGTGTCGTTCTCAATTTCCTCAAGGGCCTTGACCTTGGCCTTGCTGGTTTCCCCCTTCCTGCCCCCCGGTGTTGCTTCCCCCCCAGATCAGCCTGGATACCTCCCTTCCCTCTGAAATTATTAGCCCTCCTTGTGACTGTGAGGCCTCGCCCCACATGTGACTAATACCACCCTAATTTGTTACATACTTTACTTAAACAGATAGCTAGATTTATTACAAGCGATAAATAAAGTGACTTTGTGTGACAACAATATTGAATATCATTTCTCTACTTTATGTTTTATTGCCATTACCATAAAGGTGTTATGCAGTCGTAACCTGGGGAATATGAATAAAAATCGAATGAGGGTATATACATGTATATATGTAAATATACAAATGATAAGGAGTGGAAATGATGTTTGGTGAAAGGTATTGATATTCATAATATGGCATGCTTAATAAATAGTATATTTATATAATTGAAATTTAGTTGCATGTAAGGCACTACCGTTAATGTGATAGTTATAACTCTTGTGTTCTTGTAATAGGTACCATTATTGTTGATTAGTCAAGTTGGATTGATGAAATATGTGAACGTGGTCTAATAGTTATAATCGATAATTTATTTTGGACAAATGGTAATCATAATATTTATAATAATATGATTTTCCTTATCAATATTCATTGTAATAATAATTATATGTAAATGAATACCTTTATTAATTCTATTATCTTTAGTAATATTAGGATATAAACTAATATCATTACTTACATTGCTGTTACTTTTTCTATGGATTTCTTCTATCAGTAATATTATAATTAGGCAAGTGGTATCAACTTAAAGTATAGAATTCTTATTAATGTGACTATTGATCGAAAGATGATATACTAACATTAACCATAAAATCTAGCAGTTAATGTTATGCTTTTAATATTTGCTACTATAGCAACTGCAACAATACATGATAAGATGAATTTTAAATATCGCGTCCGCTCAGCATAAATACAACGTATCTAAAGAAGTGTAATGATGCAGTGGGTGGGTAGAAGTTTAAATAAAACATATTACCCTTTCATCGATTTATTCACAATCTCCAGTGATAGGATGGGCCATTTAAGGCACAAATCATCCAACAAGATAAAGTCAGATTCTTTGTTAATGTACCACCTAAATTGAATGACCATCTGAACTTCCTAATGTTTCATGTCAGGGAAATGTTATATATTTATTATCTTTGTCTTTCTTTTCACCCTCGCTGCGTGTGAATATCTCTTCAAATCTTGATTTCATGATTTGGCTTTGCCTCTTCAATCGGTACTCATCTTGCAACATTGGCCAGTGGTGAGTTGGCTACACCTTTTGCATAATACCTACTGACACATTTATTGTGCTCTAGACATGGTTGTTGATCCATATGGCTGATCCATGCAATTTGGCTTGTTGGAGTGGTAATGGAGTTTTATTTTGGGGCACTAGCCTTAATCAGGAGGAGGGAAGAGTGTGGTGGAGCCTGAAACTCTAGACCAAAATTATGCGTTTCACCGGATACGTTTTGGAGGATTCTTTTAATAGAGACTGAAATGGTCTTTTAGAGGGGAACCCGTCAAATGGCTTGTAAAAGGTCAAATGGCGAAAGGCTTAGATATGCCTGGAGAATCCTATTAGTAGGGGATAATATGTTCATTTAGATTTTTTTAACGTAAGCTAAGCCAATGAATACTTCCTGTCATAAATTAACTTAGGGATCATCTCGCTGATCTGGAAGGGAGTTAATAGGGGAAACGGAGGCTCCGAAACTATGCCTGGAAAAACGAGCAACCCAACGAGGGCTGGCTGGCGTGAAATTGCTGGGGCGAATCTTTTCAGAATAAATCATTGATTTCTTGAGGAACCAATTAAAGATCAAAATTAACAAGGGTAGATCCTATTTAAGGAAGATATGATCATATTTGAAAGAAGAAAGATTAATGTAAGCATGATGATGCCAGTATAGATGGTGTATAGGGGGGGTGACATTGATCTGGAATGTGCAAACAAACATCTCTATTTTCCTAGCGTGACTCTCATGCCTCCAAATTCCCTAGTAACTTTATGAGCAAAGCGACTTATCTCTTTTGGCAGTAGTATAAGGTTGAGAGGTGTAGTATATAAAGAATACCCACAATAGTCTCCCACACTATTAATACAATCAGACTGTGAATCAGTTTTGTTATCATTGGATTTATAAATTTGGGGAGAGTGTATAACCATTTGTCATTTCTATGGTTCTTATTTTGTTCATGGCATATCACATATGTTGTTTTCCCCTACGTAGAGGTTGAAGGCTAATGCTCTTATCTATTCGAGTAAATAATAGAATAGGGCGGTTGATGTTAGCTTTTACGTCAGATTATAACATATTACTGTGAATGTCCATTGTATCTTTAAAAATAAATAAATAAAATTTATATTCATGGCGTTGGACTTTTTCTTTCTTTTCAAATCCATATACATGCAATCCATTTTGTGCATACCCTGCAATTATCACACTCCATGAGACCACGTTTCTTTGAGGCAGTCTGGAAAAAAGTTCACATGCTTTGTATATGCGTCCACATTAATCCCAAGCTCCCATTCTGGCGTTGCACCTGCAAAAAGGGTATTTGCTCGAATGTTCCATGGCCCTTTCAATATATCCATTTAGTGCATATCCTGTAATGGAATTCCACGAGATGTCATTTCTTTGAAGGATTGTGTGTAACACTTCACACGCCTTGTCTATGCATCCACATTTTTCATACATATCTATCCGGGCAGTCACACCTGCAGCATTTGACAGAACATTTCCCTCGTGCATGATTTAATCGAAGTCATACCCTATTTCAAGGCCTCCATTTTGGATTGGAGTTCATGGAAGAAGTGATACCAGGTGTGGATTTTATCTTCTTCCATGAGAATGTTTTATAATTTTAAAATGCTTGCTATTTTCTTAGATATATTGATTAAGTTTATATAGCTCACATTTTTTTGTTCCTTTACTCATGATTGAAGACTTAATTAAAGAATCATTCTTTGAGTGGATAGCAGTAAGGAAATTTATACTTGAATGGCTTAAATAGCTGGAATTTAGCATCTCCATTTATATCAGATATTAGGAGGAAATTAATCTATTTCCTATGTCGTTTTCTAAGAGCTTGGGGTCCAATAGCTTGCTTTTTTTTTGCCTTCTAATTGTAGGCCTAGATGATAACCTCTGTATGAGTAATCAAAGCTTAGATTAAAGATTATGATATGTTAGCATGTGCTTGTAACATTATAAATTGTCCACAAGCATGAATTATATTTTCGTACATTCATGGAAAATTATATGGCCACACTTATATGTCTGATCATTGAAACCTGTTGGTATGTGGTGACTAATCATGCTATACTATACACTTTTTAGTACTGTACACTTTTCATGTATCCTTACCGAATTTTTTTTCACCTTTTTTCGTTTTGTCATTGAAAAAGAAAAAAATCGACTTTGTAAACCCTAATTTTCTGGAAGCTTCTAAAAGCTTGTTATAAGCGGCTGGGATGAAGAGTTGTAGTATGGCATTATTCGCAATATTGTAATAGGTTTTGCACTGGATAATAAAAATAACAAGCGGCTGGGATGAAGAGTTGTAGTATGGCATTATTCGCAATATTGTAATAGGTTTTGCACTGGATAATAAAATCATTGGATGGCTGCAGTTTTGTGGATGTAGCCCAGATTGGGTGAACCACGTTAAATTATTTATGTTGTCTTCTATGTGTGTTTTATTACTCTATTTTATTGTTCAAATATGCATTTAACTTGTTATATATCTGCCTTCTAACCCTAACAAAACCTACATTCCCTAACATAAATTATATATCATGTATTTTACACCTTCGAATAAAAAAAGGTATTCTAGTTCACACAATTGTCATGACTTGATGCTTTTCGTATCAAAGAAATTTTACAATGCTTTAGAAAAACAATCTTGTCATTGGAAATATATCTCTATTGATTGACAAATATATATAACTTCTCCTACATGTGAGTTGTCCTGAACCTCCAACCCATCTCTAGCCCAAATTTGAATATATCATAGATCGACTCTACAATGTTTCAAATTGGAATGGAAATTTGGTGTATCTTAGTTCTCATCCCACTTGTAGAGCAAGTATTTCATTAATAAGATTCAAGAAGTATCCCATCAATCAATCTTTTTTTTTCACATTTTATTAAAATTCCACAAATCAATGAACCCCTTTATTTCTTAAATCTTTGGCTAATGGATCTTTGCATGTCTAACTATCATAGGTATGACTTATTCTACTCCTCTAAAAAAAAATCCAAAGTGATGATTGTATATTAATAGGAAATATAATCTCCATATCATATAGACTAAAACGTAAGGCAACACAATTGTAATATTTTATTTTTATAACATAGTTATAAGGATCAGTGGAATAAGGATTTATAAATGCAAGGGTCAACTTTGATTTATAAGACTATTTTCAAGTCCTTATTAGTTGATTCCACTAAACCATTACCCTTCGAGTAAAAAATAGAAGATGTTTTCAAGTATGAAATATACTTTAAATAGAATTTAGTCACCTTCAATATAATAAATTGTGATTTTTTTTTTTATAAATGTTCACTAGTTCATGTTAACAATAGAAATTCTCTACTTGTATTTTGTAGAATAAATCTTTGATTTTGATCAGATAACTTTTAAATTTCTAAAGGGAATTAATTAATTATTATGTATATTGAACTAATTGCATGCTTTTGTCTCTTCATAATTAACCCTATAGTTCTATCAATAGATTGTGTCACATAGAGGGTATCAATTTAACCTTATGATATTATATGGTAAGAAAATACTTTTGAGTTTAGGATATTGCATAAAGATTACATACTATTTCTAGTTTTGTTATAGGGTGAGGTGTTTAAGATGTAATAGTGTATGCCTTATAAATAGTTCTTAATATCTTTTGTGTGCATTATGTAATATTTTTAATTCATGCTTTAATGGTTCTTGAATCATCTTACAAAATATTTTTCCACTTTGTTTATGATCCCATTTTCTATATCCGTTATGGAATCTCGTATTGTGACAATTATCACTAAACATTAAAAAGTATAGTGCTTTTTCTTGAAGAACATAATCAATTAAATAAAGAAGAAATGGTGTCATTTGAATTCTATTGTTAATGTAAAATATGACCCTTGGATTATGGTAAAATCGATCTCTATCATAGTAGATGTGAGGGTCTCGCTATTGGAATCCTTCAAATCGATAGTTACTTTGTTTTCGTATGTAAGGGAGTGAAACCTTTTAGCTTGTCATATTTTTTTTTTTGAGAGAGGGACCTGATTGAGGAACTTTATTATTGTGAGGAGTCTTATCATAATTCAACCATTACGATACCTTGTATGTATTAAATTTTGGTAATATGAGTTGGTGAAAACTTAGGTTGTTTTAGAAAATTCTTGGGAAATCCTATGGGTGGGTCTAGTCTCTATCTTTGACCTTGAACTATTGTTTCCTATTTGTACCATGAGGAGAGGTGTTGGTGGTTGTAATTGGAGTCGATGTTAATCCATCATTTTATCTTGGCAATTATGTCCCTTTGTTATCCAACCATGGGTGAGATGGTTGAAGTCTAGTTGTGAACTACGGTTCCTCTGCGAAGTATATACGTAGGCAAGGCCATCAGAGATGAGCCCTCAAGGAATTAGGTCTGGCTCCTAGGCTTTTTCTATCACTATTACTTGAGGTTACTATTGATATATATTTTATTTGCATATCTTGTGACTTGCATTAAGTTTGTGGTTAAAATTTGGAAATTGTGTTTTTCCCTTAACTGTATTTTTAGTGTTAGGTTTTGGGCATTAAAGTGACCATGGACCACTCATTTTCCTTTTCAGAGTCATCAACCCCAGTGGCAGCTCCTGTACCTATTGGTGGGGTTGTAATTCTCTCATCCCTGTCTCTCTTCGGGCTCCGCTAGCCACCAGAATGGCTTACCTTTGCCTCCCTTTCCCCTACCTCTAAGAGATGTTGAGCTTCCCCCACAAATCCTATGGAATTTAACTCTGGAGGGCCACCATCACATGACACTTTATGAACAGAGGCCATTGCAACATATGATGCAATACCATCCTTCCTGCCCTCTTCACTACTTTCTTTATCCTTGTGAAGTCGATTGAATACTGGCCTAGATGCATTTCCCTTCACATTATTGCTCTCTTGAACCTTCCTGTCACAATTTTTTTCCATATGGCCAATTCGGCCATAGCCATAACATTTGAAGGGGATACATTCATAATCAACTTGTTGAAGGCGAGCCCCAAGGATCGAGTTAAGGCAAATAGTATGTTTGAGTGGTTTGCTTAAATCCATACTCACACATATACGCGTGTAAGGATCTGGGACACCGCTACCCTGGGGCTCAAGAGATTGCAGGAAGGAACCCAGGGAATCCCCAATGAGCCTTAAAACTTCCTCCATTCTTAGCTCCATGGGAAGCCTAGGCAATCGTAACCAGATCGACGCATTTTGGATCTGTTCCTCATAGGGGTCAAAATCCGATGCCCAAGCCTGAGCATATAAGCCGACATTCCCCATAAACCAAGGACAACCCTTATGAACTTTCTCCCTATCCAACTCAGTTTGAAATATGAATTGAACAAACCCTAGCGCCATAAAGGAGATTTTTGGAACCATGCCAACCCATGTATGAGACACCCATCACTTAATCCACTCCATGGTTGGCCAGATGCCAATGAAATTTGCAATGATAACCCTCTTCTTTAGTCTTTCGATCCGAGAATGTAGGAAATTGTCTGGGATTGCTATGTCAATGATCTCTTCAGAGACAGATAAGTTTAAGTTTCCTATCACCAATATTGCAATCTTTTCTTTGGTTGCCTCCAAAGCAGTAGATGCACCTTGATCATAGAGCATCTTCCCCATCACACTAACTCCATCCTCAGAACCGGTGTTCACTTCCTCCTGCAACACTTCCTGTGCTTCGCACTCGCCCATCCTTTTTATTGTCACCAACACCATTGCATAAGACAAAGTAAATAGAACCTACTTGCATTATTAAAAGACATATTATAACTAATCAAAATATCAAAAAAATTTATATATTTGGATAACTAACTTTGAGCTCTATAAAAGGATATTTTTAGTGTTTTAAAAAAAAACATTCTGACTGAAGAAATATCATGTTGAAGAGGAAAGTTTCAATTTTTTTTTTTTAAAGATGAGATGGTTTCCAACAAGGATGCCACATAGATGGTTTCAACTGAAAGTCTTTCAGATGAAAATGTTTTGACTGAAACATTACATGTAAATTGAGGTGCATTTGAAAACTATAAAGGGGATTTTTTGTATAGTTTCGGGCGAAAGTGTTTCACTTGAAACTCTATGTGCCACATATAATCCATGTAGTTTCGGGTAAAACTATTTCATTCAAAACTATTTAAGGTGAAACCATTTCTCTTGGAACTATTTAGTTGGTTGACAATGTGATACATGTGGTGGTACTTGTTACTTTCTAGTCTCTTATGGCATTTTGGCCTTTTGAAATATTTAAAAAAATCCTTAAATTGTGCAAGGATGTGATAAAACTATGCATTAGGGCTCGTAAACCTAGCTTTCATCCAAAACCCTAATGTATATATTAAACCCTTGTACTTTTCTTATGTTTCATCATTGACCTATAACTGGGGTTGCCTGCCTACACTTTAAGTTATAACCTTAAGGCTTCCTTCTCATATGTTTACCAACCCCTTTTGTTAGAAAATCAAGCATTCTCATTTTTATGATTATTAATCTATCGCTAAGAGGTTTTGAGTTATTTTGGGCCCCAGTAGACATGCGTTGATATTTCACACAACCCCCTTGGTTTTATGAAGCCTTTTATGTTCAAATATTCTCTTTGCAAACCTACAAAATACTTTTACATCACTAACGTGTACCAATCCATAGCCAATCAAATTAAAATATATACTTTTCGCGCTAGTATTTTAAGTTCTCTAGCAAAGCCCCCCTTCCCGTCGTTCATGGTTGACCCCTTTTTCTTAGTAGCTTTGAGTTGTTTTAAAAAACATGCATTTTGAATCCCTTTAGTGTCGTGTAAAACCTTTATATCGTGGGACCCTGTGCTCTAAAAATATTAGTCCTTGTGCACTCATGAAATGCATTTGTTTTAAGAAAAAGGTATGTGTTTTACCTTTTCACGCAATATATAGCCATCGCGGAGCAATGCTAAATCAAAATATTTCCTCTCTAAACTCTTGAAATCATGTTAGTGTCCATTCTTCTTTACTGTCAGTGTTTCACAAAAGAATGGACTATTGGCGGAGTCTTAAAGCTTCTCCTCATGCTCCCACGAGTCCCTGAAATGGTGAAATGTGTCCCAAACTTGTGTAATAATAAAAGGGTGGTTTCTCATCGTGAAAGGAATCTCATATTCTCGTGATTATTGTTGATTTCCTAAAATCGACAACCCACATTCAAACATTGAGAATGGCTATGACTAGTTGTGTGTTAATATGTGAAGACATTGATGGTGAATGTGATATGTATCTACCAAATCCTCAAGGATACTAGCTTAATTGCCTCATCTATCATTATTCAAAACACAAAAGTTGGGTATCAGAGTGATTTTTTAAGGATTTTCAAGTGAACGAGGGATTTTACAATGAAATTAGGGCATCCTACGAACAATAATCAACTAAGTACATTCAATTGTCTCTATGTTAATTTAGGTTTGTAAGGGGTAGATTTTGCAAAATTTCACAAAAGTCTTTAGAGGTGTAAAATTTTAGGAGCCCTAGTTGTCAAATTCCAAAACCCTAAATTGAGAAAAATGGTTGGTACATCAAGGGGATATAAAATGGGGTTAGATGATGATATCATGGCCAGTTAGCAAGATTTGTTAAAAGGCTAAGAATGGTATAGGGTTCTAGGATTTCTTCTGATAGAATTCTTGATAAGAATGTGATGAAAGAGGGGTTCTCAACAACCCTCTTTTCTAAAAACAAACACTCAAAAAAACTCAACAATGCATTCAAATTAGCCACAAGGGTTCATAATTTAATTAATTGAGGGTTTCAAATAAAGGACTTCTCATTATGAAAAATTTGATTACACAATATATTTCAGTCATCAAATAGCTGAAGGGCTGTAATATATGCCCTTTACATAATCTGAAAATGAAATAAAACAAACTACAACAAAATAAAATCAAACTATGTGCTTCATAAGCACCTCCAAATCTGCACTTTTTCTCTTGCAACAATCATCTGAAATTATTCCATTGTCTACAATGGTGTCTTCAACCTTCAATGGCTGCAATAACCCTTTCAATATACAAAAAATCACTTCAAAAACCTCCCAAGAAATGTCACACCAATCTCTCCAATCTTCAACACCTATAGTGAAGAATGAAAACCAAAACTTGCCACCAAAACCCTTCACCAAAAATCCCAAAAAATAGATTTTTCCCTCTCCTTGGAAAAATCACAACCACCTCCTCATAATTAGTTGTTTACACAATAGAAAAATTAATAAATTAATTTTAATTCCATTTTGTAACTCCCCAATAAACTTGCTATTTCAGATTTAAAAAAAAATGTAATTACACCTCCACAACCCCACCTGCCAACTTGAATTACAAAATAATATTTATTTAATTAAATACAATTATTCTCACTAATTCAAACTAACCTCCTAACATGAATTTATCTCCCTAACATGAAATGAAAATGAAAATTTAAAATTTGATTTTATTTGTTAATGCTAATTACACTATCACCTAGGATGCTCCTGCATCAAACACCCCAGGTAGAAAGAAATGTTTCACAAGTTGCACTCAATTTTTTTTATAGACCTTGTGTCTATCTTGGATCCACCTCATTTCCTTGTCCATTGGAATATTTTCATGCACCATTTTCTGCAAACTTACAACATTACCATGTTTCATCCTTCCTAGATACTACCCATCATGTAATTCAAAACATCAATTCTATTTTCCAACCAATATGCTTCATCAAAATCAGAACTAACAATTAAACTTATACCTACTCCTTCATCAAAACAAATGTATTTATTTACCTCATTTTTTGTTCTACCTTTTCCATCTCTTTCCACCATGTCCCCTTTCAAGAAATTCCACTTTTTCAATGCCTTCTAAAAGACATGACACTGCTAAAACCTAATTTCCTTCACTCAAAACAGGGTTATTAATACCATAAAAATACCCAATTTCCATATTACATGATAATGAATCATGACCACTAATCAAAACATTTTCTCCTCCATTGTTCTCAAACACGTATTCTTTAGAAAACTCTTCATTAAACTTCACACTTCACTCTTCCAATTTATCTTTATCAAAAGTAATTTCTATTGCAACAAACTTATCTATTCGTTCACTCTCTTTCTCATAAAAAGAAAAAATAAAATCATATTTTACCTTACCCTCTTCTTCTACCTTCATTCTACTTGAGATATCTGCTTCAATTTGAGTGAACAAATTACTTTTCTCATCTTCATCATGGTTAGTTTTAACAAAGCCAACATATTCATTCTTCATACCATCTAAAATTTTGATTTCATCAACCAAACAAGACCTTGCATTATTGTAAAATTTACCCATTTCTTCTTTCAATGGCTTCAATTGGTGTTTCACTTCATTCTTCATCAATGTGTATGTGTTGACATAACCATCATGCACCGCCTTCCTGCCAAATTGTCAAGGCCTTCCTAACAAAATATGACAAGCATTCATAGGAATAATATCACATAAAATTTCATCTCTATAACCTCCTATATTAAATTTACTAAATTTTTTTCGTTGATCAAGACTTTTCTATCATCTTGTAGCCATGCTATCCTATACGAATGTGGATGCCTTCTTCTCTCTAGCTGCAATTTTCTCACCATCTCTCCAGAAACGAGATTGTCTGTGCTACCTCCATCTATGATGATATTACATACCTTGTTCTAGAACTTTCATCTTGTTTGAAACAAAATTTTTCTTTGAAAGGATTTATCATCTTCATTTAACAAGGTTCTCTTGGCCATTAAAGTTTCACCATCTTCTGCTTCTTCATAATGTGATGATCCTACATCTTCTCTATTCACATTTGTTGCTCTATTCTAATTTTTTGATCTTCTTCTCGGTATTTCCTCTTCATGAGGATAATAATATTCTCTATTAACCTCTTCCCCACACTTAAAACAAGTTCCTCGAAAGGTTTCTCTTCCAAAACCTCTACCCAATCTTCCTCTACCTCTTAGATTTTGATCTCTAGGACCATATGAGTCATCATATAGTTCTGATTTTTTCTGCTACCTTGGTCTTTTTTTTTCCTAAATTTTCTAATTATTATATGCTCCATATGATCTTCGTTCAACCTCCTCATCACAGCCTCTTTCTCTTTGCTTACTTTCATATCTTTTGTTCATTCTTTCCTTAATTTTCAAGGCAATCTGATAGGCATCTTCCATTGTGAAAAATATCACCAAAGTCATCTCCTCTTGTATGCTTGGTCTCAATCCATTAATGTATCTCACAACCTTCCCCTTAGTTGCTTCCGCATGTCTTGTTCTAATTGGAATCCTATGAAACTCCTTTGTATATTCTCATTGTTTTGGTTCCTTGTTTTAACCCTTGCGTTTTTTTGAGCAAATCAAGCTCATAGTCCACCATAATGAACTACCTTTTCATTTTCTCCACCATTTTGTCCCACTTTGTGATTTTATCCTTTCCTCTTCTTCTTTCCAATTGAATCTTTCTCCAACAAATTGAAGCATGCCCTTTCAATCTGATTTTTTCATACCCCACCCTTTCAAGATCCTCAACCTCTTCAAACTCAAACAATTCTTCCATTTCATTGATCCAATCCACTAACTCATCTAGATTCAAATTCCCATTGAATGTAGGAACATCAAATTTTTGTATTTTTACCATCCTTGATAGGGAAATCAATAATGGGTCATTGGAAATTGTTGTTGCTGCATCTCTTTGTTCACTTGTTTGGCTGACATCCTCTGAGGTTTCTTCTTCCTCACCACTTACCAGTTCTCTTCTCTATGCAAACCATCTTCTAATTTCTTCTTGTAATGATTCCACCTACCTTCTCAAGGCTCTAAAATCATCACCATGGAAAAAATTCTCATTTATTTCTCTACCTCTACCCCTACCACATGGGGCTCCTCTTGCATACATTTTTTTGCAACACCCACAACACACATATCTTGGTGTAAATTGCCTCTCTTCGGTGATCTATTCACACACTCATAATATTCCCACTTTGATACCACTAATGAAAGAGGGGTTCTCAATGACCCTCTTTTTTGAAAATAAACACTTAAACAAACTCAACAATGCATTCAAATTAGCCACAAGGGTTCACAAAATTAATTGAGGGTTTCAACAAAAGAACTTCTCATTATGAAAAATCTGATTACACAATATATTTCAGTCATCAAATAACTAAAGGGCAACAACATATTCCCTTTACATAATCTAAAAATGAAATAAAACAAAATACAACAAAACAAACTCAAACTATGTGCTTCATGAGCACCTCCAAATCTATATTTTTTCTCTTGCAATAATCACCTGCAACTCTTCCATTCTCTATAATGGTATCTTCAATCTTCAATGGCTGCAATAACCCTTTCAACCTGCAACAAATCACTTCATAAACCTCTTGAGAAATGCCACACCAAGCTCTCCAATCTTCAACACCTGCAGTGAAGAATATTGAAAACCAAAACTTGCCACCAAAACCCTTCACCAAAAATCCCAAAAATCATATTTTTCCCTCTCCTTGGAAAAAGCATGACCACCTCCTCATAATTAGTTATTTCCACAATAGAAAAGTCAATAAGTTACTTTTATTTCCATTTTGTAACTCCCCAATAAACTTTTTTTTTTCATATTTTTTCAAAAAAATGTAATTACACCTTCACAACCCCACATGCCAACTTGAATAACAAAATAATATTTATTTAATTAAATATATTATGCTCACTAATTCAAATTAACCTCCTAACATGAACTTATCCCCCTAACATGAAATGCAAATGAAAATTTCAAATTTGAATTTTTTGTTGTTTATGTTGATTGCACTATCACCTAGGATGCTCCTGCATCAGAATGAGAATTGCAAAGACCCCATCATCCTAGTCCAAGGGTATGCCCTTTTTAAATATTCTAATTTGAAAATCCCTATCAGATAGACCTATTTTCAACATATGGAGATAAGGGATGGGAAGGTTGGTGGTGCCCAACATATTCATAAATATTGACCTATTGAGAGCAATTGCACAAGATTACAACCTTGACAAGAAGGCATTAATCTTTAGGGCTGGAAAATTCTTGATGTCCTTGTATAGGGCATATATTTACAAATTTTTCAATTTGAATCCCAATTCCCAATTACCTATTGATTTGGGTGCCCTTACCAGAGAGTATTAAAGGCATAGGGACAACTATAGGGTAAAGTGATTGTCATGTTTTAGGAGAAGAGGCCTAACAAATAATTGAGAAGATTTGCTAGTGGGGAGTTGGATCCATTTGGTTATGACATCTTCAAGGATTAATTTGTGAATACATATTTCTCATTATGTCAAATTTTAGGATTGCACAACAAGATTATGATGCTAGAAAACCTAGTGGTACTTGCAGTGGATATCCAAAGCAAGGATGTGAATAAGCCTTATGACTATGTTGGCTATATTGCGGAGGAGATCCATAAGTCATTGAGTTTAATCAAGAAGGACAACAACATAGTGCATTTGAAATGGTATTCATTGTTATGTCACATTATCCTATATAGTGGAGAAGGTATATGGTCCCCACATATGCAAATCAAGACCATGGATGAGCAACAAAGGATGCTACCGATCCAAGAATGGACTTACATTTGGGATAAGGATTGTGATAAGTCCAACTACTCTATTTTTGAGGAATATTTTGTTAAGGTAGTTTTGAGAAATTTTGGTCTTCCATTGGATTGGAGGTTGTCAACTGAAGTTAGATAGTTCTTAATGCCTGGAGATCTAATCCCATAGAAGGGAATCAATCATGATTGGTGTGGTTGGTTCTTTTACACAAATGTCACCATCATCGAGGTATATGGATATCTAGTGGCATCACATGTGCTCCCTAGGAATATACCAAATATGATTGCTTTCTTGGAGATCATGTGGTAGTTGAGTGAGTCTGACAAAAATCATTTTATAAATAACAAGAAGCATGATATTCTCCCATCAATAGTTGTAATTTTTAGACTTTTTGGTAACTTCAAGGGAGGGCATGGAGTTATTATATGGCAAGTTATTTCCCTACAAGATGAAAGTGGATAGAGTAAGAAGGTGTGATCCATAAAGGTTCATACATGAGAAAATAACCATTTTTAAATTGGCACCCTATCCACATGATTTTGATAAAGTGAAGGACCTGATCAGGAATTGTTCAACAGAGAAAGAAGCTACATAAAGAAGGGATTTATGGGTGAGAATTCAAATAGTAGAGATCAAAAGGAAACAAGAAAATCCATCTTTGTAGGGATCATTTTTGCACATTGAAGATCCCATAATTAGGGTAATGACCATGTTGGATAATGTGAGTCAACTGCTAACAAATATGCCAAATCTTCCACCTAGCACTCTTGGTCCTACCACATTCCAAAGGAAGTGTATCACCTAGTCCTCAACAAGTCACTCTCTTGCAGTGAATTGGCCCTTCACCTGGATTGTTAGTGGATTATCCTCTAGGCCCATATGAATTTAATGGTGATGAAAGTATAGTGTAGGTGATTACATCCTCCTCCAAGGGTGATCAATGAAAGACCCATTGATGATAAACTAGTCATCAATTTTGAAATAGGTGGGAAAGTTATGGATGACATTAGGGCTTGAGATTGTAATGAATTCATGCAAGATGACAAGTTCATCACAACTAAGGAGTTCAAGGATTTTGTTCTCAAGAACAAAGGAGAGGAACTACAACATAGGATTTTAGATCGGTGCCTCTCTAAGAAAGAAAAGAAGGAAATAAATGAGGAATTATAGAAGAATGTTAAGGAGGAAATGGATGCCATGACTCCTCAAAGGGTTGGAGAATTTGTTAAAAATGTAGGATGCCTCCTATTTCCAAGATGGGAAATGTCATTTGCAATAACATTTGACACAATTAGAATTTAGAGAAGTGATGATCCGGTTTTGAGCTCTGGAGAATAGGCTAAGGCCCTTTATTTATGATTTGGTTTCCATCCAGGACATGAGACCTTAGCAATTTGGTATTTTTTCCTTGAAACAAATAAACCCCAGGTTATAAATGATCTTAGTGAACTCACTGGACATCTCATAGTCAAAAGAGTTGGGGATACAAGTGTTGTCCAAGAAACTACCCTCATAGTGGATACAACCCTCTTCACAAAAGCAATAGTGAAGAAGTTGTAGGGAGATTTGGACAAGGCCAATGCAATAAACTTAAAATTACAAGAGAAATTGAACATGGCCACAGGGCTACTTCCCCCTCCATAATAAATAAGTGAAGCTGAAGGGTCACAAAATAAGGATAGCTTATCTTGAGAGATTAGGAGCTTGAAAGAAGAACTCAAGCAAAGTAAAGCAAAGGCTAGAGCATCAAAAGAGGGGGCAAGAAAGATAATTTTATACTTTGTTGACAAAATTTTGGGACATAGGTTGTCAAACATTTTGGCTCAGGTAGAAAAAGTGTGGGATAGCTGCAAAATTTTGAGGGATGCATACACTAGCCACATTCAAGTAGGAATAAGGTTAAGATACTTCCAGGTTAGTTGGTCCCATGGGGTTACTTAAGTTGTTGAAAATTGTTACCAAGAATCCCGATTTTGATTGTAGTTTGGTATCTAATATTTTGAATAAATCATATTTATTAGATGACATAATTGGTCATCACAATAGGTATAAGGACCTTGTGAGAAGGGAATTAAGTACCTTTGAAGGTTTTGAAGATTTTTTCATGCCTGCAATTTTGAATGAGGGAGAAATAAGATCTTGCAGGGAATAGAGGTCCAAATTTGTAGATATCCTCACTCCCATGTATAATAAAATAAATAAGGGTGGTGAATTTGATGCAGAGTAGTTAAAATTATACATGGATTCACTTTCTAAATTAGAATACAATATGCTAGGTTTCTTTGATATGGTGCAGGTTTTAATTGGTGATGACTACAAATCACACATAGAAAGAGTCAACCAATTTTTTCCACTTAGGATGGACACATCAACAGAGCATGATGAAGACAAGAAAGAGGATGGTGCAACAATTTGAGTTGTATTTCAACCAGTCTCCATCAACCATAGATAATTTTTGCATGAATATGTTAGGAATGAAATGTTAGATGATGTCCTATCACCTATAAGGAGAAAATTTGAAGGAATAAAGTCTATACACCAATATAAATGCTCCAAATGATCTCCAACCACTTTTTGGGCAGTTTCTCATTTTGTAGTTATGTTTTGTTCTTTGTAAATAGTGTGACCACCTGAGATTTTGTCTTGTAGTGACTTAAGTGATGAATGAGGATTTTTGCTTGTTGCTTTACTTATGTCTATAAAAGGGGATTCAGAGCCTCATTCTAAGGATTTTGGTCCTTAGTTCTCTTGTAGTATCTATATAGTTTTAGGTCTTGTATGGTTGAATCTTCTAAACTTTAGAGGAAAGATGTATACTTCTTCTGTAAATGACAAAAAATAACTCAATTTTGCTCATATGAATATATATCATATCGTTAATATCTCCATATTGTAAGGCATCCTCTTTTGAATCTTAATAATTTATCAAATATTTCTTAAGGTTTTGATTATACATTTGGTATGATGAATGTTTGATTGGTCAAATTTTGTTCAAGTAATGGATTAAAATGCTTTCAGTTAAATACTTAAGGATGTTGTCATTGTAATAGGTTTGCTAAGTAGATTAACACCATTATTATTTTACAGGTTTCTTATTGTAATGCAATAAGATTGTAAAACCATTGAGTTTGTTATTAGGTTTTTCATTCAAGAGATTTGTATCATTTTGACTTTGTAATGGATAAGACATTGGTCAGGCCTGCTTACAAAACTCATATCTAAGTAGAATCAAACCTAAATTTGAATGTTATCTCTACTTAGTTTTTGTTATTTATGCTCATTCCACACTGTCAAAAAAATACATAGCTAATAGAGGGTTTTGAAGATGATTTAGCCAATCAGGCTCACCCTTTAAATTATTAGTGTGAAGGTTATTATTCGTTTAACATCATTGTAAGTATGGTTCTATCTTAAATGATTATGTATATAGGGGCACCCACCTTGGTTTTGTAGACCCTAAAGTGTAGAGGAGAACAAGTATAAAATCTATCTCTTGGTTCATTGGCCACTAACCAAGGGTTCTTGAGCATAGGATTTAGCTACTCCTTAGAGAAATGTGGAAAATCAATTGGAAACACCAACAATAGGTTTGTGATTTTACCCATCCACTTCTCACACTAATTAACTATGATCATTATTCTAACATTAATTGAATAAGTCTCAGTTACTCAATTAACCAATCTAACCTTTCTTCCAACATTAATTAAATAAATAACCTTTATTTATTTAATTAATTTAATCAATTGAGCCATTTCTTTTAAAAAACTAAACTTAATTATTTCAGCCATTTCCCCAACATTCTCCCATAAATTAAATAAACACAGCTATATTTATTTAATTCCTCTAAAACCCCCTTCATCATTAGTTGAATAAATAAATCATATTTAGTCAACTAATTAATCATTTGTGCATTCCTCCACCACTTTAATTAAAATAATCAAAATCAATCTTGCACATGGATCCAAGTGTATGAGGCTCCAAAAAGCCCATTTTCAATCTCCACCCTTTGTCAAGATTTGATCAAATATCCATCCTCTATCTCTCATCAATCCTCACCATAGTTATGTGCACCAATCACATGATGTCACCTGACATCTTCGTATTCTTCCCTACATGAGGATCAACCCCATCCCTCCATATCATAAGATCTAATCTCATCTATCCATCCAACCTATCCAAAATCTATAAATTGACCCATTCACAAGTCAATTTCAAGGAAGAAGAATGGATGCATCAAGATCATGTTGTAGAATCAATTAATTACATTTAATTCAACCATAAATTAAACTACTTGGAGTGTGACACTTAGTTAATCAAAGGTTTGTGTAGTAAGATGTTTGATGTTTTTTATTATTGTTTACATTCATTTTGTTCTATCAAAGGTGCATGATTAATATAGAGTAGGATGTTCGTTTGATGCTTGTCTCTTATTTGTTTCCTCCATATTTTAGTGCTCACACTTATAAAACAAAATCAAACTTCATCATTGAATAATTTCATTTTGGCAAGTGGGTGTGTCATCATTTCCAAGATGCACCTTCAACAATAAAATAATCGACAGCCACCACTTAAATTTACATATTTTTACATTATTAGTAGTTTATCTCTTTTTTTATCTCAACATACTCTCAACTAAGCTTTTTTTACATGCACCCTAGGTGTAGGTTTATTAAATCTGCCCCCAAAGAAATTTCAACCTACATTTTTTTAATTTTGATTTTGATTTTTTTAAAAATTTCTATACAAGAAATTTAAAAAATATAAAACACTAACCCAAAAAAAAACTTGGCTATTTTTTTATTTTTTATTTAATTTTCGTGCCCTTGGGGCAATTTTTTTTGTCTCAAAAGCTCTTGAGGTCGAAATAGGATGTGTTATATATCAAAATTCATTGCATTGGCCTCCTAAATCCAACGACAAGGTTCGTTTCATGCTAAAATGCTTCGAATTCACAACTACCCTCTGGATCTGGAAAAAAAGCAATTGCTTCAAAGCCTCGCATATCTGGCGTCAGGAACCCAAATTAGGTGAAACAAATGCCAAATTCGACTTTCTCAACAACTCTGAATCCAATGATGAGGTCCTTTTTACACAAAAATGTACCAAAAAATGCCCACATCCAAAATTTGCAAAAAAAACAAAGGGGATTCAAATATGAAGCTTGTAACCTTTGTTGAAATAAAAAATCCTCATAAATCGAGAAGGGGTTTGCTAAATCCACGCTTTGATACCATGTTAGAATTATGAAACAAGCACAAAACCATGAGCCATATGATCAAACGACAAACAAATACACCTTCCACATAAGAGATCTACAAACAATATATGCAATGTTCCTCAACAAGAAAAAGCTACAGAAGCAAGAGACTCTAAAAAATATATGAAAGCTCAAGAGATAATTACAATGAGAGTTGAGTGCTTATAAGAGAAAAACCCTAAATGAGAAAGGGATTAGATCATGACAAGTGTCAACATCACATGAGATGAGACATAAGGATCTAATATTAGCTCAACTAATAAAAGAATAAAAGCACGAGCCTAAGTTTAGCTTAAGTGTATGAGAATAAATTAGACTATTAATCAATTAAAGAGTAATTAATTATTAGTTAATGCATGATTACTCTAACAATAATAGCCTCATATTTACTAGATAAACCAATCTCAATGAATGTATAATAAGGTGGGATTCTTCTTTTAAGTTACAAGACAAAAGCTATAAAAGCCACAAGACAAAGAAAATGTATGTATATATGTGTGTCTATACACATATATGTATGTATGTATATATGTATGCATGTTTATATATTTATATGTATGTATATGTATATATGTGTGTGTGTATACATACATACATATATACACATACACATATGCATATACATATATACATAGATATATATATATATACATATATACATAGATAGATATATACATGTATATATATGTATACATACATACATACACACACGGAAAGATATATGTGTGTGTATGTATATATATGTATGTATGTGTATATATGTATATGCATATATATGTATGTATGTATGTATACATATATGTATATACAATAAACAAACTACTAACATTGTATTGTTTAATTACTTATAACTCATACTATTATAATAGTCAATTCTACAAGACTTTACATTAGTTCTTTGTTCTATATATACAAGAAAGTATACAAATGAATACATCTATGTCCATATATATGTATATATAAGCATGTATACACATATAAACACATAAACACATAAACACACATATAATATGTTTATATCTATAGCTATATATAAATATAAATACATATCTATATATAAATATAGATGTATATCTATAAATATATGTGTACATAGAGATGTATTTATATGCATGCATGCTATATACATTTATACATATATACCTATATTGTTACTATGTTTCTTGAAAATAAATACAAATTTTAATAGTAAAATAATGTCATGCCCATAATTTTACGCTAGAAAAACCCAACAATTTTTTTTTATAAAGAAAACACATTAACTTCATATATAACTTAATGCATGTTCTAAGTGTCATTACAAAATCTCATTGCATGAAGAACATGGCTAGAGCTATATCAAGATGTTACCATAGTTATTCCTTCACAATGACATTATTATTCTTTAACCACTAATCTTAATAATAATAATATTTCTATCAAATCTAAATATTAATGAGGATATTATTATTAAATTAACCAATAGTGAAATTATTATTTAACCACAGTTTAATTGTTAATAAAATATTATTATAAACAATTAACTCCAATGAATATTTTCATGATAATCAACATTAATTATTTAGTAATAGTGTTAATTGTTCCATCAACCAATCAATAATATAATTTTTACTTAACACTCGTTTACACCATTTTATTGTTATTTGACCAATGAACCATTAATAATAGTATTTTCAAGTTACTTAATCATAATTCATCCATTAATAATATTATTACCCTCCTTTTGATGCTATTGATAATTATTCCTTAGTGACGATAGTATTATTGATTCATCAATACTTTAGACATTAATAATATATTGATATTGGATTCATGCTTAAACCTTGATAAGAATGTTTTGATTAGAGGGAAAAATAGGTTTTGAATGGACCCAAAACTAATTACAAACAAGTTTTGAAGAGACCTGAAACCCGAACAAGGATGATCAAGCTGCCAACAGAAAAAGCCAATAACAACCACCAACAAAACAAAGGTAGAACCTCACCCCAGCCAACAACAAAACCCCATTGCTAACCACAAAACTAAGATTATATAGGGATCTCAAACCCATGGTTTTTGAAGGGACCTAACCCTTTACAACCGGGTTTTGACAGGGACCTTAAACCCAAGGACACCACCTGAATTTGCCAAACGATAACAAACCAGTCATCCATACCACTGGTTAAAACAACCAAATCATAGACAACCACAAGAGCTAAAAAAATAGAGTCCAAAAACACTTCCTCTCCACCTATATAGGAGAAATATCCACAAACGCTCACAGCTCCATCAATATTCCATACAAACCAATTGTTCTCTCCACCTCTATAAGAGAAAAAACCACGCTCATCCTTGCCACAACAACCATGAAACTCCTGCAAACCAACATTCCACCTAAATAGGAATGGACTCCACCTCAATGGGAGATGTAGGAGACAAATTTGAGCAATAGAATGCACCTCAACCACAAAGGGAGAGGACTCCACCTCCATAGGAGAGGTCTCCACCTTAAAAGAAGACCCAACATCTAGAGAGAAGGTTGAGACAATAGTAGAAAGAATGACCATAGCCCACAACAACATCAATAACATCTGGATTGACAGAATAAACTCTGAGAACCACCCAACCCACATTGCTTCCAAAGGCACCAAGAATAACTTCAGCAACAAGAGCTCCACCGAACAAAGTTGAACTAAAACAATCTCAGTAAACCTGAGCTTAACCATAAACTCTACAAAGTCATCCATAAACTTCAAGAAAATTTGGGTCTTGATAATAAATATAAGAAACCATCCATCCCATAGAACCAACTCACAGAAAATGTCTTTCAAGAAATACCCACAACCCCTCCACAAGACCCGAAAGGGGAGCCAGACCAGCCAAACTAAAATGGACCTTTCAAAGCCTTCCAGAGACATGCTTCCAACAAAAACGGGGAGGGACAAAAACCACTCCACAACAACCCCCAAATCAGAAAAACCATTGAAGAGCAACCTCCAGAGGCACACCCAACCCAAAACCAGGCAGGGGAACAATGAAAGCAGAGCACCAGAGGGAGAAAGAAAACCCACATCCGAAGAGAGCATTCCCAACAGTGAAACAAAACACCCACACTTATAAATGGTTTAAAATAGAACAACAACCCCCATTCATAAAATAAAAGCAACCCAAAGCAAGAGGGGCCAACCATGAACAGAAGGAAAAAAGAATCACCTGCTCTCACAAAATATACCATTAGAGCACACCGGCGTAGGTACATACAAAACCCAAAAAGGGAAAAGAAAGGAAAAGCTTCCCACCCGAGCGAAAATGACGCACCACAACAAGGGACAATGACTCAAAATAGGTTCCGAACCTCGAGAATAAGCATGAAAGCCCAACAAAAGGTTGAAGACCAAGAACTGGCCGACAAAAACAACACCAGGATGGGAAACCTCAAGAGAAACCACCACTCCTGATACCAGGAGAAGCCGAACAGAGGTCCAAAGAGCAACACCACAACAAAGGAGGATGCCCAAATCCATTTGCAAACAACAAGATAGACCTCCAAAAATTTCTAGCCGAAGCCCATCGAGCAGACACCCAATGAGTAGAAGCCCAATGAAAAGAAAACCATCGAGTAGAAGCTCCCAGTCGCTAGCAACATGAACCAAGGGAAGGAAATACACCTACTGTAGCTTTGAGCGACCTGTATCATCATCATCATCGTCATCCTCTTCAGCGTTTCCATCCACCTCTTCCTCACCAGAATTCAAATTAGTTCTCTCGCTCACCATCCGTTGCTCCGTTCTGCCGCTCCATGATAAGAATGTTAGTATTTAATTAATAACATGATAATAATCATATTATTTTTTTATTTTTTTTGACAACTGAAATATTAGAACAAGAATATATTGATATTTAATTGCTAATAATAATATTATCTATTAACCATTGAATCGATAATAATGGTCATATTTAATGGAACTTGAGAAGCTTGGAATAATATTTTCATTTAACCACCTTCAAATAATATATTTATTTATGGTGCAATTGGTCTCTAGGGTAAAGATATTACTATTTGACTGATCAACAATTAATTCCTGTAAAACAAAAGAAACTCATTCACCCTAGTTAATATTATTTATATTTACTCTCAATTCGACATTATTAATATCACTTGTATTTAACCAAGTTAATATTATTATTAAATCTCATATTTTTAGTAATACTATTATTATTTATAGCGTCGAAAAAAGTAACCCTTTTTCATGCTTAGTTTGGGAATAGATAATTAATGATGAAATAGACTTAATTGTGCTTATTTAGGGTGTTGTAAAGTGTTTTCTTACACTTTCACACTAATCTAGGGCTTTATTAATTAATTGAGGTTAATTAGAGCTTAATTGACCCCTTAATGTGAGGCATAGCTAATATTTATCTGATTGTAAATAAAATAATATGCTTGTTTAATAAAACAATTTGATCATAAGATATTTTGACAAAAATAAATATTTTTTAATTATTATGCTAGATCTTATATTCAAATGATATTAGAAAAATTTAATATTTAATGTTTCATTATATACGTCCAAATATACTAATGTTCTATTAAAGTGTTGCAGGTTCCTCAAGTGTTGGAGACAAGTCCAAATGTATTTTTGCTATCGAAAGTTTAGGTGTTCATTAATATGAATAATGCGTAGCAAACTTAGTATAACCAATTGAATCATTTCTTAGAAAACTAAGTCATTATCGTGTATCTCTTTTAAGGAAAGGCGATTATGTTAATTGTTGATGATTAATATCATTCTTGCCATTTTTGTCATGTAAACATTTCCTTAGTTATTTCGTTATAATTAGTATTTGCCTTCACTCAAATTACTGGTAACATTTCCTTTTCCTTCAATCTAGTTTCATATTGTGCCGTAATTCGGTAGAATATAGCAACGTTTCTGTTTTCATTTGTGGTCTATTGAGTTTCCTGACCAATAGGTTTTAAAAGCTTTTTTAAATCGAATATATGTATCCTTCACTCCGAAAATGTGCGTAGTAATATGATTATAACTATATTACATGTCTTATATTACAAGATTATACTCACATGCTTTCTTGGTTTGTATCATAGCGGTTACAGGTCTAAAGGAGTATGTGGATAATGGCTCACCACATAAATTTAACAAACCGACACCTACATGGGGATGGTGCTTCATTTATAAAGTTCAAAGAGTTGATATGTGATGGTACCCGCATCGTTTCAAGGCCTGCTTGTATCTGTGACGATTCAATTATCCCTTGGTTGCTATCACGGCCTGTGTGTTGCATATATGTAATCGTTTGCACCCTGAATGACATCATTTTAGATATGGGTCCTTGAGATCACATGCATGAGTTGGACTGATTCTGTTCCAGTTGAAAAACTCCAGTATATATTGATAGGAAAATTACTTCTTTTCTCACACGAAGTAAGGAATCTTTATTCAAGTTTGGGAAGCGTAAAATATAGTTTGCTAAATAATAGTTTCTATCCTTTGCATGGAGGTAATAGTTGAAGCATCTGCATATGTTCTCGGATTTTATAATGTGCGATTTATAAACTGTAATAACCTTGTACAATGGTTTGAAATATACTCTTTTATTTTGTTTGGTAGATTAAGTGACCAAATGTATATATAAATTCATTTGTTCATTATTGAAAGATAGAAAATTTATGAACAACTCTAACATTACACTGAGAAATCAGATAAAAGAATTTGAACAACATATGAAGGCGTAAACAACAGACTGAGAAAATAAAAGGTTGTGATCTTATTCAATTCTATAATAATAAAACTGTTAGAATATTTTACAATATAACTCTATATATAGAGTTTAGAGAAAACAACGAATAGGCTGTGAGAAAAAATAAAGCTAGAGAAAGCAAAGAAAACTAGAATAAAAACTAAGCTACGCTTGACTGCACACATGCAGTTTTATTATGCTTTTAAAAAGGCTAAAACTAAATCAAAAACAAGGAAATACGCAGTATGCAAACTGCTATAAAAGCTACTTTAAAAATTATTTTAAAAACAAAAATCTATCGAGTCGGTCATAGCTTCAATTATTGAATGAGTAACAAACTTATTATTTTACTTATATGAACTATTTTTGTAAATAACTGTCATATTCTTTAGAATTCATAAGTCATGTTTTTTTTTATCTTGATCCTTTAATATTGAATCTTTGAATTCAACAACAAGAAAAGATGCATGCATAATACTTTTATGTGTATTAATTTTTTTCCTCATGTTTTATGTCTTTATATGTAATATCATGTTTCATGCTAATTAGATGTAAGCATTTCTGTGACATTAATGGAAATTGAGTGATTAGTGTTCATATTAAGGAATAATAAGAAATATTAAGTATATTTTTGTTTCCAATTGGGTTGTTGGAGGAATCAATTTAAAACCTATCATTGAGGCGATGTTGCTGCCTTAAGCTGAATCAGGTGACAAGTTTAGTAACTGTCTTGCTTTGCCTTCATTAAATCAGTCTAGGTTAGGAATTATCGGTTGGTTACCATACTTTTCTTTCAAGTTTCATTGTTGGATACATTTTGGTTGCAAGGTCTGTTATGAATATTATTGCCCTTGCACTCTGTTAAAGATATTGTTGTTCTGCATAGAGTTAATATATATATTTGCTAATGTTACTTAGCTAAGGAAGTTGTGTAGATTTTGTTATGCTTGCAACGATGTGCTCAGATCTTCCTATAGCATTTCATTATTGCTTCCGAAATGTTCTGATTAATGGGTGCTATGAGTTGCGCGCTTCTATATTGTATGTAATACTTTTGAACGATTTTGTCAAGTTGCATTGGTCTTGAGATAGGGAGTATGTTAAATAAATAGGGTGTTGGAATATCTAATATTCTGTAGTCAACATAACTGTCAACTCAACTCCCACGCCAGATGAAGACTTTCAAGTTGTAGCCCAACGTATACCTCATGCAATAAATTTGGTTGGTATTTTTGAATTTGAATTGGAGCGCTTCCAACAGCCAACGAATACCTGCAACATTTATTTTTGGTAGGTAAGTTTGAAATTTGAAATGTAGCGCTCATTCTCATGAGCATTTTGAAACAACTAAAAAGGGATGTTTTGCAACCGTTAGTTTTAGTGTTGCAAGTTTTTTTTATTGGAGTGTTAAGCCTATAGTAGCAAAAGAATATTGAGAAGAAGGAATGTTTTGCTGAGACAACAACAACACAAAAGGAATGTTTTAATAGACGTTGTGCACTGACATCAACAGTTACAAAATAGGTGTGAGAGCAACACCATATTTATTGGACATCTGTGCAAATTAGTTTAAGTTAATTTTATGTTGTTGAACAAAGCATGTCCTCTATATTTTGTAAGTTTTTAATGGCAACAAGGAATATATGCAAATCTTTTTTTGTGTGTTTAGTTTTGCTATCGGAGTACATATTCTGTGTTATTTTCTGAGTCTGTCCATACAGTCACATCACTATTTCTGTCTTATTTGCACCCTTGCCTCCCAAAAAGTGGTATTAGAGCCCTTTTTTTCTAGGCAGCTAGTCAATTAGTTTGTTATTTTGTGGGTGTATTGGGTAAAGGCCTAGGTTATCTAGGCATTAGTTTATTTTCTCTAGTTAGAGAAATATGGTAGGAGGTGAGAGCAAATGTTGGCAACAACCACCGAGTTTTGATGGAAAAAATTATGACATAAGGGCTAAGAAGATGAAAACCATCTTTGTTGCAAATGACCTATGAGAATTGGTCATCAATGGGTTTAATGATATCACAGACCCAGATGTATTTGGAACACTTTCAAATGCACAAAAGAATCAATTGAAAGACAGTAGGATGAAGGATGCAAAATCTCTCAATTTGATTGAGGCAGCCTTGAGTGAGGCTATTTTCCCACGTATTGTAGCATCAAAATATGCGAAGCAAGCTTGGGAGATTCTACAAAATAGTTATAAAGGGACTAACAAAGTGAGGTTAGTGAAGCTGCAACTCTTGAGAAGAGACTTTGAAACCTTACAAATGAAAGATAATGAGTCCATTTCTAATTTTCATACCAAGGTGTCAACCTTGATAAATCAATTGTGAATCAATGGAGAAACAATGGAAGAAAAAAGAATTATTGAGAAAATCCTAAGAAGTCTGCCTACAAGGTTTGATCCTATAATCATTGCCATTGAAGAGGCAAAGGATTTGTCCAAGATGACTATAGATGAGTTGATGGGTTCACTACAAACCCATGAGCAACGGTTGAATAGATCCACTCCTTCCCTAGAGAAAGCCTTCAAGGCTCAGATCAATGCAAGAGGTTGAGGAAGAGGAAGAAATAGTAAAGGTAGAAGTCAAAGAGGTAGAGGCAAAAGTAATTCTAGAAGAGGAGATTTTGTCAGCATAGATGAGCCGAGCAACTCATAGTCAACAAACCAGAACCAAAAGAATAACAGTTCAACTTAGAGGAATGAAAAAAACAATGTGCAGTGTTATTACTATCACAAATATGGTCATTATTCTAGTGAATGCAGAAAGGAGCGACGTGACCATGGAGGCTAGAATGCTAATGTAGAAAATGAACACAAAGTTGAAAATGACAAACAATCCAATGTTTTCATTGTTTGCAACTTTGTTGAACGTAGTAGTGAGGAATTTTGGTACTTAGACAACGGATGCAACAACCACATGAGTGGCAAAAAGAATTTATTTGCCTCCATAGACAACGGTATGAATATTGAAATCAAGATGGGAAATGATGAGAAAGTCCCCTTCATTGGAAAAGGTGTGGTCAACATCAAAATAAAGAATGGTGAGAGGTAGCAAATTTAGGATGTCTATTATGCCCCTGACATAAAGTATAACCTATTGAGCATTGGGCAAATGGTCCAAAATGGTTATATAATCCTGACGGAGAATGGAGAGTGAAAGATATTTGATAGAGGAGGTAGAAAGAGAGTGATGGTTGCAGTGTAGATGACGAGAAACATAATGTTTCCTCTTAGAATGAATATAGTGTCTGTAACAGACACAATAGATCGACAACAATGACATTATTTGCCAACACTCACAGTTGTCGCACAACAGTCGATAGTGGAACAACAATCTGCATTCAAGACAGTCATCAAAGACCCATCCAAACTTTGGCATTTAGGTATGGGCACTTAAGCTTTTCAAGTTTAAGATTATTATCTAGGATAGGCATGTTAGGGGTTTACCATCTATTGTAGAACCTGATGGCAAGTGTGAGGCTTGCATCTTAGGAAAGCAATATAGGCAAACATTTCAATCTGGGTACTCTAGGAGAGCAAGAGCTCCATTAGAATTAGTGCACTCAGATTTGTGCGGACCCATGAAAACCCCCACATTAGCTGGAAATACATATTTCATGACTTTTATAGATGATTATAGCAGAAAAATTTGGGTCTATTTCTTGAAAAAAAATTAGAAACCTTTGAGAAGTTTAAGTGGTTTAAGGTAGTAGTTGAAAAGGAGAGTGGTCACTATATTAAAGCCCTTAGAACAGATAGAGGGGGAGAGTACATCTCCAAAGAATTTTTGAATTTTTGTAGAAATTAGGGCATTCATAAACAATTCACAACTAGGTATACTCCACAACAAAATGGAGTGGCCGAGAGGAAAAATAGGACCATTCAAGATATGGCAGCAAGTATGCTGAAAGCCAAAGGTTTGTCACACATATTTTTGGGAGAAGATGTAGCAACAATAGTCTATATACTGAATAGGTGCCCCACAAAGGCTGTCTATGATAGGATTCCATAGGAGGCATGGACTAACAACAAATGGAGTGTTGAGCACCTAAGGATTTTTGGGTGTGTGGCATATGCTTTCGTGCCAAAAGAAAAGAGGAAAAAATTTGATGACAAAGGAGAGAAATGCATTTTCATAGGCTATAGTGAGGAGTCAAAATTCTACAAACTATACAATCCCATCACCAAGAAAATTGTGATAAGTAGAGATGTTATTTTTATTGAAAATGAAGCATGGGATGGATCGATGGATGAAACCACGAGTATTTCAGTCACAATACCCCTTGAAGATGAAGAAGCTCCAGAAGATAGCAACTTAGGGGGAGTTGAAGATAACAACACTGGTGATGTGCAACAAAATAGTAGCAATTCTCACAGTGTTCAACAAAACAATAGCTCTGGACAGAGACAAAAGTCTAGCAACTCCATAATTCAACAGAATAGTAGCTCTGACAGTCCGCAGCACAACAACTTCAAGAATCAGAGTAGCAACAACTCAAAAGAAAACTCAGATCCTACACTCGCATCATTGATGCCAAGAAAGACAAAAAGTGTAAGGGAGATTTATGACAACACAAGGTATGCTGATTTTGATGAAAATTTGGATTTTTCATTATTCTCCTATAGTGATCCAACACACTTTGAGGAAGCGGTGAAAGAAGAGAACTGGTGTAAGGCCATGGATGAAGAGTTGGAGGCTATTGAGAGAAACCAAACATGGGAGTTAACTGATTTACCCAAGGATAAATAAGTGATTGGAGTGAAGTGGGTCTACAAGACCAAGTGTACAACTGAAGGAAAAATTGAAAGACACAAAGCAAGGCTTGTTGTGAAAGGGTACAAACAACAACCCAGTATTGATTATGATGAGACATATGCACTAGTTGTAAGGCTGGAAACAATGCGAACGGTCATAGAAGTTGAAACAAAACATCAGTGGAAGGTGTTTCAAATGGATGTAAAGTCAGCCCTCTTGAACGGAGTGCTGAAGGAGGAAGTGTATGTGGAGCAGCTGCCTAGCTATGAAGTCCTAGGTCAAGAAGACAAAGTGTATAGGCTCCAGAAAGCTCTTTATGGGTTGAAACAAGCACCTCAGGTGTGGTACATTAGAATAGATGCCTATTTGTTAGGCAATGGCTTTAGCAAGAGCAGTAGCGAACCCACACTCTACATCAAAGCAACTCAAGGTGATATTTTAATTACTATTTTGTATGTAGATGATCTTATTTTTACTGGTAACATTGACAACATAATTGCAGATTTTAAAGAGGTGATGAAAAATGAATTTGAGATGACAGATCTAGGTTTGTTGAAGTATTTTCTTGGGATAGAAGTTCAACAAACACAACATGGCATATTTATTTCACAAACTAACTATGCCAAATAGATTTTAAGGAGGTTCAAAATGCATAACAAAAAACTTGCCCCCACACCAACAACAACAAGTTTGAAACTGTGCAAGATTGACAATAGTAAGGAAGTGAACCTAACCCTCTACAAGAGCATGGTTGGAAGTTTGATGTATTTGACATCAACAAGACTTGATTTAATGTATGTTGTAAGTTTGATTTCTAGGTTCATGGAGGAACCTAAGGACATGCATTGACAAGCAGGAAAGAGGATTTTAAGGTATGTCAGTGGAACAACAGGTTATGACATTTTGTATGCAACATCTAATGAACTCAAATTGGATGGATTCACAAATAGTGATTGGGTAGGAAATATAGATGATAGGAAGAGTACATCAGGGTATATCTTCAAGATGGGATCGGGTGCAATCTTATGGGCATCGAAGAAGCAACCGATTGTCTCTCTCAGCACAACAGAGGCAGAGTACATTGCAACAAATAGTCAGGCTATTTGGTTAAGGAGGATCCTTACAGATTTACAACAACAAGTTGAAAACACAGTCATACATTGTGAAAATGTATCCTCCATAGCATTGACAAAGAATCTAGTTTTCCATGGACGAAGCAAGCATATTGAGATCCGATATCATTTCATAAGGGAGTTGGTAGAACAAGGTGAGATTGAGTTACAATATTGTAGATCTGAGTAGCAACTTGCTGACATCTTCACCAAAGAATTAATGAGAGACAATTTTGAACACCTAAGAGATAGGCTTGACATTTTGGATAGCTTCGAAGATCAACTTTGAAAGGAAGTTGTAGATTAGCAGCTAACTTGCAGATTAAGGGGGAGTGTTGGAATATCTAATATTCTGCAGTCAACAGAAATGTCAACTCAACCCCCACGTCAGATGAAGACTTTCAAGTTGTAGCCCAACATATACCTCATGCAATAAATTTGGTTGGTATTTTTGAATTTGAATTGGAGAGCTTCCTACAACCAATGAATACTTGCAACATTTATTTTTGGTAGGTAAGTTTGAAATTTGAAATGTAGCGCTCATTCTCATGAGAATTTTGAAACAAGTAAAAAGGGATGTTTTGCAACCGTTGGTTTTAGTGTTGCAAGTTTTTTTTATCGGAGTGTTAATCCTGCAGCAGCAAAAGAATATTTAGAAGAAGGAATGTTTTGCTGAGACGACAACAACACAGAAGGAATTTTTTAATAGACGTCACACACTGACAACAACATTTACAAAATAGGTGTGAGAGCAACACCATATGTATTGGACATCTGTCCAAATTAGTTTAAGTTAATTTTATGTTATTGAATAGAGAATGTCCTCTATATTTTGTAAGTTTTTAATAGCAACAAGGAATATATGCAAATATTTTTCTATGTGTTTAGTTTTGCTGTCGGAGTACATATTCTGTGTTATTTTCAAAGTTTGTCCTTACAGTCACAACATTGTTTATGTCTTATTTGCACCCCTGCCTCCCAACATAGGGAAGCATAATGTTGAATGTTGAGATTTTCTCTATTTTCGCCTCACAAGAAATAGTCGTTTATCACTTTGTTATTAAATGTTATATCCTTTTATCTGCATTGTTAAAATTTTGTAGCATTACAATTAATTTTACTCTTTCCTTATTGACATTCTGTGGTTAATATTCTTGTCTTATATAGTCATTATTTTGGGTTTTGATTTATTCCATTGCATGAATCAAAGGTATTAGAGAATGTGCATGTGTATGTCTCATTTTTTTAAGTTGATGATCTTACCTTACGAAGTTCGATGTGTTTCCTGACCACTAATAATCATCTCTGCTTTGATAGGAATAAAATAATACTATCAGTTTACTTCAGGGATTCTGAAACACTTTTAAATTGAATCGAGTGTTTTTGCTTATGTTGTTTGATGATGCTTTCTACCCTTTAATATTTCATTCCTTGTAAATAGATTACAAAATTCCATTTATTGAATGTTTTGTATCATTTTGAGCTAATGCAAATTGTCTTACAACCTTACTAAGTGGTCATAGCTGCTATCACTTTGAATTGTCTGTTCATGCAATTTCTCTTATAAAGGAACCTTGCAGATGTTTGTTTCACCTTCATTTTGAGTGAACCATAACTTGTTTAAAAATATTTTCTTTTATGAAGTCTTGAGCGACTATTTAGTAAGAATGGTTTTGTCATCTCACTTGATATTCCATTTCTTTTTATGCTAGGTTTGTACTAAGTTTTCCTATCGATTAAGTTCATATTTCCTTGTGCTGTTATCCCAAGCTATGCTCAATGTATACTTGATGTGTTTTCAATCGAGCCATAACCAATATAAGTTAACCATCAATATCAATTAGTTTTGTTCACCATCTTTTCATATGTGATTCAATTTTGTATTTGTCATTAAAATGGAAGCATTAATTTTTATGATTGAAAGGTTATCCTTGATTTGCATTTAAGACGAAATCACTTGTAATGTGTGTCTTTATTATTGAATTGAAACTTGAATAGTGTTTGTGAATATTTATTATTGACTAAATATTTTAATATTAAAGAAATTGTTTTTTTAATATTATTATTGAATTGGATATTTTATGTAAATATATATGTATGCATATACATATAACAATTTGAAAACATGAGTTGGTGTATTTTAGAGAGTAATTTTTTGTACATGATTATTAGTATAATACGATATAAGCTAAATTAATAAGTTGGGACGATTTGTCTTGTGGTATTAATGATGTGTAGTTACCTCAAGCAAATCTTTTGTAAATGTTTTTGTGTATTTAGTCTTTTTCTCATATATTTTATTATTATGAATTGTACATAGCAAATTTTAATTCGATGAAATAACACTATTTAATAGTTGTGTCAAGCAAGGCATCTTTCTTTGTCATACTTAAATCCTTATATTTGAAGAATTATTTTATCTTTCGAGATTTATGTTAACAATTTTTCTCTCATTTATGATATTTAATATTGTTATATTGGTAAGGGCATTACACTTAATTCAAATCCAAGCCTAATTTATTGCATTTTCTGAAGGATATATCCCAACACTCATTAATAATGTGTTACAACACTTAATTTGGCAAGGTTTGAGTTCTAGGCTAGTGACCTAGGACCCATTTGCCACCTGGAAAATGGGTCCTCCCTAGGTCCTAGGACCCCATTTTGGCATAACATTTTACCTCCTCAAAACTTGTCGTAGTTAACTATGCTAGGACCCATTCACCCTATGACGAATGGGTCCTCCTTAACTAAGGACACCCCTTTTTGAACTTGTTTGTGGCGAGATTTTAATGATTTTGAATCTTAGATCCGATGTCGGCTTTTGTTATTTGATGGGATTAAATCTTAAGTTAAGTATAAATATAAGGTTAATTCACATAATTTCATCTAATATTTCAATTCTTCAAGCATTATATCAAACTTATGATCAAAAGAGAATTTCAAGAGCATTAAAAAGGCATTCAAGGGTAGATTATCAAGGTTTAATCAGAACAATTAAAGGTCATATCATCATGTCAAATATTTAGTACATCATGCATGTATTTGAGCTTATGTGTTGATGTGGTATTGAAGATCCAATTCAAGCATTGTTTCACATTCATATTCAAGATCAAGATCTACATCTTTCATATCCATTTCATGCTAGATTGCTGATTTACATTCCAAGACTTCATCCAAGGTATCATTGTTTCATGTTTCATGTTTCATTGTTTCTTCATAAGGTTTAATTACCTAAATAGGGTTTGACCAAGGAAGACCCCTATTCCCTAATAATCAAAAAAATTTCCTCTCTTGATGTGTGATTGCAGGTTTTGGGTTGAAGATCAAGTGGAGAATAAAAGTTGCAAAGTTGTCAAGATTGAAAAGTTGTAAAAGTTATCATATATCTTGCGAGATCACGAAAAACGAAGCTACAAAATTTATCTTCGACTTTTAGGAGATGATCACCTGGGAGCTGGAAGTGCAAACATCAAAGAACAAAACTCATAAATCATTTTTCTAGAACCCTAGTAGGGACCCATTCGCCATTGGGTGAATGAGTCCTCAGTGACCCCAACAAGAATACTTTTTCAGCAAGGTACACATCATTTTGGCTTCTTAAAACCTTCCTTATTGTTGTTATAACAGTTAGGTTTGATTTTTGATTGTTATTTATGCATTTTACCTCTCATAATTGAGTGAAACATCATAAACCAAAATTAGGTTCATCCATTTGGTGAATCCCCATTTAGGTGAACCTCTTTTTCTATGTTTCATTTTGGTGAACCTGACATATTGAACATTGTAGTTTTCTAATTTTGGGAGTCTTTCTTTTAATCCTAAATTAGATCTTGCATTCATTTGAATTGAATTAGATCTCATTTAAGTTGTCCTACTTTGCATTGAAGTTTGGATCTCATGTAGGGTTTTAGGGTTGCATTGTTTGCATTCTTTAAATCTAAAAAAACACAAAAAAATCAATCATTTAGAATATCATTTAGATCATATAAATTTTCATTTGAAAATCAAAACAAAATTGCATATCAAACTAGGTATTGCATTTCATCATTTTCTCACATTTTTAAGTTGCATTTCATAATACATTTACAAAAAAATGAAATTGAAACTTAATGTTACAGACCTAAATCTTAAACTCATTGAAAAAGCTTAGGTTTTTGTAAAAATCACTTTCAAAACCCTAATCTAGGACCCATTCACCTAGGGCGAATGAGTCCTTGATTAGGTGTTGATCTGAATTTTTGGAATCTAAAAACTCCTATTTTATGCTTCAGTTTCCTGTTGTTACATCTCTGTTTCAGTTTTCTAATTTTTTGTTTCATTAATTTCATTAAATCTAGCTTAATTTGCTTCATTTAGTGCATTTTCAAAATTCAAAATTGCATTTACAACATTTCATTTTCAATTTATTGCATTGTGTAATCAGTAAATTGCATTGTTTAGAATATGAAAATTACATCTCATTCTAGGTCACTGCATTGCACTTTACCCTCTTTCCATTTTGTGTTTGTACACTAAGTTTGTGAAATATTGTATGAGCTTTACAACTTGGTGTCCTATTAGCAATACTGTTATAAGATGTAGTTCGAGGCTCATGTCATCCCACGATATCTCACTTGCTGTGGATCTTGGGTTTTCTAGCTCTCTTCTTGATAGTGTTGATAATCAACCCTCTATGGATCATAATTTACATATTTCATTTCCCATGACTTCCTTACCTACAACCAATGTGCTTAATGTTAACAACACCATCCCTACCATCACCACTTGTACTCAATATTTGGGGTGTACTCAAAGCCAAGGTGGAACTTCAATTCCATCTTTTATAATACCAATGTCCATTCCTATTGTTGGCATTTTTTTATTATTCCTAGCTAAACTTCAAAAATTCTCTAAGAGATAGCCAGTCCCTATATTCAAGAATAGTCAAAATTTAGTGGCCAACTGACAAGTAAAGGTATTTAGGTCCTTACCCCTACTCTTTAGGCTCTGTGAGACCAAGGAGGGTATTCCTATTTGTGTTCATATGATAATTCCTGCCTCAAGAACACTTTGTACATAGACAAGTTCATACCAGATGCAAAAGATATAATGCACCAAAGTCTTGGCAGACCTTCAAGCACATAATCATCTAATGCTAGGAATACAAGCATTGGGAGAGATTTGCATCTCAAGATAGAGTGAATTTTTATTTTAAAGTGTTCTGACCTTGAATCCACATGCCAAGGTGTTTGACTTGAGTTATTTAAAAGAACCCTGAATGAATTAATTAGTGCCTCATTAAATTGGGTAGGAATCACATAAGATTTAACCTTGATACCATTGAACTATTCTCACAATGCTTTGCACTACAAGAACTCCCAATATTCAAAACAACACTCCTTATCAAATCCTTAGCATATTACCTCAAACCTATAATCCCATTTCAAGCATTTGATTAACTCATTAAGTTAAAGCAAGAAAGTGAACCATACATTCAAATATACCATTGAAGATAAATGAAAGAACCCTTGATAATTTCATTCATGATTTGTCGTAACACACAAAGGAGAGCAATTGTCTTGAATTTTTTAGATTTCTTTAGATATCAGTAATTACACAAAATATATTATGATTATCCCATGTACATGCCCTACCCAAAAATTATTTACTAGCTAAATTATCCTAAGTTCTGCATTACACACATTCACTATGCACCACCTAGACCACAAAACTCAAAAATATGACCTGACGAAAGAGCCTTGAACTCTCCTTTATAGAACAGGAGAGCAACAAGCATCAGGTTCTTCACCATCACATTTTAACAAAATTTCATTTCAACCAAATGAAATTTCAACAACATTTCACAATTCCCCACCATCAGATGCAATCATTCAACAAATAGGGGAATGAAAATAGTTACAACCCTTGTAACCAGTCGACCGAAGCAAAACGCCACAACGGTCTTGCCACACCCATCCACGTCAGATCCAAAATGACAACAACAACATCAAAACAAAATTTTAGGACCCAAACGACCGCACCACTAGCAAGCACCAGGAAGTGACTGCTTTGTGTCCTCACTTCAGCGAGAAGCAATAACACCACCTTATCTTCATCAACATCAATACCAAAACCAGAAGCAACACACGGTGCCACCGCGACAATAGGAGATGCCACGAGGACCTCTTCATCCACACTGACCAACTTAGTCAAGTCCATGAGGTAGCTACGATAATCCGAGGTAGTGTCAAAACTTTTTCTACGAGAGCCACCAAAGAGCTCAATGGGTGATTCATATCGCCCAGATTTTAGCTCGACCACTAATTCCTCGCCACACTCGTCGAATCCCCTCGCTTCTGCATAGCCCATTACCTCTACCTATGTAACTTGTCCTTTGAGCTGAGGACTGCTCCTGACAAGATTTGAGAGGGACCTAATACCTTTATCAACGACCCCAAGAGCACTAGGGACAACGCTCTATTTATTTGGCCTCGCCTCCCGTTGAGAATTTTTTGCACTCATCCTCGCACTCCTATGCAATGGTGAACCAAAAGCAACTAACTTATTCATCTTACTCATGGATTCAAAGCTTTGTAAGATCATCAACCACTCAACAAATGAACATAGACTTGAAATCGCAATGATGCCAGTGAACAATTAACAAGCATTTATCGAGCAAGCTGGTGTAGAAACCATTAATGCTCCAATTGTAGTATGAGCAAGCGAGCGATTAATGGCTGATGTCAATTTCACCACTGTAAATCTCCAAGTTTATGGAAATTTTTTTACAATCCATCATGTTTTCAGGAGAAAACCACTCACACATACGGAAATCAGGATGATATCCATCAAAAAACTTGCGCTATTAATGTGTGTAATTTACAAAGCTCAAATGACCATCACATGGCTGGTTGAAAGATTTGAATTCAGACCGTTGATGTGAAAAGGAGCTGGCGCATCACATGACTAAGATTGAGTGAAACATATTTGAAAATTCCATGTCACCATATGGAAAGCCCAATGACCAATCACACACTTCCTAGCCAAAAACATGCATGCCACTAGCGGGCCCCAACCAACCACCTTGTACCGTTGAGTGAGGCCACACGTCACCAGTTCGCACATCTCGCAATATTTTCAAAAGCATTATTTCAATCATGCGAGGTTGGCGAGGGACGACCATAATTAATCCCCATCAACCCCTGTTATCATATGGCGACCATCGATTTGATAGCCTTTATTAGCAGCGCTGGCGGGTTTGGACTGGCCCCACATCACCGTACATGACAGGTGGCAATATTTCACACACCTCACACAACTTTGGTGACGTCATCCAAAAACCCTACGAGGTCAACGAGGAGTGGCCAAGATTTGAAATCATCGATCCGACGGTTCACAAATATGCACATGAAACAAAGTTATTCATAACAAAGGGACTGACTAGGCAAAAGGGGGGGTGACCCTCAAGGCATGAATTTTTTGTGAAGTCTAAACATTAGAAATATTCCAACCCAACATTAAGCATAATTTATATTAATCCCGAACATGGAGAAACCGATGGGTCAGGTAAAAGGGGCCAGTAAAATCATGACATAAAAGGCTCCGTTAATGACTTAAGCGATCGACAACCCAAAGTGATAGGTCAACATGGAAAAATAATGCAAGGGTTTATTTGGTGAAACCATTTTAAACAAGGGCAGTAAAAACCTAAACCCTAACATTAGACCCCCTAGCATGAGAGAAAAATAGACAGGTCGTAGAACCAGGCAAAATTTATGACAAATTTAAAAGTTCTATCAGTGGCTTCGACTGGGGATGTATGCCCCCTGTGGGCATAGCAAGAACTTAGATCTTTGGGGAGTAGACCACACACTGAATCAAATGGGTGCCCAAAAAATTGCTCCACTGTGTTGCACTAGAACTTACTTCAAATTCCATTTGGTAGTCCTAGGCCCCCAAACAAAGAAAATCAGAATTTACCTCTGTCTAAAACAAAGTTCTCTGCTATTTGAAATAAACCAAGTCTGTAAATACTACCCTTAAGTGTCCACATACCACTCAAGTCACCACTACACCTCACAGTATCACCATGCTTTCCAATGTCACCATCCACTCTGTCAAACTGCAACATGCAATCAGACACTGACTAAAATTCATCATCATTGTGACATTTTACCTTGGCCAGTTTATCATCATGTTCCACTAAATGCTCATTCTCTTGAATTGAGAAAAAGAAACATTCATAGTCCATTTGATCTTTGACATTCAAATCAATTTGCACCTTAAATTGAAAACTCTCATAAACAACTTGTTGTGTGTCATGCAATTCATACTCAAAAATGCCAAAAATAAAAGATGTGTGTTCTGGAACATCTTCATATTGATAGTTACAACATAAGCCTAGTTGCTGACATCTGTGTTCAAGTATATTAGAACACTTCTTGATTTCATAGAAATTGGAATCATAGGCCATATCTTCATCCAGGAAATTAGTAAATGCACTCATCTCAGGCTCCTCACAACACTCTGCCTCCTGTCTCATATCATCATTCAAATCCATGTAAAACACCTCAAGAACAGGCTCAAGCAACTCAAAATCAACAAAGGAAATAGAAAGACAACCATGTGCACTAGCCACCTCATGTACAACATCAATTGCTGTATGTGTTAATTTAAAAGTAAAAATTTTAGCACAAGCTGAAAAATTTTCACCAACAATAAAACTGACACTTCCCCTCTTTGTCACATAAAGGTTCAACTCAAGGGGTGACAACAAGTCCATGTTTACATGAGGGACATCAAACATGAATCAATTGGGCTTCGATGCATAATCACCAACATGAGATTCACTATTATTCTCATTTCTTGGTTGCTCTATACATGGATCAAGATTCTCCGCAGTATCAACATAAATTGAGAACTCATCAAAATGTTTCACACTAGCCATAGCTGATGATGTTGACCCTAGATCCATATATTCTCCACAATGCCCTACCTGATCATTCCAAAATGAACTCCCCACTTCATCATCATACACAACATCATCCTCTTGATGCATCACAAATATTTCCACCTCTGCTTCACACAGACAATCAAGAGCAACAAGGGCATCGACACATTCATCAATATGTTTATCGTATTTAGCATTGTTTTCAAGATCAACATATTGAACACACATCTCCTTTTCTTCAAATTCCTCAGCACTCACACAATGAACATGCTCCATTAATAGAAAACTTGGAGTACACTCCATGTATTCACCACATGTAATTTGTTCCTTCACTTGTGGACAGGTGACATCATGAGCATCTATATCATTGCATTCTTCAAGTAAGGAATATGTTTCCATATCATCCTCAGAGAAGCAATCATCATTTCTAGGACCTTGATCAATAGTTTGTGACAAAATATCAGTAACACATACATTGTAATTGTTGATCACATCATGACATGGAATAACACTTTGTATCTCATTAACTTCTCCATCATCCTGTTCTTCAACTATTTGCATTGTTGTCTAATTTTACTCAAAAAGATAAATGTTTTCCCCATTGTAAGAATCCAAATTTTATGCACACCCACACTTGGCTGATTCTATAACCTTTACCCATTCGGGAACTTGGTCAAATCTACAAGGCTTCAATTCTTCTGGCAAAGCACTTAGCCCAGACTCATAGATCTCACAAAATAGATCAATGCACACAAAGTCCTCAGGTCTGAAATCTTTGGGGATTTCTATCAAGGCATCCAAAAACCTCGAAAACAATTTAAATGGTGATTCCTCTTCATGTCTTTTCATTTCACACAATTCTAGCATACAAGAATGTTGATCAATATTTCTCAAATCTTGTTGGTACTCAACTTTGAGCTCACAATGATCCTCATGCTGTGATGATGGAGATATCATAATTGCCAAAGCATTGCTATCCTGACAATTATCTTCTCTAGCAGGCTCTTGATTTATATATGCTTGAGATACTACAGAATGACTAACATCCATGACCCTATGTCCTTTCATCATCGAATACCTCAAGTTGTTCTCAATGTCCATAGCAATCTGATACACCTGATGCAAGGTTGTGGGCTCTTTGTCTCTTAACAAGAAACCCATCTTCTTGTCAAATGCACCAAGATACTCAACCAAACATTCAGCCTCATTTGGTCTTATATCGTCAAGAATTTCCCTTATGATCTTTGAAAACCTAAGGTTAAAACATGGTACTAACTCATCTTTTCCTATGTGGATTTCCATAAACCTTTTCCTTACCATACTTGGGTTTACCCTTTCGCTAAATTGCTCAATAAAGGCTGTCACAAATTGATTCCACGAAGCAATAAAACATGCATGTAAATATTAGAACCAGTCCTTGGCATCATCCTTAAAATATTGAACAAAAATATTCATGACAACATCCTCATGATTCACTTCATAATCCCTCATCACATCTATGAAGGTTTGCAGATGTTTAGAGGCTGATTCTAAATTTTGCCCTGTGAATTTGGGCAAATACTTCCTAAAATTCTTAGGGATCAAGTTAGGGAAACCCTTAATACCACTAAAAACCAAGGGCATGTACCTTTCAATCACAAAATCCCTTTTAGGGCTAGGCAAAACTTGTTTTCCCTGCATACTTCAAATATGGCTATCAATTGTATTCACCAAATCAACATAAATTGAATATGTACACCTCAAAACATTCTTAGAGGCATATTTCAAAATGAACATAATTGTCAAATGATTATAGATATTACATATTACATGTTACACATCAGAAGTACGACAAGAACCACCACTCTTCCCTTTCTTAATGAAAATTCATCTAATAGGGAACCATTCATCATCTCAAGTTGTGAATATTTCTCATAAAAAAAATAATGCTCTCTTTAGCTTTATGAGAATACTTGGAAATTAAGCAACACTTGTTAACCTTTTCTCCCTAACTAAAAATCTTGTAAATCTGAAAATCTTCCTTGCAAGTCAACTGGCGCCTTAGACAAATTCGCCACCTCTTTAATAGAGGACCGAATTTCAAATGAATATGAAATTATTTCAAGAGTAGATCACGTTCTGGGTCTTCTACGACAACAAAGTCACACTCAAATGCTTTGAGATTGTGCTGCTACCAAACCTTTCTAGGTCTGAAACCGTCCAACATCTAAACTTAAAGTTTAGATTCACCAAGTACTTGACTCTGTGATACTACCATCTACACATGGGATTTCTTTTTATTTAAATTTCTTAGAAGTTCTCCCTAGCAAAATCGCCATTTTGTTGGTGACTCAAATGGGAAAATAATTCAATAATGTTCAACCTCTGGTTATAAAAAATATTTCAAGATTGTAATGAATCTATAACAGCACCGTCTGCAACCAAAAATTCTAAGTTCATCCCCACCAGAGTCGCCATTCTGTTGGCATTTTTTATTATTCCCAACTAAACTTAAAAAATTCTCTAAGAGATAGCCAGTCCCTATATTCAAGAATAGTCAAAATTTAGTGGCCAACTGACAGGTAAAGTTGTTTAGGTCCTTACCCCTACTCTTTAGGCTCTGTGAGACCAAGGAGGGTATTCCTATTTGTGTTCATATGATAATTCCTGCCTCAAGAACACTTCGTACGTAGACAAGTTCCTACCAGATGCAAAAGATATAATGCAACAAAGACTTGGAAGACCTTCAAGCACATAATCATCTAATGCTAGGAATACATGAATTGGGTGAGATTTGCATCTCAGGATAGAATGAATTTTGATTTTAAAGTGTTCTGACCTTGAATCCACATGCTAGGGTGACTAACTTGAGTTATTTAAAAGAACCCTGAATGAATTAATTAGCGCCTCATTAAATTGGGTAGGAGTCACATAAGATTTAACCCTGATACCACTGAACTATTCTCACAATGCTTTTCACTACAAGAACTCTCAATATTAAAAACAACACTCCTTATCAAATCCTTAGCATATTACCTCAAACCTATAATCCCATTTCAAGCATTTGATTAACTCGTTAAGTTAAAGCAAGAAAGTGAACCATACATTCAAATACACCATTGAAGATAAATGAAAGAACCCTTATAATTTCATTCATGATTTGTCGTAACACACAGAGGAGAGCAATTGTTTTTGAATTTTTTAGATTTCTTTCGATATCAATAATTACACAAAATATATTACGATTATCCCATGTACATGCCCTACCCAAAAATAATTTACTAGATAAATCGTCCTAAGTTTTGCATTACACGCATTCATTGTGCAACACCTAGACCTCATAACTCAAAAATATGACCTGATGAAAGAGCCTTGAAATCTCCTTTATAGAACAAGAGAGCAACAAGCATCGAGCTCTTCACCACCACATTTAATTTTTTTCTTATTTCGACCAAATTTCATTTCAACAACATTTCACAATTCCCCACCATCAGATGCAATCATTCAACAAATAGGGGAATCAAAATGGTTACAACCCTTGTAACTAGTCGACCAAAGCAAAATTCCACCATGGCCTTGTCGCACCCGTCCACGTCAGACCCAAAAAGACAACAACAACATCAAAACAAAATTGCAAGACCCAGATGACCGCACCACTAGCAAGCACCAAGAACAATCACATGACCTCGATACAAGTGATCGCTCCGTGTCCTTGCTTCAGTGAGAAGTGGGATCACCACCTTATCTTCATCAACATCAACACCAAAACCAAAATCAGCACACGATGCCATAGCAGTATGGTGCAAGGGCACCTATACCTGGAAAAGATAGAGAGGTGGACCTTGAAGGTTCAACAAGTGAATTTGAAGACTTTTAAATCATATGCAACAAGGAAGTTGCAAAATATGTTAAAACAGGTTGCTTTGTAATAAGTTGTCCATGTGTATCATGTTGACAAGGGATTCTAGGTAGATAGTAGATGACTTTAAGTCATATTCCTTATACAAATAAGGTCTCATTAAACCATTTCTAATAAGTTGGGTAAGTATGGGGTCAAAAAGAGCTAACATTGCAAACATGTATTGATATTGGTTAATCAAATTATGTAAAGGGTATAACCTTGAACTCTAATGGTCATTAGTGGTTCAAATTTCTGCTAGAGAGTAGTTGGTTGGTTGTACGAGATAGTTGGAAGTTGGAATTAATATATACATCCATGTAATCCCCGAGGAGAGGTTGTTGTTCAATTCTAATAAAGAATTTGTCTTGAAGAAGACACTGATCACTGTTTTATTTTGATTTTCCTAAACTTTCCTTGCTTTGCACATGCCCGTACAAGTCTGTCATGACTTGAGTCTTTGTATGTTTGATTGAATATATGTTTTCCTCCTTTACAACTATTTTGAAGGTTTAAATTCATCTTTGGTGTGCTTTGGATCAACAAACTTGAAGACTGCCCTGTTTCCTGTGTTTGGGGTTTTATGAGCAGCAACATGACTAATCAACCAATCCACTTACTATTTTAATCCTGTGGCTTAGTGGATTGGCCTCTATCATGGTTATTTAGGAGTAAGAATACTTTGGGAGAAGAAAGAACGAGGGAACTGTGCAATGGTGTGAGTATTGAGGTTGAACAAGGGTATTTCCACCATGAAAGTAAGCAACCTAAGTGATGATTCTGAGAGATAGTGAAAGGAATGGGATTGTGAGTGTTCCTTGAGTTAGGGCAGAGGTATTGTGGGGTGTTTTGACCCTTGGGAGGATTTGGGAAAGTCAGGAGTTAGGAGTTTCCTTAAAACCCTTGTTTTTGTGAAGGTTTAGGAGGGTTTGTGAGTAGAGGGATAAGACAAGCCTTTGGAGCTCTAAGAGTTGGGAAATCCTGAGTTTGAGAATCATTCCTAAGAATATTTTAGGTTATTTTGGTTTGAGGATAAGCTGGAGTGAGGGTTCCTTTGGGAATTAGGCCTAATTGTGAAGCCTAAAATCGGGTAGGTGTATTAAAAGTCTATGTTGGTCCAAAACAATAACCCTTGATTCTTGGGTATGTTGTGTAACCCTGAAAAGGGTATCTTAATCCACCCTTTAGTTATTAAGTATTTTTGAATGGTTGTGTGGGAATTGGCCTAAAGTGGTTTTGGTGTGCTACAAGGGTAGGGTGAGGTGTAGGTTGTTGAGTGGAGGAATTTGCGGAATTGAAAAATGAGATTGTGTGGAAACCTTTGTACTGACATAAGAAAGGAATTTAGCACCTTACCTTTGCATTATAGTGGTATTAGAGCAAGGGAGTAGGTCTTTGTGATGATCAAGATTGAAGTTTGTGTGCAGGAAGAAGACAGTGGTTGGAGAGAACAAAATGCCTCCCAAAAACAATGTTGTTGCAAGGAAACTTGATAATCATGAGAAGGATATAAATACACTAAAATGAGAGATGGCTGCAATAAAGGCTAAGGGCAAGACCCTTTTTGATGAAAGTGAGTCTGAAGAGGAAGAGACCTCTGGTGAAGAAGAGGAAATGGATCCAAATGATGTGAGAACAATGAAGCTTCTAAAAGATGTGAAGAAGGATGGACATTGAAAAATGGATGTGCCTATGTATGGAGGCAAAATTGATAGTGAAGAGCTCTTGGACTGGATAGGGGCCTTGGAGAACTACTTTGATAGTGAAGATGTTGATGAAGGACACAAGGTGAAGAGAGCAAAAACTAAACTGAAGGGGCATGCTTTGGTGTGGTGGAATTTTGTGCAAGAAGATAGGGAGAGGAAAGGAAAGAGCAAGATCATTTCTTTGGAGAAGATGAAGGCAAAGATCAAGGGTAAATTTCTTCCTTTTGATTACAATATTCAATTGCTAAAGAAATTGCAAAATCTTAGACAAAAGGAGTTAGATGTACAAGCATTTACTGAAGAGTTTTATAGGTTAAGTATAAGGGCTAAACATGGAGAAGATGAGGAAGAGATGACTGCTAGGTACTTGAATGATTTAAGATTCAACATTCAGGATGAAATCAACATGATGGCACCAAAATCAGTAGAGCAATGCTTTCAAATGGCAATGAGGGTAGAAGAAAAACTAAAGAGGAGACAAGAGAAGGAAACAAGAGGAAGAGGTAATACCTCTAGAGGAAGGGGGTTCAATCCTAGTTCAAAGACAAACAATGAGGGCCAAGGAGATGACAAGAAGGATCAAGAGCAATCTGATTCAAGAGGTGGATGGAGAGGTTCAAGAGGCAGATTTAGTGGAGGAAGAGGTTCATATTAGTTCTCAGGAAGATGCTACACTTGCAACCAGCCTGGACATCCAGCCTTTAAGTGCCTTGAATAACAAGGCTCAAACTCTCATGGTGGAGAAAGGAGGAATCAATTAGTGCATGAAGATGAAGAGAGTGTGACTTCACCTGTAGTGAGCCTTACATCAGAAGAAGGAGAGGCACTCATGATAAGGAGAACTGTGTTGCAAGCATCCAAGGAGGAAGATTCAAGCCAAAGAAGGAGCCTATTCAGAACTACATGAAAAAGCAAAGCTAAAGTGTGTCAAGTTGTCATTGATTCTAGTTCTCAAGATAATCTAGTGTCTAGGGAAATGGTGGATAAGTTGGGTTTAAAAAAATTACCTCATGAAGCACCTTATAGAGTCTCTTGGGTCAATGATAATCAAACTTTGGTGGTAAAGGAGCAAGCATACATTGATTTTCAGATTGGAGAGTACAAGGATAGGGTTCTATGTGATATTTTTCCAATGGATTGTTGTCATGTGCTCTTAGGGAGGCCTTGGCAATTTGATAGGAGGTCTATATATGATGGCTGGGAGAACACATACACCATCAAGGAGGAAAAAACCTTTAATTTGATTCCCTTGAAAACAAGTGTAAGGGATAAGGGTAAGGCTAAGGTAGTGTTGTTTGGCAATAAGGAGCCTTTAAGGCTTGAGGACAATAGGTCTGATGTGGTTGCAGGTATAGAGTAGGTTGGTGGAGTTATGATAGCAAGGAGAACACCTACAAATGGTGTTAAGACAATAGGACATTTGTTTTTGCAAGAGGTAGGGAAAGAACTTATGCCTAGGTCTGATTTTGTCAAGTGGAAGAGTGAGTGGTCAGTGAGGAGTCTGGCCTTACAAGGAGTGAATGATGGTTTCATATCTAGGTCTGATACATACAAGGAGGAGGAAGGTAAGATAGTGCAGAAGCATGGAGAGAAAAGTGGAGTGTTTTTGGAGGAGGATAAGATTACTATGGGGACCATTGTGTGTCCTATCAGCATAAGTAATGATGCAAAGCATGTGCATTTTGCAAGTATAAGGATTGGTGATTCTGATGAGGCAGTGATGCTTGGAAATGACAGTGTGCAAGGTCTGATGATAGTGAGAAGAGGACATAGTTTGTAAACCCAGATGGATTGGTACAAGTATGGAGATGAAGCAATGAAGAAGGTGGAGCAGTGTGTTACTGACCATTTTTTTTTTGTAGGTGTAAGGGATAGGAGGATGTCAACCTTTGTTCCAAGGGTGCGACAAAGGCAAGTGGCAGGTCTAGATATGCATGAAGCAACACTATGGCAACAAAGAACAAGGATTTCACTCTTGGGACAAGAGTTTCTCTATGGAGGGGTGTATGGTGCAAGGGCACCTATACCTGACAAAGACAGAGAGGTGAAACTTGAAGGTTCAACAAGTGAATTTGAAGACTTTTAAATCATATGCAATGAGGAAGTTGCAAAATATGTTAAAATAGGTTGCTTTGTAATAAGTTATCCATGTGTATCATGTTGACAAGGGATTATAGGTAGATAGTAGATGAATTTAAGTCATGTTCCTTATACAAATAAGGTCTCATTAAACCATTTCTAATAAGTTGGGTAAGTATGGGGTCAAAAAGAGCAAACATTGCAAACATGTATTGATATTAGTTAATCAAATTGTGTAAAGGGTATAACCTTGACCTCCAATGGTCATTAGTGGTTCAAATTTCTGTTAGAGAGTAGTTGGTCAGTTGTAGGAGACATTTGGAAGTTGGAATCAATATATACATCCATGTAATCCCTAAGGAGAGGTTGTTATTTAGTTCTAATAAAGAATTTGTCTTGAAGAAAATGTTGATCACAGTTTTATTTTGATTTTCCTAAACTTTCCTTGCTTTGCACAGGCCCGTACAAGTCTGTCATGACTTGAGGCTTTGTATGTTTTATTTAATATATGTTTTCCTCCTTTAAAACTATTATGAAGGTTTAAATTCATCTTTGGTGTGCTTTGGATCAACAAACTTGAAGACTGCCCTGTTTCCTGTGTTTGGGGTTTTGTGAGCAACAACATGACTAATCAACCAATCCACTTACTGTTTTAATCTTGTGGCTAGGTGGATTGGCCTGTATCATGGTTAGTTAGGATTAAGAGTAATTTGGGAGAAGAAATAATGCTGGAACTGTGCAATGGTGTGAGTATTGAGGTTGAACAAGGGTATTTCCACCATGAAAGTAAGCAACCTAAGTGATGATTCTAAGAGATAGTGAAAGGAATGGGATTGTGAGTGTTCCTTGAGTTAGGGAAGAGGTATTGTGGGGTGTTTGGACCCTTGGGAGGATTTGGGAAAGTCAGGAGTCAGGAGTTTCCTTAAAACCCTTGTTTTTATGAAGGTTTAGGAGGGTTTGTGAGTAGAGGGATAAGACAAGCCTTTGGAGCTCTAAGAGTTGGGAAATCTTGAGTTTGAGAATCATTCCTAAGACTGTTTCAGGTTCTTTTTGTTTGGGGATAAGCTTGAGTGAGGGTTCCTTTGGGAATTAGGCCTAATTGTGAAGCCTAAAACTGGGTAGGTGTATTAAAAGTCTATGTTGGTCCAAAATAGTAACCCTTGATTCTTGGGTATGTTGTGTAACCCTAAAAAGGGTATCTTAATCCACCCTTTAGTTATTACGTCTTTTGGAAATGTTGTGTGGGAATTGGCCTAAAGTGGTTTTGGTGTGCTACAAGGGCAGGGTGAGGTGTAGGTTGCTGAGTGGAGGACTTTGCGGAATTGACAAATGAGATTGTGTGGAAACCTCTATATTGACATAAGAAAGGAGTTTAGCACCTTGCCTCTACATCACGGTAATAGGAGACGCCACAAGGACCTCTTCACCCACACCGATCGACTTAGTCATGGCTATGAGGTAGCTATGATAATCCAAGTCAGTGTCAAAAGTTCACTACGAGAGCCACCAAAGAGCTTAATGGGTGACTCATATCACCTTGATTTCAGCTTGGCCACTGATTCCTTGCCACACTCATTAGAACCCCTCGCTTCTGCATAGCCCATTACCTCTGCCCGTGTAACTTGTCCTTTGAGCCAAGATCTACTCATAACAAGAGTCGAGAGGGACCTAGTACCTTTATCAATGGCCCCAAGAGCACCAAGGACAATACTCTATTCATTTGGCCTTGCCTCTCATTGATAATTTTTTGCACTCATCCTCGCACTCCTGCACAATGGTGAACCAAAAGCAACTGAATTATTCATCTTACTCACCAATTCAAAGCTCTGTAAGATCAAAAACCACTCAATAGATGAACATAGACTTGAAATCGCAATGATGCCAATGAACAATTAGCAAACATTTATTGAGCAAGTTGGTGCATAAACCATTAATGCTCCAATTGCAGTACGAGCAAGTGAGCAATTAGTGGCCGGTGTCAATTTCACCACTATAAATCTCCAAGTTTATATAAAAATACGTACAATCCATCATGATTGCCAAGAGAAGACCGCCCACACGCATGGAAATCAGGATGATATCCATTGAAAAACTTGCACCATTAATGTGTGTAATTTATAGAGCTCAAATGACCATCACATGGCTAGTTCAAAGCTTTGAATTCAGATTGTTGATGCGAAAAGGATCTAGCACATCAAACGACTCAAATTGAGTCAAACATCTTTGAAAATTCCACGTCACCATATGGAAAGCCCAACGGCCAATCGCACACTTCCTAGCCAAAAACATGCATGCCACTAGCAGGCCCCAACCAACCACTTTGTACCACCGAGCGAGGCCACACGTCACCAGTTTGCACACCTCGTAGTATTTTCAAAAACATTATTTCAATCGTGTGAGGTTGGCGAGGGATGGCCATAATTAATCCCCATCAACCCCCGTTATCTTATGGCGACTGTCGTTTTGATAGCCTTTATTAGCACCGTTGGTGGGTTTGGACTAGCCCCACATCACTGTACATGACAGGTGGCAATATTTTGCACACCTCACACAACTTTGGTGACGTCGTCCAAAAACCCTGCGAGGTCAACAAGGAGTGGCCAAGATTTGAAATAATCGATCCGATGGTCCGCAAATTTACACATGAAACAAAGTTATTCATAACAAAGGGACCAACTAGGAAAATGGGGGGGCGACCCTTAAGGCATGAATTTTTTGTTTAGACTAAAGTCTAAACATTAGAAATATCCCAACCCAACATTAAGCAAAATTTATATTAATCCCAAACATGGAGAAACCGACGGGTCCGGTAAAAGGGGCCGGTAAAATCATGACATAAAGGGCTCCGTTAATGACTTAAGAGACTGACAACCCAAAGTGACAAGTCAACATGGAAACATAATGCAAGGGGTTTGTTTGGTGATACCTTTTTAAACAAGGGTAGTAAAACCCTAAACCCTAACATTAGACCCGCCAACATGAGAGAAAAACAAATAGGTCATAGAACTAGGCAAAGTTTGTGACAAATTTAAAAGATCTATCACCTACATACACTAATAATTAACCTACCACAACCTTTCAACCTACCACAACCTGTCACCTACTAGCAATGTGAACACTTCCTTAGGTATTTCCACAAGGAATCCTTCTAGTTTTGTGCATTTGAATACAATATCTCCTCAACCATCCTCCCTCACAAAATTACAATTCACTCGCCCTCTGTATACATGCACTACTCCACCTTATTCCCCCCCACTTTACAATCACAATTATTCTCTCCTTAACACACTTAGTTAAGGCATGACATCCCTTTAACAACAAGTTGCACCCCTAAATGAAAACAACAATGGTCAACCTTCACAATACATCAAAACCAATTTGTTATCCTTGGAGATATTGAAATCACAAATGCCACAAGGTATAGAAGTTCCTCGATATGAGAAAAATGGTGGGAAAGGAGATCTTGTTAGCCGTATTTCTAAATTTATAGCTTTATGTAGTGATTTCATCTTTGAAGAAAAACTTTTGGTTAAAATATTTGCTAGATCCTTGAAGGATACTGCTTTAGAGTGGTTATCTTCTTTACCAAATAATTCAATTGGTTCATTCAATGATCTTGTTGATGATTTTACAACCACTTCCACATTCACATGAGTCCCAAGATGACCCTAGCTGATTTAATGACATGTAAACAAAAGGATGATGAGAAAGTGACTGATTTCATAGCAAGATACCAAACACTTTATTCAAAAGTAAACATTAATATTCTTGATGCCGACCTTCAATGAATTTTTATTTCCAACTTACAAAAAAAACTACAAAGCAAACTTGAAATTTTGAGATTTCCATCCTTTACACAGTTATGTACAAACCTTCATGATTATCATAATATGGCTTGTGGTTGTGATGTGAAAAATCCCCCTAGTCATTCTAAAAAATTTGAATCCGCAACTCAAAATAGTTACCAACCTTTCAAGAAGCAAAATAGGGGATTTTTACAACTTAACTCCCCTCAACCAAGTGGCTGCTATAAAGACAACTCCTTTTTCCTTTGGGGATAAGGATAGAAATTTCACTCCTCTACCTGATACCCTTCATAATATCATGTTACAACTTGTTTAAAAGAATATTCTTACCTTACCTCCTACTAAAGAGCATGATCCTAATCTATCATTGCCCACAGGCTTTTGACATAACTCTTATTGCCATTACCATCGAAAAAATGGACATGGTATGAAATATTGTAAGCATCTTAAACACCTTGTGCAAGACCTTATCGACAATAATCAACTACAAATTAGACGTGTGAATGATCAAGGCAATAATTTTGTAGCCCCTCCTAACCAAAATTTACAAATCTTTACCAATCCTATAACGAAGCATACTATTTCATTTGTCAAAGCTAGTGAAACCAAGAATGATGTGATGAATGTTGACACGAATGATGAAAATACAAAAGATGAAACTATGAATGAATCACTTGAAGTGGTAGCATTTATCAAAGCTAAACATCATAAGGGCTGAACCAAAAAGCCTCTTGATATTGATTTTTCACAAAAATACATACTTAAACATGCACTCGATGGTCCTCTTTAGATAACTGGAAGAATCAACAACAAGCCTACTAATGGGATATTAATTGATCCCGTCTATGTAGAGAATGTGATCACCGAAGAATTCCTATTTGTGCATGAACTATATCAAGATACATATGACAAACCGAAAGCATGGATCAAGACACATAATAGTTTTGCTTGTCCTATGATGGGTTTGATAGATCTCCCTTTAAAAGTTGGAACAAAAATATTAAATGTCTCATTCACCATAATCCCGCAATCAGACCAATTTTGTGTGAAGTTAGGCTACCCATGGCTTTGTTCCATGAATGCTATCCCCGCGGTTGTACATAAATGTTTAAAGTTTCCCTTTGGCAATGACATCTTTAGTATACATCGTAGTGGGTTTGATCTCACGTCTTCTCAAGGGAACTTTTTATTGGATTTCTTTTGGACCAAGCCTATGGAACCTATTAGACCTCGTGAGGAATTCTTTTTCAAATCATATCAAAAGTTTAAGGCAAAACATATAAAAAAATTATCCCTTAGAAATATGCCTCAACCTGTGATTGAGCCACCTATCCTTGATGAAACAATGATTGAACCGAAAGCCCTTCCAACCATCCAAGAGCAGCCTATGAAAAAAAATCCTGTGATTTCCTATAAGAGACCATGAGATAACTAAAAAAATCCCATTATGCCTCCTAAAGTTAAACAAGTTTACAAAGCTAAAGAAAAAGTGGATGAGAAACCTCTTGTGGTTCCTTCTGTTCCTCCCCTATGGGAAGAGAAGAAACCTATGAATGACAAATCTTCTCCTACACAAACAAAAATTGACAATAGATTGAAACAATACCAAAATTCTAGAGAGTGTAGGCGTAGACGTCGTGCTATTGCTAGTATGTTACACAATCAAGAAGATAAGAACAACATAGAAAATTAAAATCTGAACTTACCTGAAGCAATGCATGATGACTCTATACCCTCACTGTAACATAAATAGGAACCTTCAAGAGACATTATCATTCGACCTCATGTTGTGATTAATCTAGATGATGGCATTGATATTGAAAATATTGATGAACAAGTACATAATGAACTGAATACATTATTTTCCTCTTCTATGAGCTTAAATGACAAATCTCCTAAAAACAGTGTTGAACTTGATGGTTCCCCTAGTTTGGCACTTGATGTTGTCCCTTTGGCTAGTTGTCTGCCTTTCATTTATACAAATTGAGATTGGGATGTGGACGACCTGCTATAGGTTGACTCGCATGTGCCTTACTATTCTTTTGCTTTATTTTCTTTCTCATTTTCTTATATGTGATTGCATGTGTGTAATGTGATCCCCTGTGATGTTTCATTTGACGTACCTCTCTCTTTCTATGTATTCCTCTATATGTATCTGCATTCTTCTCTATGTCGTAAACATTTTATCTTTTTCGCTTGTCTTGTGTTTTTATTTTGAGGATGATGCAAGGCGTTGAGACATTTAAGTCTCTTCCATGTTGACCCAAAAGGTTGTCCTTGTATCTTTTTCATTTGTCTTGTTTTTTCATTTTAGGGATGACACAAGGCGTTGAGATATTTAAGTCTATGTTGACCCGAAAGGATTTTTCTTTGTTTTCAATCTCTTTGTGTCATTCTTCTAGTTTTATGAGTATTTGGGGAATAATGACATTTGTGAGCTTTAAAACAACATTATAGCAAAGACATACTGACTTTGAATCCATAGATCCTTTCAGTATTTTCAGGGGAAACTCCTCCCTTCTTTTTCATGATGTAGCTTTATTTCGAAAATATATGACTTCATGTTGGTGTAATTAAATGTGTTGTACGTTGTCCTAGGTCATGATTACACCTTATTTAAGTTTACTTAGGGACCACATAGGAGGTAGTATGAGATTTTCCACCTTTGGTGGACTTATCATGTTATTACTTTATCACTTCCACCTTTCGTGGACATATCATGTGATTACCTCTTCACCTTTTGTGAGTGATCCACCATTTGTGGTGATTATCACATTATCACTTTTCCACTTTAGGTGGAGTGATAGATTTTCATAGTTGACTCATGTCATAAGATTATGACACTTGTCATAATTTTATGCCCTTCTATGTTCTCACCTTGGCTATATAACCAAGGGGTATCTCATTTGTAAATAAAAATCATATCATTCAATCATATTGATGAGAATACAATTTATTCTTGTCACATTCATATTCTCTCTTCTTGTGCTTTCCATTTGGTCTCAAGATCTTAGTATCCATAGCCAATTCTAACATGGTATCAGAGCAGGTTGGGTGCCTTTGGAGAGTCATTTTTTGAAAAGAGATACCAGATTTGAGGAGGGTTCCATTTTTGGCTCTTTATTGCAGGTTCAAATCGGAGCTTGCTGGTGCAAATCTAAGCTCACCATTCCATTTGGAATTTTTCGAGAAAGTCAATTTTTTCTTTGTTTCATCCAAATCAGACATACGAGGCCAAATCTATGAGGGGTTGAAACCAAAAAGTGGTTGCCAGATCCAGAAGGTAGCTGCATTTTTGGAGCATTTTGGGTCAAATCCGACCTTGCCATCACGTCCAGAAGGGCCAAAAACCCTAAAATCGACTACCAATTCATCCATTTTGGAGCAGTTGTCTGGTGAGGCAATTTGTTTTTGCCCAGGGAGCCATACAGCCCCCCAGGTCGCCATTATTGTGTTGACGGTATGATTTAAAAAAATATATATATATATATTTATTTCAGCTGAAATATTTTGAATTTTTTTTTGAAAAAAAATTAAATTCTGCCGATTCAAATTCATTGTGAAAAGTTTGATTTAAAAATAAAAATAAAAATATAGAGAAGGTTATTTTCTATGGATTTGTCTTCTGCAGTGTACCTACAAAATATAGTACCATAGTACCTACAACTATATAGGCCAGTACATGAGGTCTCCCACCACATGGTTCCACACGGTACGGGCAGGAGGCCCCGCCACATGCGATCCCCGCCAAGAAAACGGAGTTAGTAAAAAAGCAGCAGGTCAACAAAATATACTTGACGACATTTATTTTAAAAAAAATCTAGCCCCGTTCATTTAAAAGCCGACGAAATAATTTCCATCGGTGGCGATTCTAGTGCATATTCCATCAATAGTCCATATAGGAATATTCTGATCACTGCACAAAATAGTTTGGCCGAAAACAGATTAATCCACACATATTTTTTATCGAGGACCGACGCTGACGGTAACGGGCTGTAGGCCGTCAAATTTAATTGGGTGGCTTGCTAACGTCATCCCGCGTCAACGTCCAATTCAAAATTTCTTGACCCCTCTCCGTTTGCAATTTTCAGTTTTCTAGTCCAACTTTGGAGACTCATAACTTAGTCATTTTGGCTCCTTTTTTCAAGTAATTTTTTTTTGATTTGGGTGAATTTTTTGCGCTCTTTGTAGTGGTGCAATAATTTTTTGGTTTTGGTGTCTTTTCTTTCTAGAATTTGTATATTCTCACAGTTGTTGTTGCTTTGTCCTCATTTTGTGAACTTCGCTCATATCTTGCTCCTACGATAACATTTTTGGGTGAATTTTTTTTTCAAAGTGCATGATTTTTCGTGTACTTTCTAGTGGTGTAATTAGACTTATCTCATCTTATATAAATTTTTCACTTTGAATTTGAGGCCTATTTTGACAATTTGCATGTACCAAGATCAAAGTCCACTTTGTTGGTTTGGCAAATGGCAACTGTAAACATACTAAATATAAAGTGCCAAATCAGATATTGCTTGGGGGGTTTCTTGATTGTGTGATTTGGGGGGGTCTCTTGGTGCACTTATTTGATTTTTTTGCTTGTGCTCTTTTAATTTCATGGATCATTCTAAGGTTCCTTTGCTCACATCATATAATTATTCAACATGGCATAAAAATGCATGGAGCATTTTAATGACAAAAGGTCACTCTCTATATGTTGAAAATAAGGTACCTGAACCTACAGATGCAAATAAAAAGATAAAATGGATGATTGAACATACCAAAGCTCTCGGGTGTCTTCGTAGACTAGTTTCTCAAGATTTTTTGTTTCAAATTGAATCATGTAACAATTCTCATGAAGCTTGGGACAAATTGAAAAAAATATATGGTACTACAGATGAAGTAAGAGGCTATCAAATTGATAATGAACTGATGAGCCTTGATCCTAAGGACTTTGAAAACATCTAAGACTACATCACTAAGGTTAATGATCTAAGAGAGCAATGTAAAGCATGCAAAATTGATAAGAAGGACATTCAGTTGGTCTACAATACAATGAACAATCTTGGTCCTGATTATGCTTCTTTTGTTTCTAGCTTTCATACTCATAGATTGACTATGGGGTCTGCATATACTACACCTTCATTTGCATCATTTTATGATATGTTGATACATGAGCAACAAAAAGCTATCTCAATGGGTCTCATTAAGACTTCTAAATCTCAAGCATTGTTGGTTAATTAGGTGAAAGAATTAGAATTAGATAAGAAACAAAAGAAAGCAAAGAATAATCCACATTTAGATCAAGCAAAGAAAAAATCCTCTTCCAAAGGGGAATCATCTAAGAAGGAGAGGCATTTTTGTGCATATTCCAAGAAGGATGGACATGATGAACACTATTGTTATAAGAAGGATATTGATGAGTTGAAAAATCTTCTCAAAAGGAATCACATGGATTTTCCTTCTAGAATGTCTGAATCACCTCCTTCTTCTTCAAAATAGTTTAAATAGGACAAAAGTCAAACATATTCATCAGGATATAAAGGTCAAGCTCTCTGTGCTTTTTTAGGTCCAGGATCAAGGAGATGACTTCTAGATTCAAGAGCATCTCATCATATGGCATCTTCACAGTCTATATTTTCTTCATTCCAGCCTTGTACTATGTCTCCTATCTTGATGGGAAACAATACATACATGAGTGTAATTGGGAAGGGATCTATTAGTTTTGGGGAAAAAACTTTTTAGGATGTCTTGTGTGTTCCTCATTTAACAAACAATCTTCTTTCCATATATCAGATTACACATGGTGGAGATGGGAGGACTGTGGAGTTCACACCTGATTTAGTCATCGTTCGAGACTTGGAGAGTAGAGAGATCATTGCTACTGGGGTGGTTGATCATTCATCTCGGTTGTACACCTTTGCAGATTTTGCTTCTAATGATAACATTGTTCCTTCGCCTATTGATCATATGAACCATGATTCAGAGGAGACATTTGGCTTCTTGAACTTGGAAGTTCTTACATCAGATCTAGTTCTTGAGCCATGCATTTCATCTCCTCCACCTACTATTTCAGTTGATGATACTTGTGATTCCACAGTTTTGGTTCCTTGTGATTCAGTGCAGTAGGACATACATAGTCTTCTAGATATGGCTACTTTGGATGAATTCTTGATAGGTTTTTCTGACTTATTTGTGGAGTCTCATCTTGTAGATTTGGGGGACATCATCGATAACATTCATCTTCTCTTTGATGAAGATGCTCCTTCTTCAGTTGTTGTGAGGGAACACTTTGACCCTCTTCTTCATTCTCTACATGATCATTCTTTGTAGTTTGGCATGAGTGTGGATACTTTTGGAAAACATTTGGAGGAGGCTTCTTTGTCTTCAGAGGGGATATCCTTGTCTTTGGATCATATTCTACATTCATCTCTACTAGATTTTGGATTATCCTCTTCAATAGTGTGGCCTAGAACGCTTGTTTGGAGTGTGTCAGCTTTTGAAATCGACATGGAGACACTTGAGCATGCTTCAGAGACATCATCCATCATCCATCTTCCAGAAATCCTGCATACATCCATGGTTTTGTTTCTTCCTAAGGGGTGGAACGTTGTTCGGGGAGATTGGATCATATTCAACATTCAATGTCGAGCTTCTGCCATCATTGCAGGAGACTCACATTGAGGGGGGGGGGCTGCCTTGTCTCTCTTCTACTTCTCTCTTATGGGGGGGTCTTTTTCCTCACATGGAGTTTTTACCTTCTCATGCATCATTGAGAGCATTTAATTTTTTGTATAATTTATCTCTCTTTTGGGGAGGAGTTTTCTCCCACTGGGTTTCCTCCTTTTCTCCATTTGTGAGAGATTTCATTTGCCTATGTACATGGGTACCTAACATAGCCTAGTTGTTGGGACCCATCTTGCATTGTTTTCTTTTGTGTACATTCTCCCTAAGTTGCACTTAAGGGGGGGTGTTGGTGTAATTAAATGTGTTGTACCTTGTCCTAGGTCATGATTACACCTTAGTTAAGTTTACTTAGGGACCACATAGGAGGTAGTTGGAGTTTTCAACCTTTGGTGGACTTATCATGTTATTAATTTATCACTTCCACATTTCGTGGACATATCATGTGATTACCTCTCCACCTTTTGTGGGTGATCCACCATTTGTGGTGATTATCACATTATCACTTTTCCACTTTAGGTGGAGTGATATCTTTTCATAGTTTTCTCATGTCATAAGATTATGACACTTGTCATAATATTATGGCCTTCTATGTTCTCACCTTGGCTATATAACCAAGGGGTCTTTCATTTGTAAATAAAAATCATATCATTCAATCATATTGATGAGAATATAGTTTATTCTTGTCACATTCATATGCTCTTTTCTTGTGCTTTCCATTTGGTCTCAAGATCTTGGCAGCCATAGCCAATTCTAAAACTTGGCATAGGGTTTTTCAAGGAAAGCTCTCATGTCTAAGGAGAAAGCATTGGCTACTTTAAAGCAGTTGCTCATAGTAATGGTACTAGCAACCGCTTTAAAGTGGGGGCATACATTGATGACATCTTTCAACATTTTGCATGGTGTGATTTTCTTTTTTTCTTATCACGCATCCTTTTCTTGGTGGTGTTATTGGGTTTGATGTCCTCCAAGAGTGTGATATTTATAAGCGCACGATTTCCCTTAGTGGCATGATATGAATGAGGCATCCCATAAAAGGTGATTTGATATTCTTGCCTTGTCCTCTCTTGGAGACATTAGGCATGATGTTCCCTAAGAAGAAGACCTTACATGGATAAAGCAAAATCCCCTTTAACAAAAACCTATAAACATAACATTCAAAAGCATAGAATTGTGGTGCCTTATCAAAGTTGCAAGAGGATAGCTTCAGTATGTTATGGGAGGCTAATATGATTCTTTCATTTTCTACCCTTTGGGATAACTCACATAGTGGATAGTCTAAGGTTCCACTACCCCAAAGTGAGCGTGCATGTTATGGACAAACAACCTAGACCTAGTCCACATCATGTTGGATAGACTGTTGAAGCTTGATCCTTATTTCAGATAAACAACCTAGAATTGGTCCACATCACATTGGAAAAACTATAAAAGCTTGATCCTTTGATTTCCTTTATTTTCTTGCTCTTTGATAGGTTATGATTATGTATCTTTGTCATTGTTGCATACTTAAGTGTCTTGAATGTCTACTTTAGTTTGAGTTTTTCATGGGGGAAAAATCTCACTAAAGTGGGGGAAAAATGTAGTGTAAAAAAAAGTAACCCTTTTTCATGCTTAGTTTGGGAATAGACAATTAATGATAAAACATACTTAATTGTGCCTTATTTAGGGTGTCACAATTTTTTTTCTTACACTTTCACACTAATCTAGGGATTTATTAATTAATTGAGGTTAATTAGATATTAATTGGCCCCTTAAATTCAAATCCAATCCTTATTTATTGCATTTTATGAAGGATATATCCCGACATTCATTAATTTAATGTGTTACAACAATTAATTTGGCAAGGTTTGTGTCCTAGGATAGTGACCTAGGACCCATTCACCACCTGGTGAATGGGTCCTCCCTAGGTTCTAGGACCCCTTTTTGGCATAATATTTTACCTCCCTAAAACTTGTCCTAGTTAACTGTGCTAGGACACATTCTCCCTATGGAAAATGGGTCCTCCTTAACTAAGGACACGCCTTTTTGAACTTGTTTGTGGCAAGATTTTAATGATTTTGAATCCTAGATCTAATGCTGGGTTGTGTTATTTGAATTTTAGGATTAAATCTTAAGTTAAGTATAAACATAAGGTTAATTCACATAATTTCATCTAAGGTTTCAAGTATTCAAGAATTATAGCAAACTTATGATCAAGAGAGCATCTCAAGAGCATTACAAAGGCATTCAAGGGTAGATTATCAAGGTTTTATTGCAACAATTAAAGGTCATATCATCATGTAAAAGATTTAGTGCATCATGCATGTAGTTGAGCTTATATGTTGATGTGGTATTGAAGATCCAATCCAAGCATTATTTCACATCCATATTCAAGATCAAGATCTACATCTTTCATAGCCATTTCATGCTAGATTGCTGATTTACATTCCAGGACTTCATCCAAGGTATCATTATTTCATGTTTCATGTTTTATTATTTCTTCATAAGGTTTTATATTCACCTAAAATCAGTCAAGATAGTCGATTAATTAAATACAAGCTATTTAATTAATAAACCCTCTTAATTCGACTACTTATAATAAAATTTAAAAAAATATTTATATAGTTCACTTTCTTAAATTCTTTCTAAAGTCATTTTCTTCAAGATTTAATTAAATAAACAAATCTAACTAATTTGTTTTATTTGATTAATTCCCTCTCATTAAAATTGATTTTCTAAATTCAAATTTGTCACATTTCTACATAAATTTTTAACCTCCTTCCACCTCATCTGCCATCTCAGCATGTGTCACATGATTTCTAATATGAAAAATGGGAATTTCCATCAACAAACTCCTAACAAGATTGGAGATACATGGCTTCTTCTTTCATTTGATGCTCTTCAACACTTGGCAAAGTACTCTTTTAAAGGGGACAACCTCCATGATTCTCTCTAACTTCCTCACTTTCTATCGTCGATCTCTCTAGATCATAATCTTGACCGATGAATCCTGCCACATCATAATATGTCTTGGAAATCTTATAAATACAACATCATGCTCCAACTTTTCATAACACATCTTTGAGGAAAATTACTCTACAAAAATCATTTGAGAGTGTTTAAGAGCATTAGCATAGCATCTTAGTCTTTCATTTTAGCATTTGATTTGAATTAGTGTTATAATGGAAAATTTCCTTTATAGAATCTTATTTGTTGCATTAGTTTGGTAGTATTTCTCATAGCCTTTCATTTAGATTTGCATCTTAATCCTAGCAATCATCTTAACATAATTTTGAAATTCAGTAGCATATCATCTACCATTCAACATTGCATATCACAGTCCACAATCATGTTTAATGTAGGCATATAGTCTTGCATTTCATATATCATCTTGTTTCTTAGGTTGTCATCTGATAAATTCATGTGCAACATATAAATATGAGAGCATGGATTAGAAGATCCCTAAGATTAGAGAACAATGGAATGATTTTGAATGAATAGTTGTAGAAACTTGTTTTGTTATTTCAATTTTATTAATATAATACGTTTCATTGATTGTGTGGTTAGATTTATCTTTCTGATACACATATTTTACATAACACATAAATTGGCGCCCACCGTGGGGCCTTAACTCCTATTTTTAACATTTTTTGGAAAGTGTGTTTACAGGTTGTGATGTGAAAATATTTTAGTGCAATCGCGAGTTCTGTCGGCGCATACAAACCGTCCTCTAGAGCATCCAGACCCTATTCTGGTGCATCCGCATTTTCCTTCAACACATCCTACTATCTTTTGGTGCATACATGGGTCTTTTAGTGCATCCATAGACTGTTTTGGCACATACATTAGTTTATTTAGCGCATTTGTGTGATATTCTAGTGCATTTGATGTTTGTTTTGGCGCATTTGGTCTATTTTGCAAAAAAGAAAACTCCGAGGATTAATCAATGTTTTCTATTTTGCAAGCATTTCAAACGCTATTAGAGAATCTGCTAAAACCATAAGAACACTGTCAAAGACAAATAATCAAAAACTACTAAAGGTTGTTTTGCAGGGCTTGGAGTTTTTTAATCTTCTTTTTAATCAAATTAGGAACCTAGCTTAATTAGAAGGATAATTGAACACCATGTCTACTGTGTTTGTGGAGTGGTAGGCATATGCTCTCCCCTTACCTGGGTGACCAAAAATCCAAATCCATTCTTTTCATCTTATTACAATTTTATCCTTAGAGGGCCTGCTTGGTGGAGAAAGTAATCACCCCAGGGAACGACCCAACCAGGAACATGCTAAATTCAAGCGACTTCCACCTAGTATATAAGTGTGGGTACTTGGGGAAAGTTCAAGTATCACGAGGATTGTTTTGAAAAGAAGAGAAACAATGGTCTCTTACCATATGGATGATCCCCCATGAACGAAATGCCTATACTAGAACCTTTTTTTTATAGTAAGCCAAAATCCCTTTTCTATTTGTTGGTGCAAGAGGTCTAACCTTTGAAGTCGTCCCATATTCTTTTGGCTTTTAGTAGAGATGAAAATTTCGTCATGGGAGATTCATGAGAATTGAAGCTTGGCTAACCCAAGAAGTGAGTGTCAAGAAAGGGGGAGCCAGTGTGGTCAAACTTCTAATCATCCGCTAAAAGTAAGCACAACTGGAGTAAAATCCAAGTGGGAATCCAATAAATATTGTCCTATACAGCCTTAGGAATCGTACTTGTTTGATGTGTCTTACATGTGTGTTCAAAATAACATTCAAAATAAACATCACACAAAGAAATGTACAACCACTGATTCAGAATAACATCTGGTCAAACAAATCAATTATATGTTAGAAAACATTGAATACTTTTAGTTTAGCGCATCCAGGTTTTGTTCCAACGCATTTGTGTCATCTGCTAGCACATCTAAGTTATATTTTGGTGCATACCCTCCATCTTCTAGTGTATTGAGTTCATAGTTTGGCACATATAACACACCTTTTAGCGCATATGACTATTGTTCTAGCAGATTCATATCATTTCCTAGCTCATCGAAGTCCTATTCTGGTGCATCCATCCCATATTTTAGTGCATACATTCTCTATCCTAGCACATTTGAGTCATTGTATAGTGCATCCAATTCATTCCCTAGTGCATCTAAGGAACAACCTAACACATCCAACCTTAGTATTGGTGCATCTATCTTTTAGCACATCTATGCACTGTTTTGGCACATCCAATAAATTTAGAAACTAGAGAGCTAATTTCATCCCCTGTTCATTAGTTTGAACCAAAATTAAGGATCCCTATCAGCACATAATCATTCCTCATATACCATAGAGTCTGAAACTTGTTGAAACTAACATTTACAATTGAAAATCCTTTACCTAAGATTTGATAAAACATCTAGAAGTTCCTCATCATCACACCTATCTTTGGTTAGCAACCGAGTTTCACCATCAGGATTCATCATCCTTTATCAAGATTCATCATCCTTTATCAGGATTCATCATCCTTCATCCCGAAACAAATGTTACATAACCAAATTTAATTTGTCCCTTTTGGTACTCCCCAACAACGATCAAATGCTTAGCAAATCTTCATCATTTGTATGCCCATTCAAACAAGATCACAAAGATAGAAACTCAAGGAAAAAGAGATTGAAACTCAAAACAACATGGTTGAGGCTGAAGAAAATTCTTTCCATAGATTCCACCAACCTAAGAATGAGGAGATCATCGAGGAAGATGTTCAAACTGCACAACAAGACCCAAATTTCCATAAGTTCCTAGAAAAGATTTTTGAAAGAGATGGGGAAAAATACCTTTTAATGCTGGCCAAACAAGCTGTCAAATTGCCTGATGATTTTGACATTACACAACTAAAAGGGTGACCTAAAAGAAATGCAACTAATCCCCCAAACACAGATCCAATAACTACACTAACTAATCAAATAAAAAATATGCAACAACAACTTCAAGACATGCAAAGGGGAACCACAAAACATTACTTGTTGCAAGACATTTTCCCATATCCTTTTGATCAAAGTGTGAACATGATTCCATTTCCCAAACATTGTGAATTCCTAAAGTATGACAAATATAATGGTAAAACATACCCTATAGATCATGTGAGGGAATTTAGAACCATGAGCCTCAAATTTGCACATGAAGAGACTTATTTGATGAGGTTATTTCCTCGCAGCCTAGGTGGACAATACATGGAATGGTTCTCCAAACTTGCATTAGGTATTAAGACCTTTGAAGAGTTGGTTAACAAATTCATCACCCAATACTATTATAACATACGACATGAGATAACCATGAAGGACCTTTACTATGCGAAACAAAAAAGAACGAATCTTTCCTCATATTTTTGCAAAGATGGAGAAGATTGTTTGCAAGATATTCTTGTCCTATACTTGAAAAAGAGAAGGTGAAAATTTTCATCAATAATCTAAATGACAATATGAGTTATAGACTTGAATTACAATGTCCACCTACCTTTGAGAAAATGGTTGAAAATGGAATCAAAATAGAAGAAGCTTTGGTCAAGAGAGGAGTTTTGAAAATTTACAATGAAAACAACTCAACAAAATCCTCTAATAATTACCATAACAATGATAAACCAAAGTTTTGGAAAAGAAATAAGAATACTTATAATGATTTGTCGATTGAAACACAAAATGCAAAACCAATGTTTAACTTGACAACAACTGCCACCAAGACCAGTCAAATCAATGATCCAACCAGCAATCAAAGCAATACCCAAAACACCAATCAAAGCAACAATCCAAATAATGATGGATCTAAATAATTGCCATATCAAACGTCATCAAATAATAGGAAATTAACACCTTTGGTTCAATCATTAGAATCCACATTGAAAGAACTTCTTGTAGAAAATCTTATCACTTTACTTGACACCCAAGGTTTTGAGCCAAACATGAAATCATCACGGTGGAATGATTCCCATTATTGTGAATTTCATTGGTGCAAAGGCCATCAAAACAATAACTGTATGTAATTGAAGCACAAGATACAAGACTTGATAGACCAAAATATCATACAAATAGAAGGACCCTAACCAAACATTGATCATGGTGCATTCAAGAATCCCTTACCGAATTATGACAAAGGGGAATCATCTACAATGAACAACAAAGGAAAAAATATAAACTATGTTCATGATACTACCATCTTTCATATTTCATCCGTTGAAGATCAAAAAAATGACATTAGGATTAATGAACAAGACATTGTTGCAACCAACAATCAAATTAATGATGTTCCAATTAGACATGGACAAGACACCATCATAGCTGAAAATAAAATCAATGATACCAACATCACATCTAATCAAGTCCATAACATCAAAAAAGACATGGCTACAATGGAGAACTGGATCAATGTCATAAAAATCAAAGGGAAACAAGACAACATACTTGTAAATGCAACCACATGAGCACAATCCAAATATGTTCTAAAAGGAAGCACATCCAAAACACCTGCTGCCCCATCACACCAATACAACATTATTGATCAACTTCAAAAGATCCCAATGCAAATATCTATATTAGAACTCTTCAAGATTTCACCCACCCACAAGGAAATTTTGAAAAAGGCCCTAGTGGACACAACCGTACCAACAAATTTGGAAGTTTTCACATTGAAAGCCATGGTGGGGCATCTGGTTGCACCTCATTGCCTATCGTTCTCAGAAAATGATGAAATATCCATCACTTATCCCCATAACACAACACTCCAAATTGAGGTCTTAATACATAAAAGTTGAGTCAAGCATGTTCTAATAGATGGACGAGCTAGTCTCAATATATGTACTTTAAAGCTCATCCATGCACTGGGATTCTCAGAGAATGCAATAAAAGATCACCATCAAAACCTATGATGATGAGGAAAGATCTTGAAAGGGAAAAATCGTGTTGCCAATTAAGGTGGGGCCGATTCAAAAAGATGTAATTTTTCAAGTCTTGGATGAAGACTTGACAAACAATATACTCTTGGGTCATCCTTGGATCCATGAGATGCAAGCGATCCCCTTGACTTACTATCAATGTCTAAAATTCCCTTGCAATGGGCAAGAAATTACCATTCCAGTTGATCCTCAGTATTGCAATACCCTCAAGTCGGTCCAGGATGTCTTTGTGCCCCATAACAGAGAATCTCTTGCTTCCACATTCACCATTCGAAGTAATTCAAGCCAATCAAATTCCTTGTCAAAAATGCTTACCACGTCCTTAAATAAAGAAATTCAACCGAGTTCCTTGCCTAAATAGCCTGAGAAAAAGGAAGAAGCTACCCTTTCTACCTCCACCAATCATGAAGCACAACTCAACACTCTGTCCAAACAATTTGAGAAAAAGGTCCAAGTCAAAGATAAAGGTGTGGCTGAATATTCTATTGAGCAATACCTATGTCTTTTGCAATTGTCTTCCCTAAAGTCCTATGGTCAACCATCAACCTCAACACAAGAGTCTTCACAACCTATCACACTCTTTGATGGTAGATTTATAAAAGAAATTACTCAAGCCGAGGAATCTGATGATAAAGAAAATTTGAACTGGCTTTACAAGGATGAAGCCGAATCTCAAGCAGCAACAACTAATGTACAAAAAAAATAGTATGGAAAAGGATTATCAATCTTGGAGAAAATGGGATATGAAGGACAAGGACCTATCGAAAAGAGAAAAGAGGGCATCGTGGAACCAATTCAACCCATTTTAACAAATCCAAAAGACAAGACAGGACTGGGATATAAAGAGGAAACAAAAGAAAAAGCCACCCAAAAGGTTGTTGAACGAATCCTAGAACTGCAAGCTAGTAATATCTATGAAATTGACTCAAATGAATATGAGTGGGATTCGTTATCTAAGGAGTCTTGTCATGACAAGGGAATTGATGTGATACAAAAGTATGCACCCATATGTGAGGAGGGACAAAATTTGGGCTCAAGACCACTTGAATTTGGATCACAACCTATCGATGGCTCAAGCGAAGACGATCAGACTCCTAGTGAGAAAAATCATTTAGAGGAGAGTTACATCACAGACCTTGACATTGCTATAGGATTTCTTGAAGACGATGCTATTAGGAACCTCACTACCTTTGACCTAAATCAATATGACAATTCTCTACCTCTAGTACATCCTAAACTTATCGACTAGGACCAAACCGAGCCACTCAAAATTCCTGTCTTTTAAAATGATGATGCCATTGTCAACTTCCTCTATGCTAACAACCCTAAAACACGTTCCACCATTGAATCTCAGAATGAAGCTTCTAGCCAGGGGAGTGTCAAATCTCTCAGCTACAAAATGAATAATACAGTTAAAATCGATCTAATGGTGAAAACCATTCTATGGCAGTATTAGATCAGGAAAAAGTAAAAATAAAGAGCACATCCAATGGTGAAAACCTCTCTGAGGCACCGAAGAATGAGATATTTTACACTCTCCCCGAACACTTTCAAGAGAGATCAAAAGTATTGATTGAGCCCACACAATCCATCAACATTGGCACAACAGAAGCAATGAAGACTCTGCATCTAGCAACATCCTTGACAAAACAAGAAAAAATAAATTTCACCAAATTATTTGAAGAGCGGAAAATCAAATTTGCTTGGTCCTATACAGACATGCCAGGAATAGATCTAGATTTAATCATGCATCATTTATCCTTACTACTAGGAGTAAAACCAATAAAGCAAAAGTTAAGGAAAATGCATCCACATATTACCGTCTTGGTGAAAGTAGAACTGAAGAAGCTATTGGATGTAGGATTCATCAAACCAATTGATTATGCTAAATGGATCTCCAACATTGTATCGGTTTCAAAACCTGACAACAGTATCCAAATAAAGCTTGTCTGAAGGATGATTTTCCTCTACCCAACATAGACATCATCATGGACCTAACAGTTGGACATGCCATGTTGTCACTTATGGATGGATTTTAAGGATATAACCAAATCAAAATTTAACCTAAGGATGAAGATAAAACAACCTTCACATGCCCATTGGGAACATTTTGTTGGAACGGTATGCCCTTTGGACTAAAGAATGCGGGAGCTACTTATCAGCGAGCCATATCGACAATTTTTCATGATATGATGCACACATCCATGGAAGACTATGTAGATGATCTATTGGAAAAATCATACAATAGAGAAGGAAACCTAGAGATCCTAGAAAAAATCTTCACCAGATTGGAAAAATTCAATGTTCAATTGAATCCAAAAAAGTGTATATTTGGGGTGACATATGCAAAACTCCTGGGATATGTAGTTTTAGAAAAAGGCATTGAGGTGGATCCCATGAAAGTTAAGGCAATCATGGAGATTCTTCCTCCCAAGAAAATTAGTCAACTAAGATCAATCCAAGGAAGATTTCAATCTATCCGAAGATTCATTTCACAACTAGCAAACAAGACCCATCCTTTCACTCACTTACTACACAAAAATGTTTCCTTTAGATGGGATGAGAAATGTGAAGCTGATTTCAACCAATTAAAACAATATCTAATGATTCCACCTATCTTAGTACCACCAATAGAAGGAAAATCACTCTTACTATACATAACAACAAGTAACGCATCATTGGGAGCTTTGCCCACGTAAGAGAATTCAACAGTAAAATAAAGGGAAATCTATTATATCAGTATAACATTAAATGGCTATGAGATTAATTACACATCCATTGAAAAGGCTTGTCTAGTAGTAGTGTTCGCCACTCAACAACTATGAAATTATATGCTAACTCATACCATCAAGTTAATAGCCAAAATTGATCCATTGAAATATCTGCTCAACAAGGCAAATCTAATAGGAAGACTGGCAAAGTGGGTAATGATACTGAGTGAGTTTGACATCTAATATGTCGATAGGAAAGCCATCAAGGGACAAGTCATCATCGACCAAATGGCTGAAGCACCATTGCATGATGATCATCCTCTACACATTGAGTTTCCAAATTTTGATGCCTTTACCATAACAACCAAACAATAGATATTATACTTCGATGGATCATACACTCAACATGGATCGGGAGTAGGAATTGTATTTGTCACTCCCCAAGGGCATAATATTCCAAAATCATATAGATTAATGTTCCCCTACACTAACAACATGGCAGTGTATGAAGTAATTATCATTGACATCAAGATGGTTGTAGAGTGGAAAATTATAGAGTTGCAAGTCTATGGTGATTCTCAACTGGTCATAAATCAAGTCAATGATGTCTATTAGACAAAGGACGATAAACTGATGCCCTACAAAAGAATGATTGATGACTTTAAGAAATAATTTTTTGCTAGCAAATTTGAACAAATCCCAAGAATGGACAACAAAGCTGCTGATGCTATGTCCACTATTGCTTCTCTATTACAAATTCTAGATAAACTAAGCCATTATGAGTTCATGGTGGAAAAAAATGTTTACCCCTACCTATGACGATCCGAAGTCCCAATTCGTTTTCCATTTACTTGATGCTGATACCTCAATCTATGGGAAGATCTACACCTACCTAAGAGATAAAACCCTTCCACCCGACCTATCACGAAACCAAAAATGAAACTTCATTCGTCAAGCTGCCTGACACACTCGACGAGGTCTTGATGGAACTCTCCTTCGATGTCTGGAACACGACAAGTCTGAAATGGCCTTATATGAAGTTCATGAGGGTATCTGTGGAACACATTCAAGTGGTCTTACCCTAGCAAAGAAACTCCTACGTTTGGCGTATTAATGGCCGAATATGGAGAAGGAGACTTTCTAGTTTGTTAAGAAATGCAAGAAATGTCAGATCCATGGTAACCTCATATATGCACTAGCACAAGAACTCCAACCATTTATATCAACCTGGCCCTTTTGTCAATGGGGACTTGACCTTGTGGGGAAAATCCATCCATCTTCTTCTAATGGGCACAAATTCATAATCACGACCATCGAGTACTTCACAAAGTGGGTTGAAGTTGTTCCTTTAACTACCATCACTGGTAAGTAGATTGCATATTGCATTCTCAATTACATCATCTATAGGTATGGCATTCCTCAATCCATTATCATCGAGAATGGTAGACCTTTCAAGAATCAATACGTCCAAGAACTTTGTGAAAGGTTTCATATCCAACATTGGTTTTCTACACCCTACTATCCTCAAGGAAACAACCAAGCAGAGGCCTCAGACAAAACCATCCTAAAAATCCTACAAAAAACTGTCAATGATGCTCGACGTGATTGACATGTCCAAATGAACCCTGCTTTGTGGGCATACCATACCAGTATCCATACCTCCACAGGTGCCACACTATATGCTCTTGTCTATGGATCAGAGGCCATTTTACCCATTGAGGTTGAGATACCCTCATTCTGAGTGTCACTAAAGGGGATCATTTCATATGAAGATTATCAGGTGTCTAGGCTACAAGAGTTGGAACTATTGGATGAACGCTGTTAGCTTGCAGTTGATCACCTAAAAGCATATCAACAAAGAATTTCAAGGAGTTATAATCACAAGGTCAAACTAAGAAAATTTCAGGTAGGTGATTTGCTACTGAAGGAAAATCCACACAATCAACAAGAACGAGAAAATAAGGGAAAGTTTGAACCAAATTGGCTAGGTCCCTTTGTCATTGTATCAGTCTTTGGATTAGGAGCATACCAGCTATCCACGCCTGAATGAGATCTATTTGAGGAACCTATGAAAAACCTCAATTTCAAAAAGTTCTACACATAATTCATCCAATGCACGATATAAAAGTCCTAAAAAAATAGAAAAAATCAGAAAAATTCTTGAAGAAATACAAAAAAATAGAAAAAGTCCTGAAGAAAAAAAAGAAAAAGAAAAAGTCCTGAAAAATACAAAAAAAATCAAAAAGTCCTGAAGAAATACAAAAAAATCAGAAAAAGTCTTGAAAAAATACAAAAAAATAAAAAAATACAAAAATACAAAAAATAGGGGAAAAAATCAGAAAAAATCGTTACCTTGGTGAAAACCTAGCAAATAGGCATCTTGGTAACAACAAAAAAATCATAAAATATGAAAAAGTGCAATAAAAGCAACTGGTGAAAACTTGTACTATTTGTGAGGAATCGACTTCTCCATATATTTGGAACATGTGTTGGCTGTCCGCTTTTTCTGTCATCACACATACATCCCTATCATAAAATGAGCTTCATGAACATATCTGACTGCTGCTGTCGTGTCCCACCTTGGCTTGGTTATCAATGTACATATTTGTAATAATTGGTTTGTTTCTCACTGGGGGAAAAATCCTGAACTCACTGGTGGAAAAATCCTGAACTCACTGGGGAAACCTATTTTGAGCTTAAAACAATAGACAAGCAACAAAAATGCAACCTAACAAAAACAACAATCACGTTAAACATCAACTGAACATCAATCACAACCAATCAAACAATAGACCATCTAAATCAACATCAAAAACAAAAAAAATCAAATCTCAATGGATGATCATCTTCTGAATCATGGTTGGATCACTTTAGCACACCTGTTAAATTGTAGTATCTCGATTGTTGTTATCATTTCTCTGGAGTACCTTGATGATGTCCTGAACTAGAGGGGCTAGGAAGGAGAATGATATTTTCTTTGTCTGCTAAATGTGAGTCAATCATTACTATTGTGCAAATTCTCGTGGGACATGCTCTACAAAGTATCATTGATGACATTTTGAATTTGCATGGGAAAATGATGAACTCTTGTTTGTTTTCGCAAGTGATGCTCAGGTCATCTTGGTCCAATTATACCTAGATGCTTATGTTATCTTGCACTATCAAATTCAATGAAAGTTGTATGGAAGTTGTACTCAGGTCATCATGGTATAATTATACCATTGATGTTTGTGCTAACTTTCAACATAATAAAGGCTCAATGATGATAAAGAGAATGACAAAAATAGAATGACAACATTGCATTTTAGATCTACATGGTAGATTAGATTGCATCCATATTAGTTTTGCATTTGTATTTTAGGATTTTTCCAAGGCAGATTTTTTTTTCAAATGATGTTACCTCTATCATTAAATGGATTGGGTATATTTGACATTAACAAAAACATACCATTCTCATATAGTTGCATAATCATTCATAATTAGTTGCATAAGCATTTTAAATTTACACTATGCATTGGAAAACATTATCATATCATATTCATGCATTCATCATACCTTTACATTAGAAAAATCCAAAAATAAAGCATTTTTTCATAGGCCATTCATTATCATAAAATCATTCCTCCACACATTTATCACACATTTGCATATCATACATCCATCCATCCATACCATCAATCATTCATTCATACATTACATCATAATATTTTCATTAGCAAACAAAAAAAGAAGTGTAGTACATCACATTTGCATAATCAAGGAACAAGCACGTTGCTCCCATCACCATTCATTTCATGATTGCCTCTCCTCCTAGCACCCATCAACATAGCTTGTGTTAGAAGAAGGCCTATACTAAGGAAGTCAGTGACAAAGCTGAAAAGGGTGGCCTTGAAGTGAGCCAGACGGAGTTGTTTTGTCTTTCATCACACAATCATGACCCATCAGGAGATGTCCACCGAAATCAGGAATGACATGTTTTTCTTTTTGACGATACAAATTTGCTAGCAAGATTCAGTTGATCGGATGAAGAATGTTACAGATCCATCAAATAAGGGGCAGGCTTCAAGTAGTTTCAACTACAGTAAAAGGGCAATCAACTAGATGACAAATATGCTAAAGTACCTGAGTCACTAGATGACAAAATAGGGAAAAGACAAAGGCTGTATTTTAAATTTCTATTTATTGGGGGTAGGTGAAACAATAACTTGTAACAAATCTGGGCCACATAATGAAAATCAATCCTAGCCATTCATTTGGGATTTGGAAAACTATAAATAGGGGCTTACCCCTCATTTGTAAATGGTTGGAGAACTAGTGTAAAGGGCATTTTGTAGCAATAGAGAGAAGCATTGCATGAATTTGGGTGTTTCTTTTGAGTTTGTTCATTATGCATGCATGGTTCAAGTCCCAAGTTAGTTTAGTTGTTAGTTTCTTGAATGATTGTGATAATGGTGTTTGTTGTTATGGTATTTGATGAATTTCCAACCCATACTTTTGACACTTGTTTATGACAAGATGTTGTAAAAAGTTAGCATGGGCTTCTTTATTTCATTGTTGCAACTTAGTTCAATTGTATGTTCATGATGTACATGTACAATCTAAAAATCTGCAGTCCTTAGAAGATTGCACCAGTTTTGTGTAGTTGCAGGCTTCTCTTGGTCAAGCAAAATCTAGTTTAGGGAAGTTTGTCTATTGTAGCAACCACCATTGTTATCGTTCACTCATAGCTTAGATTTAGAATAGTTTTTTTAACCCTTCTCCTTTTTCCATTTATTTCAGTCCTTTTCTAGAGTAGGATTCAAAGCATCAAAACAATGCCAAATCATATGAACTTGGTGAGTTTTAGCTTGCTATTTTGAGTGGGAAATCATTGTTCATTCACTTCTAGCACCTTGAAACTCCATTTGCAGACCCAACTTCCCATGCTTTTTAATTCATTCGTAAGTCCGCCTTGTGATTACCAACAAAATCACATCAATCAATTGAGATATTCCGAGCATTGTCATGACCTGCCACTCGAGAGACCTTAGGGTAGTGATTTGAAACTTGTTTGCAGATTTCTGCCTTTCAAGAGAGGTGATGCATCTATGAATTACCTATGTTGAGAAGTTCAAAAACACCCATTGATAGAACTGGCGCTAGAAGGAGGGCATGGCTGTGCACAAGGCTGCAAAGCTGAAAGTTGGAAGTTGAAAAGCACTATTCAAGAAAAATATGAGATAGGGAAAGATCTCATCATATCCTAGAAATTTTAAATCAGAAATTTGAAGACAAGGCAACATTTGAGCTGAGATGGAACGACTTCAAATCAACATCACTCAACTGTAAGAAGATTTAAATAGGATATTGAGGAGGCCATTGCAATAATTTGCATTGGCAGACAAGTGTAGGATCCATAACACATGTAGACACAATGAATTAGAGTGTCTAACATTATTGGATAGAATTGAGAGGGTCTTGCAAGGAGAAATTCCCTTTTGGGAAGTCTACCAACCCTTGGCTCTTTCTGATCTAGAAGATGAATTTGCTAAAATGGCAACCAAGGAATTCAAAGGGCTGATCCAAGAACACTTGAGCACCAAAGCTGGATTAAGACTAGAAGAAGTGTGATGTCTAGTTGGTGCAGATTTCATAATGCACCCCACTCAGAGTTTACTTGTCCATCATGTGTAGGCATCATCAAATGAGTCAGCAACTATTTAGGCAAGTTGGGACGACCAACTCTCAATGAATAAGAGTCATCCCATGAGGTAGGAGAGCTATCAATATTGGGAGGACAACACATTCAAGTTGAACCAAGAAATTTGACACAAGTTAGTGCTGGGACAACAAACACTAAGGCTAGAAGTCAAGAGGAAGGAGTTGACTTCCTTGGGGCAGAAAGAAAATTTGGTGAAGGCTCACTTGGAAGGGAATTGAAAAGCTTCTTCACTAGTGAAGGGAATTCCTTCCCTCAAGAGGAGGAATGACTGCAAATTGAGGATGAATTAACAAAACTTGCAACAACGTATGTTGGGACAACCAATGAAAATGCTGAAGAACAAGAAGAGGAAGAGGCTGAATGCCTTGGGGCAGCAAAAAATGAGGATGAAAGCATAAGTGAAATAAGATTATAAGACCTTTTCTCATGAATGACAGTGATCAAGCATCTGAAAATGAGGATTTAGAGTGGGAACAACCACATGCCATGAGTGTCTACCATCAAACTTCCTTCCCAACTGATAATGAAGACCCCATGATTGAAAGATACGACGAGCTCATCTCAAGAATTGCAAGGGATTGGTCTGAGCTGAGACACCAAGTGGATTTGGAGGTGTTATTGTTGCTAGGATGGTGCAGGCTCCATGATTTGGTGCATTCCAAGTTCATGTGCGGGCTGTGTCAAGAGGCTATCATACAAGTTAGAGAACAAGTGGGGCAACGAAATGCATTGCTTCCTATAGTTCCTTCAGGGATTGAACTAGAAGTCCAAGAACTAGATTCAAGTGAAAACTTAGCTGAAAGTAGTCCTCAGGAAGGTGTTGGGACAACAATGTAAGAAGAACAACACAACCTCGAGCCTCCGAATGATGAAGCAGATCAAGTGGAAGTGTTGTCCGATGGTCATCAAGAACCTTTCCCTCTTGAAGAGCACACATACACAATGGATGATAGGCCTTATGGGGAATCCTTGGGGGGAAACCACATAGTAAATCTTGGCCCCCTTGAAGAAGTCCAGTCAATTGATGACTTCTTTCCATTGGGAGATATACTTCAGAGGTATGCCAATGTTGAGGAGTACATTTAAGAAGATGGTGGTGATGAAGACATACTACCTGAACCTCCTGATGGTGAAACATTAGAGTCTCCAGATTGGAAAAGGGGTTCCGTCTCCATCTACAGTGACCGTGAAAAAAAAGAAATGAGCGACCATCATGGTGAGCCGCATGAACTGCAAGGAGAAGAAGACCAAGGTAGGGGTGTTTTGGAAGCTGACTACAAAGAATATGTGCCTTTCCAATCAAGGGGTGCAACTAAAGATCTTTCTGTCTTCGTGATTGCTAATCCTCCTACACATTTCGAGAGTTGTAGCAAGACAAATTCATGAATGTCATGCTTTTATGAATTGAAATATAAACAAATGGAGGTTAGCACAAGGGAAATGAGATGGGACAACATGCTGTCTTTTGAGGACAACAAACAAGTAGACACCGAGACTGCAGAGGATCAACGAGATGAAGTGTATCTCCTTGAAGAATAGCCGATAGAGGTTGCGGGTCCCACTGGTAGCTCTGAAGAGGTGTTTGTTGCCTTGTTCTCCCAACCTTATGCAAGCCCAAGATCAAGTATAAGGTTCCTTGCATTTGAAATTTTTTATTCACAACGTGTACTGCCTGATCAGTTTGATGGTGGTCTGTAGATTTGTAATGCAAGAGGGATGCTGCACCATCCATTGCATCCACCTGAGGCTACTAATGAAACAACCAATGATGTGGTGCTCACTCTCGATTATCAAATAGTGCTTCCTTCACATGACGACATCCGGGTTTTATCTTTCCCTGCTCTAATGGATGTTCATGCTTATCATTTCGATTATGGGAACGAGGAGAGACATATGTGTTTATGGATCAACCATGGGTTTAATGAATCTCCTCAATTGCTGATTTTTCCTGAATATGCGATTGAATTTGAATTCTACAATGTTGAAATTCCTTTTTTTGAGTATAAGGATGAGTGTGCATGGTTAAGAACTATAACAATCACCTACCTGCTTGTGCATGCACTATGAAATCCAATGAGCATAAACATCAGTTTGACTTGCCTGAACGTCGTGCTTTGTAAATATCTTTGTATATAGTCCATTTTGAGTAGTGTAGGCTTCATGTACATATCTCTCTTTCATGTATATGCTCCAATTTCTTGCTTTCGTTAGGTTAGTTGGTTTGCCGTAGGTTAGTTTCCTTTAGATTAGTTTCCTTGCCGTTTTCTTTTGTTTTGCTGCTTTGCTTGAGGTCCCTTTGTTTTAAGGTGGGTATGTTTACATGCACAACCATCATTTTATTGCCTGGGTTTGTTCCATGTATTACTTTGAAAAATTTTAATCAAGTTTTTTAGAGTGGATGGTGAGGGTCTTCTGTTAGCGTCAAGTGACCTGGCTGCTTGGTCCAAAGAGGATAAGTCATTGGTTTAATTTGATTTTGACGTGTTCTGAAATATTATATATCTCACATACTTTAAGAATCTTGAGGTCATTATAGTTCCTTTTATGAATTCTCGTTAAGTGAAAAATCTAAAAATCTGTTTCAACTCCACTATGATTCTCAGCCCTGAGTGCAAGCTTCATTGCTTGTAGGTTGAAACAAAAGAGGAGAAAAGGAAAAAATCAAAAGAAAGTAAAGCAAAGAAAGTATTGAAAATCAAAAAGAAATAAATTCAACTTTCAGGGAGATACAAATAACTCTACCGGGGCTATGGACGCCCAACCGACAATAGAGCAATGTTCAAGAGAATCACAACAACAACCTTGTCGGGGCTATGGATGCCTGACTAGCAGTGAGGTAATGTCCCAAATGCTTTTGGAGTTAGAATCAATTACGTAGCTTAACTTGATGGATCTTAGGTTCTTGTAGTGACTTAAGGATGGGAATGAATGCATCTGCACACACTTGAATTTTCAGCATACTGAGGGTTGGGTTGACTAGTGGTTTTGATCCTTTGGTCGAGCATCTAGTTTGTTTGCCCTAGCATGGGGATCAAAACCAAAGATTCTGGGTTCGTGATTCTAGTTTTTCATCAAAATTCTCTGGAGCATTTCCCCAACGAGTCGCCATTTGTTGTGCATATTTTGCACACACACCCCACCAAAGGCAGAGACCCCCTTTCTTTTGCTCCTGACGGGTCATTTTTTCTCCCGATGTGCTGTTTTGCTCTTTCCTCATTTTGCGCACCCATATTCCCAAGCCTAGGTTGGTCATATGCCTTAAAATGACTAAAGTTCCCTTTGACCAAATTTGGCTAACTGAATTTTCTAGGTCTCTCACTTTTGTGGGGCCCCCCTTTTTTTGATTTTGCCTTGCTCCTGCTAACTTGGTTCCTGCTCGCTTGCTTCAATTTTTCCTTCACTTTTTAACTTTGGGGACAAGTTTCCTATGGATTTGGGATGTTTTCATGATGCCTAAGTGAATTGCCAAGGTTTCGTTAAGTTTTGGGAAGTTGTAAAAATTCCCTTGCGGGCTGCCGTGTGTGGGTCACCATGTGCTCATTGCCATTTTAAGAGGGCAATAGACCATCTGGCTCCCCCCTTCCAAATCTCCGCCTTTCCAAAAGGGGTGCAAACTTCCAAGTTTTCATCATCTAGGGACCATCAAATGAATGAAGTCACATGCCTACAGGGGTATCCATCAAGTTTTCCATGTATTTATACATTGTGTGAATTCCTTTGTAGGTTGCTGTGTGCAGGTCGCCGTGTGCTCATTGCTATTTTCAAAAGGGCGGTGGACCCTATGGCTTCCCCCTCCCAAATTTTTGCATTTTTCAAAATGAGTCAAATCTTAAGGAAATAAGTCTTGGCACTCTTTCTACCCCTTTTCCCACGTGCTAAAATTGAAAAATTTCAAATTTACTAAGTTTTGTAAAGTTGTGGGACCTCCCTTGAGGGCTATTGCCTCTCCATCATTGTTAGTGGGAAATTCCCTTGTGGGCCACCATCCCTCCATCGCCGTCCATGGGAACTTCCCTTGCGGGCCGCCATCCCTCCGTCGCCGTCCGTGGGAACTTCCCTTGTGAGTTTTCATCCCTCTGTTGCCGTCCATGGGAATTTCCCTTACGGGCCGTCGTCCCTCCTTCACCGTCTGTGAGAAATTCCTTTACAAGCTACCGTGTGTGGGTTTCCATGTGTGGATTACCTCTTTTAGGGTGGTCGACCCTTGATTTCCCCTCGCCTGGTAGGTTCCGTATTTGGTTTTTTTGTCCACCTTCCATTCATCGGAAGGCTGTCTGCCATCGGTCTACTGTTCACCTTTCATCCATCGGAAGGTTTTCCTCCATCCGCCATCCATCTGTTGTCCACCTTCCATCCGTTGTCTGTTTATCATCCACCTTCTATCTGCCATGGGGGAAACCCGCACCGTGGAACCCACATTTATTTTTATTGTCCAAATGAGCTCCAAATGTGGAACAATGATGAATACTATGATCTTTTAATGATGCATGGATGGATCTAACAATGAGCTTGCAAAATTTGATTAAAATTTGCTTGATTTACATATGAAAGCACTTACTGCACTTCGTGTATGCAAGATTTATGGAACCTGATGCGGGTCCATCGGGGAGGCCTATTGAAAAAGCTGAACAAGGAACAAGTGCATTGCTCATATCATCATTCATTTTATGCTCACCTCTCCTCCTAGCACCCATCAACAGAGATTGCATTAGAAGAAGGCCTATGCCAAGGAAAGCAGTGACAAAACTACAAAGAGTGGCCTTGAAGGAAGCCAGAGGGAGCTATTTTGTCTTTCATCACATGATCATGACTCGTCAGGAGATGTCCACCAAAATTAGGAATGAGATGTTTTGCTCTTCGACGATACAAATCTACTAGCAAGATTCGGTTGATTAGATGAAGAATGTTGCAGATCCATCAAATAAGGGGTAGCCTTCAAGCAGTTTCAGCTATAGTAAAAGGGCAATTAGTTAGATGACAAATTTTCTACAGTACCTGAGTCACTAGATGACAAAATAGGGAAAAGACAAAGGTTGTATTTAAATTGCTATATATTGGGGGTAGGTGAAACCCCAACTTGTAACAAATTCATGCCACATAATGAAAATCAATCCTAGCTATTCATTTGGGCTTTGGAAAACTATAAATAGGGGCTTACCCCTCATTTGTAAATGGTTGAAGAACTGGTGTAAAGGGAATTTTGCAGCAATAGAGAGAAGCATTGCATGAATTTGGGTATTTCTTTTGAGTTTGTTCATTATGAATGCATGGTTTAACTCCCAAGTTAGTTTAGTTTTTAGTTTCTTGAATGGCTATGATAATGGTGTTTGTTATGGTATTTGATAAATTTCCAACCCATACTTTTGGCACTTGTTGATGACAAGCTGTTGTGCAAATTTAGCTTGGGCTTCTTTATTTCATTGCTACAACTTAGTTCAATTGTATGTTCATGATGTGCATGTACAATATGAAAATCTATAGTCCTTAGAAGATTGCACTAGTTTTGTGTAGCTATAGGCTTCTCTTGGTCAAGCAAAACCTAGTTTAGGGAAGTTTGTCTACTGTAACAACCACCATTGTTACTGTTCACTCATAGCTTAAATTTATAATTTAGTTTTCTTAACCCTTCTCTTTTTGCTATTTATTTTATTCCTTAGAGTAGGATTCAAAGCATCAAAAAAATTCCAAATTAGATGAACTTGATGAAGTTTAGCTTGTTGTTTTGAGTGGGCAACCACTGTTCATTCACTTCTAGCACCTTGAAACTCCTTTTGTAGACCCAAATTCCCATGCTTTGTAACTCATCTGTAAGTTTTCCTTGTTATTACCAGTAAAATCACATCAATCAACTGAGATATTCCAAGCATTGTCATGACTTGACACCCAGGAACCTTGGGGTAGTGATTTGCAACTTGTTTGCAAATTTTTGCCTTTCAAGAGAGGTGATGCTTCTATGCATTACCTATGTTGAGAAGTTCAAAAATACCCATCAACAACTGTGTCACACCCCTGCTAGTGGTCCTCGACTAAGTCTGACCTGATCATGACTGCGCATAGCTAACTCACTACTCGATAGGTACTACATCATGATATCTCCCTTTGTAATACTCTACCTCCTAGGCAGTATGACGAATCTCTCGAAGATAGTCTACTATGAATGTGCCCTCACCCACTCTTTGCAGTCTCTTAGCCACAACCTCTGCCTACTCATATCGATGTCTCACAGCATTCCTCTCTGTCATCAATGTAGCAACCCGTGCTTATGTCTGTGTAAGTAATGCCTACACCTGGGCTAGCTGTCCTTGTAGTGTCTAAACCTACACCTATAAAGAAACTATTTGTGTCTGCTGCTACTGCGAGGGCACCCCAATCTATACATGTTGTTGTGACACAACCACCAGAGATTCCCTCCGATGAGATATCATAACTTCCCTCACATCAAATGCTTCTCTACCACCACCATCTCCACCTCCTCCACCCCCACCGCCATCTTCTCCTTCATCCCCACCCTCATCTCTCTCCTCATCTCCATCACCCCTACCTCTCCTCTATCTAGGTGCCCTCTCCTCCTCATCTTTCAAGGCTGGCACTGGCTCATTAGGGCTAGATATACTGGGAAAGGGATGTGTAAAAAATTACCGAGCATAATCCTTTGACAAAGAAGATTTTGTAATCTTTGGATGATACACCCACATTAGTGGTTGTAATCCGTAATAATCTTGGTAAGCTACATCATATGACAAGAGGGGTCCCCACTCCAGTATATCCTGGTGTCTCCGAGCATATGTGGCCACTCCTTGGGGCATGCCCTGCACTCTACCATACTATCGATGCACTCTACCTAGAAGAAACCTCTCAATAACAAACCGCATCTATCCAATCAAGTATTTGGCTATACACATGTAGGGAATCTCCAGATGGTCTTCTACCCACTGCTCACAGTCTAGGAACGATTTCCATGTCACAGTATCAAGAACATTGAGAACTTGTCTCTAGTACTTTAGTTTGCTCAGCTTATGCTAGATAATTGGCCCTCTATATCCATACACATATGGGTTGTCAATTGACCGAAACCTATCTGCCATTGGTTGTGTCACCGCTATGTGCTCCCATGCCTAGGTCTGTAATAATGTCACCCCCACGGATAGGCTGGAAGCTCCAAGATAGACTACCTAGTGAAGACCATGATATATATGTGAAAGCATGCATGAACCCTAGACATATCGGGTCCCCTATAGAATCACTTGCTCTAGTATCTGACCCCAACCAATAAATAGTCCCTTTGACCTACGATCAGGACATTGGAATCCACGTATGAAACCAATAAGTATAGAAGGTAAAGGGGAATAACTCTCATACATTTCCTACCAAGGTAGCTCATACCTGCTGATCTAATCATCATGGAAGATCCTCCATAAAGTATTTGTGCTTCCCTGTTCGGCTTGATCAGAAACAACTATATCCCCTACCACCAGAATCCATAAGATTTGATATACATCCTCTGGAATCACAATCATCTCACCAGTAGCCAGGTGAAAAGTGTTGTGGTCGCTATGCCACCTCTTAGCTAAATCTATCATAAGTCCCTGATTAATCCTAATCTAAGGCATATCAATCAATGATGATAACCTGCATCTCTCAATAATATCCTGCTTAGCTTGACTCAAGTGGGGAATCAACTCCCAGGTCCATGGGAAGCGCTCCCAAGACATCAGGACTTCTAAATCACTCTCCTATTATCATCACACGTCACAAAATCACTAATTTTTTCAATCAATCAATCAATCTATCAATGCGCTTCCCTTTCATGAGGTCAATCATTCAATCTATCATTGATCCTCACCTATCATGAGGTCAATCATCATCTAATCTATCAACATCATCAATCAATATCAAATCAAAGTCTGACGCGATCGAAAAACATCCAACAGAAGGAGAAAAATAAAAAATATCCTCAATTCTGACATAGATGTGCCGAAACAGTGGTTCTATGTGCCAAAACATAGATGCGCTAGAAATTTTCTTCTATATGCTATAATAGTCCACACATGCACCAAATTTAGGGAAGCACCAAAACTTCTCATCAATGCGCCAAAGTATCTAATGTATGCGCTAATGAATTCGATGCGCTACTTCATTAACTAGATGCACTAAATCATGCAAATTCTACCCTCAAGATCCTATGCGCTACATCGGGTTATGCATGTGCTAAAACCTCTAATCTATAAGCTAAAATAGGTCACCTATGAACTACATTAGCCTATGGATATGCTAAAACATGTGAACACCGAATTTAAATTTTGAAAAAGGCAGGAAAATCATTTTGAAATTCACAAAATGTCATTTTTAGAAATTCATACCGAAGGTCCATATGTTGCCGGGCGGTTGTGCCATCGCACATGTTCAAATTGATGTGTCTGAATGGGGATCACTATTTTGCTCCAAGTGCTCAAAGTTACTCAATCTCAAGCAATTTTTTAAAAGAAAAATGCATAAATGAACTTCTTTTCACCTCTTTTTACCTTTTAAGTGGGATTTTTATGGGAGTGACATTTTATTTTTCAAAGAAGCTTAATTCATCAATTCATCAATTGGGGCAGATTTCATTATTATTTTTGGGAGATAAATCGTTGAAACGTGTTGAAAATTTTAAAATCATAAAAAATTTAAAAAAAATCAGAAAAATTTAAAAATTCACCGATTTATCTCTTGAGGGGGTATATATCTGTTATCATTCGAAAATCTAGCATTTGGGGCATATCAAAATTTTTCTTTGAAGCAATGTGTAAACACATCACTTCAAAGAGGGGCAAAATGTATACACCTAAAATCGGTCAAGATAATCGATTAATTAAATACAAGCTATTTAATTAATAAACTCTCTTAATTTGACTAATAAATAAATAAATTTTTTTATTTATATAGTTCACTTTCTTAAATTCTTTCTAAAATCATTTTCTTCAAGATTTAATTAAATAAACAAATCTAACTAATTTGTTTTATTTGATTAATTCTCTCTCATTAAAATTGAATTTCTAAATTCAATTTTGTCACATTTCTGCATAACTTTCTAACCTCCTTCCACCTCATCTGCCATCTCAACATGTGTCACATGGATTTAAATATTTCTAATTTGAAAAATGGGAATTTCCATCAACAAACTCCTAAGAATATTGGAGACACGTGGCTTCTTCTTTCATTTGATCCTCTTCAACACTTGGCAAAGTGCTCTTTTAAAGGGGACAACCTTCGTGATTCTCTCCAACTTACTCACTTTCTACTATCGATCTCTTTGGATCATAATGTTGACCATTGAATCCTACCACATCACAATATGCCTTGAAAATCCTATAAATACAACATCATGCTCCAACTTTTCATAACACATCTTTGAGAAAACTTACTCTGTAGAAATAATTTGAGAGCATTTGAGAGCATTAGCATAGCATCTTAGTCTTACATTTTAGCATTTGATTTGAAGTAGTGTTATAATGGAAAATTTCCTTTATAGAATCTTAGTTGTTGCATTAGTTTTGTTGTATTTATCATATCCTTTTATTTAGATTTGCATCTTAATCCTAGGAATCATCTTAACATCATTTTGAAATTCAGTAGCATATCATCTACCGTTCAACATTGCGTATCATAGTCCACAATCATGTTTAATGCAGGCATATAGTCTTGCATTTCATATATCATCTTGTTTCTTAGGTTGTCATCTGATAAATTCATGTGCAACATACAAATCTGAGAGCATGGATTAGAAGATCCCTAAGATTAGAGAACAATGGAACGATTTTGAGTGAATAGTTGTAGCAACTTGTTTTGTTATTTCAATTTCATTAATGTAATATGTTTCATTGATTGTGTGGTTAGATTTATCTTTCTGATACACATATTTTACATCACACAAGTTTAATTACCTAAATGGGGTTTTATCAAGGAAAACCCCTATTCCCTAATAATCAACAAACTTTCCTCTCTCTTGATGTGTGATTATAGGTTTTAGGTTGAAGATCAAGTGGAGAATAAAAGTTGCAAAGTTGTCAAGATTGAAAAGTTGTAAAAGTTGTCATATATCTTGTAAGATCACGAAAATGAAGCTACAAAATTTATTTTTGACTTTTAGGAGATGCTCACCTAGGAGCTTGAAGTGCAAACATCGAAGAACAAAACTCAAAAATCACTTTTCTAGAACCCTAGCAAGGACCCATTCGCCATTGGGTGAATGAGTCCTCAGTGACCCCAAAAACAACACTTTTTCAATAAGGTACACTTCATTTTGGCTTCTTAAAACCTTCCTTATTGTTGTTATAACAGTTAGGTTTTATTTTTGATTGTTTTTTAGGCATTTTCCCTCTCATAATTGAGTGAAACATCATAAAGAAAAAAATAGGTTCATCCATTTGGTGAATCCCCTTTTGGGTGAACCTATTTTTCTATGTTTCATTATCTTATCCAGTAATATATTTTAATGTTAAATTTTATATTGATGTTATTAATATTACTTTCCTTTAACTAGTAAAATAATATTAGCACCCACAATATTATTATGATTATACAAATATTGATATCATTATTTAACTCATATTTACAATATTAATATTATTATCATGGACTCAAATAGGCTCAAAAGAAAGGATTCAAGAAAGTTTGGCTTGAGGGGGATTCTCTCAATATCATTAATAATTTGAAAAAGTGTGCTATCTCCTCTTGGAATATTGAAAAATTGATTAGGGATTCCATTAATATCGTTAATTCTTTTGATGATTATTATATCTCTCATATTTTGAGAGAACGAAATAGTCTACCTGATATTTTTCCTAATTTGGGAGTTAGAGGGGCTTGGGAGTGGGATTTGAATGATCCTCTACCTATAGAAGCTATTGTCGCTATTAATCATGATGCCCAAATCTAAGGTGATTTATGATCTTTTAAGGCTTTAGGCGTGCATATTTTTTATCACATGGAAGGTTATGATATGGAGGAGTGGTAATCAAGTTTTGGCTTACGCTGATGGTACTAAGGGAGATATCCGTAGGGAGCAGATTACTATGATAATTAATCACCTCTTCCATGTCTCTTTTCTCACATGGATTATCGGCATTCTAAGTGTTGCTTTCTTGAGAAGTTTCTTCATTGTTTTGAAAGTTGCAAAAATTCTTGACTCTGTTAGTTCGGCTGCCATGGGTGGAGACATAAATCTTGTAGAGACATTCTCATGGGACGCGATAAAGAAGAAACTGGAGGTCTGAAAAATTCTTAAGAAGGGAGGGTTGACGGCTTATCTTGAGAGGCTTCATGGTAATAACCCTCAGACGATTGCTCTGTTTGCTAAAAAATGGAATAATAAGGTTCTAAAACTTGGAGGTACGAAGTTTGATGTTAATGAAGACCTCATAGCCCACATTACTAGTTTGTCGACAGAAGGTATGAAGTTATTTAGATACAAAAAGGAAGTGCAAAATTCCATGAAAATCTTTATCAAAGGAGATGAAGCCCAAGACCTCTACACAACGAGGAGTGGGGGATATTAGAGGAAATCTATCAAGGCCCTGTGGGGGATGTTGTGAAGGAGATTATGTAGTTCATTTCCATTGAAGGCTGATATTCTATGGTAAATGCTCATCACTTTGTCTTGCTTAACCATTTTTGACACAAGAAAAGGATTTCCTTTCCTTTTTACCTTTTGGCCTCTTTGGATGCTGGCATTATAGATCATAAGAAAAATTTGAAGAACCCTATTCTTCATGTGGGGTTGATCCTCTTAATTTATGACTATTCCAAAGCCTTTGAGGTGGTTAAGCCACTTGCTACCCCTGAGGGTGTGCAAAAAAATCAGGAGAAGGGTTATGAGACGGTCTCTGCAGAGGAGTTGACAAGCAAAAAATAAAAAAAGAGGAAGCTTATTTTGGAAAAAGAGTCAGCATCAGAGGATGATTTGGATTTTGTGTTAGACTCTCTAGTAACCATGGATGAGGATATGAGGTCCCCTACTCTGGGGAAGCTTAAGAAAGAGGATCTGAGCCCTAATCAGGGTTATGAAACTTGTAGTGTGGAGCTTGCTGATGAAATGCTGAGTCGTAGCAGAAAGGAGAAGAGGGATACAACTGGTGAGGTGTCTTGGCCTCCCCCTACTCTGAAAAAAAGGGAGTTGATCATGGGAGATAGTAAGAAGATGGTGGTGAGGTCTGCAAGTAAAATGCTAGAGTTGGATACTCCTATTAAAATTGTTGGTGGATAGGATGTTGTGGCTTCTCCGGATGGGGTTAGGGAACAAGATGCTGCGGTTTCTTCAGGTGGGCTTAGGGATTTGAAGAAGGATAATAAGGCTATGGCTGAGGTGGGGAAGGATGCTGTAGAATCTCCTGTGGTGGTCTCGGATAGGCAGATGAAAAGGAAGGCGGTTGCTATAGAGATTGTGGAGTCCATTTGTAAAATCAAGACATCAATTGCGACACTGATTATTGCTGATAAGGGTAAGGATGTTGTTGTGGACTTGGATAATGTTAGCTCCTTGCATGAGGAGGATGATGAGGGTAAGGATGTTTTTAATATTGATAAATAAAACATTGCTGATGTTTTGGGAGCCGCCAAAGAGTGATCCATTATTTTTTATAAGCTTTTTAAACGGATTTTCCATGAACTCAATATGACAAATGTGGAAGTACAAGATGTAATGAGAAAAGTGGAGGATTCCCCTTTTCAAGATCAGATTGATGATATGATAAATTCCTTGAAAATTGTGGCAGAAGAAACGCTTGTAATGAAGCAAAATCTTGAAGGAAGAGTCCTCACCTTGGAAAATCACATTGAAAGGTTATATGCTAATATGGATAAAGTAAGGGAGGGGAAAAAATATGGGTTCAATGTCGAATTTGTTGGTATTACTTCCCCTATGGATAGTGTTAAAAATGGCAAGCAGTCTGAAGATAATGGTGCTGATGGCAAGCTGATGGAAGGGGAGGTGCTTGGTGATAAGGGTGGTGAGAAGGGTTATGTTTTGATTAGTGAGGTTAAATCGGGTGGGCCTGGGGTTAGGACCCATAACAAGACCAAAGCTCAGGCAGGTGCTCCTATTAAAGATTTGTTTGCTGTTGGGGATGAAGGCCTAAAGAATGTGGCATGTGATGTGGAGGCTAATGATATCCTGAAAAATATGTAATGTTGCTGGGTGGGGTCCTACTTTTTTGCTGTTGTTTTGCTGTGGTTGGGCTATTATGCTCTAGTTGATTATATCTTTCGGTTCAACTACTTTTTTGTGTAAATTGTTTCGGGCCCCTTCAAAAAACTCTCAATTCACATACTCACAAACTTGATCTCTCCTTTTTGAACAATAATATAATAATACAACAAATTATTTAAACAAACAAAATTGATAGCAATAAGAGAAAGAAGGAATTATCTCTACAACCATGCTCCTTAAAAACCTCCATCATATGTGAGTGCTCCTTGCTTCTCTACATCCTTCCTTCTCCTTCATTTTCCACTCCATAAAAACAAGGGTTCTCCAAAAGGAGAAGTGGGTGACAACCCTATTTTACTTTCTCAACCAAATATAAAGGGATTCAACTTGAATATTCCTTAATGAGGGAGTGACACTTGTCACTCTCTCATTCAATCCTCAAGCACAATATCCCACAAGTGCTCACACTTATGTGAGAAAATTTAGGGAGATGAGAAAAGGAGTATATTCCACTCCATCTCCAAAGTTTTCCAAATCCGTCACTCCCTTAAATGGGCATTAAAAGAGGGTCATATCTTGGATATGGCTCAAGATATGGTCATAAATAGACCTCAACCCATAGGTACTTCCTTTAGGGTGCTAGAAAAGGTGAAGGGTGCTAGCAAGAAGTTGACTCCACTTTTTGGTGAAAAAGTGGAAGTGTTTTCCCTGATTTTCATAATTTGGCACATTTGACCTTAAAATTTGAAACACTTAGCGATGGTATCTTGAAAAAAGTTGCTAATCATAAAATTTAGTACTCAGAGTCTAGTTTCCAAATATGCAATTTATTTCAATACACATACGCTACAAATTGATTTTCAATAGGCGTTTCTAAAAACCACTGTTTAAAAGTCACTTTTTTTTACCATACCATGCACATGTACGCCATCCATATTTTGACCTAAATTATTGTATTTTTCTAAATCTTTTTAATAAAATATTTTTAACTCACTGAAGCAAGTTTTCAATATTTTTTTGTAATTTTTTATTGAATAATTTTTTTTGTTAAATTTTTACTAGCAATATTTGTCATTTTGAAAAATCATTGTGTACATCACACATAAGATGACCTAAACTTATCATTTTTTGATTTTTTTTAAATTGAAAAGAATTGTATGAAGTACATTTTCGTGTAATTTATTTTATAAAAAAATATTTTAATAAAAAATTCTTAAAATAGTAAAAAACCTTGATATTTCAAGTTTATGGACTAGTTTCATCAGAAATTAATTGAAAAATAGAAAAAATAATGTAATTGTAAAAAAATTACATATTTGGAATTTTCATTGTCTCATCTATAATGGGTTTTAATTTCTTCGAAAAGTTCTACAAAAAAGTTTTCAAACATATGTTCAAAGTCACTATTTTTGTGACATTATCATGACCTTAAACTTGTAGGTCAAACCAAGTCCAAGGCCTAGGTTCGGATCCCCAAGGATTTTCTCGAACGAAAATACAAGCCAAAAACCTGACCACAATCCAAGCATAAATTTATTTTTTTAGAAACGGGATCTTGTTTACAAAATGGGATCCTGTTTCCTAATATTTAATGTCTGAACCATTGACATAGAAACGAGATCCCGATTATAAAACAAGATCCCATTTTTTAAAATTTTACTGGTAAAATTTTACTATGAATTCTAAAACTTCACATGTAAGACCGATTGCGACAAATTGAGCTAGTTTCTATCAAGTTTTGTCTTTACAGGTATTCAACTTGCAATTTGGATTGAATTTTTGAAAGGAGGCAACATGTAAATAGATTTTTAAGTGGAATTGTGTTAGTTTTCTACTCACTTGGAGGAACAAAAGAGGAAGACTTTCACTATTGACATTCATTTGTGCTTGAGAATTTTATAATCATGGATTCACAAGCTTGTAATAAGAGGAAAGATAGGAAGGAATTGACTCCTAAAGAAATTGAAGCAAGGAAAGAGATAGAAGGATGAGGATTCAATCAATGAATAACGCTGAAGCATCCAATTCCACAACTATTGAAGATAAAAATATTGAGGAGACCATGGTTTTAGACGATGCTAACTTGCAAGAAGTCAATTTGGAAAATAATATGATTATACAAACAAGTCCTAATATGTCTTCAAATCCCTCTTTCAATGTTATGGAGAATATTTCAATAGGCACAAATCCAAGTACACCTTTAAATCCACATTTTAGTGAAATGGAAAATTTGATTGTAGAAGTTTTACAAGATGCTAGACTTAACAATGTTGACATTGATAATATTCAGAGAGAAGAAAATTTTATACAATTTGTTGAAAATGAAAATGAAAATCGTTTAATTGTTGTTAAAAATGAAAATGAAAAATATTTTGTTGAAAATGAAAATGAGAATAGTCCTTTGTTGAAAATGAAAACGAAAATAATTTTGTTGAGGAAAATGAAAATAAAAATCATTTTGTTGATGAAAATGAAGATGAAAATGAAAACCGTTTTGAAGTTGAAAATGAAAATGAAAATGAAAATCCAGGATGTGATGTTGAAAATGATTTTAAAAATAAATAAATTTAAAGTGATGTTTTGTATAATCTTCTTGGTAAGATTTCTTGGAGACAAATAAGAACACATGCCAATAGATTATACAAAAAATCTTTTATTGTAAAAAAATTGCATTTCAATGTCAACTAATGATGCAATTGATAAGAATACAAAAAATGAGAAAGTAATGAAAAATTTAGGCTTTTTTGTTAAACCAAGAAGAAACGATCAATCATTAAAATATGCTATGTCTACTGTTGCTAGTGCCATTCAATCTATTGGAAAAAATAGTTGATCTAAAGATAAAATGGATCAAGAGGAGCTATAACAACTACTATAGTTAATAAAGCAACTTTGAATAAAAGAATGGTAAGCAATATTAGTGAAGTTCTACAAATACATCCTAAAACATTGCTAAGAGTGATAAAAATAAGAGAAAGTATAGAAAATGATCCAATTAACCAATGTTGGAGTTCTAGTGGTCAACTCCCAAGGTCTGACATGAAATTGAGTGTTCAAATCAAATATTTGATTGAAAAATATTGACATGATAATACTAGGGTATCATCTAATGCTAGAGATGTTTTAAAACTAAGAGTGTGGTCCAAAGTTCACGATCCTCATCCAAAACACCTATTAGATACAACACAAACTGAATTTTATAAAAAAAATTGTTGTGATTTAGTCTTACCTGGTAATATTAAAATAAGTCAAAGGTCTTTTGAAAAATGTAAACCCTGGTATGTAAAAATTAATAAGCAACAAATATCTTGTTGTTGTAAAACACATGTTCAATTTCGTTATTTTTATGATGTTTTTCGATATATACGTTTTAATATGCATACTAACATGATTATGCAGGAATGTGGTATTAATATGCCACCTGAAACAATAAGGGATTTTATATCAAGTTTGTTTTGTGAAATATCTAATGGTAAATTGTTTTATTTAAGTTATTGTATTTATGGACAATACACTAGTTGTGGAAATCTTTCATTCTTAAGATTTTGTATGCATGAAAGTGTTGATAATGATTTTGGACAACAATTAGTAGATGTTAAAAGATTTAAGAATATTGACTATTCTTTAAAAGATGGAAAAATAGGAAAGCGTTGTGATTTATTTACAAAAAAAGTTAGTGTACATGCATTCATAAGTGAATTTAAGAATAAGATTGTACCAAAATATGTCATGCACTCTCAACATGCTCGATGGCCAATTTCACACATGTAGAAACACATTTCTAGTTGGTACTATACTATTAGTGGTTGATTTTGTGGAAAACTATACTCTAGCTCCACAAGAGGAAATTCAATCATAATATTATAATTTAGTGCAAGTACCTATGTTTGTCCATATTGTTTATAGACATGCAGATGATAGCACAAAGGATGATAAACAAGTTTTGAGGGAGTACCATTTATATTTGAGTGACAACTAGTTACACTCATCATAGTTTGTTCAATACTATTTCAATATATTTCATAAAAATCCAAGAGAAAAAGGAATCCATATGACATAACACCTCATATGGTCAGATAATTGTATGGGGCAGTTCAAGAATGCTCGAATGTTCTATTAGTTAAGTAGGGTTCACAAGGAACTTGATGTCCAACATATGTGGAGGTTTTTTGAAGTTGGACATGGTAAAGGAAAACATGATGAAGCTAGTGCATGTGTTAAAATAATTCTTGCTAGAGAACAATTGAAATTTGAGGACATGGTAAAATTTAAAGATGCACGTGGGATTGTGGATTGGTGCAATACAAGATTATCTACACTTGGTTTGAGTGAGTACTCTACAATTCACCAATTCTTTTGGTTGGTTGAAGAAGAAAACATTCTACCTAGACTTGACTGTGAGATAATCAATGGATCTACTAAATGACATTCATTTAAGAGTTTAAATGCAAGCACATGGACTATCTAGACAAGGGAGCTTACATATTTTTGTCATTTTTGTATCTTAGGAGATTGGGAAGCATGTGAAAATATAGAATGGGTTGAAGAGTGGAAGAAAAGATCATTGACACCTGTACAAGCACAATATCAATATGAAAAAACAATTGAAGACAATGATCAAGTGTTTGCATTTGAAGACTATGATCGTGTTTCAGACCTTGTACAAGAAGGTAATTTAATTTAAATCATTTCACTTTATTAAGTTATTTTGTAATACTAAATTATTTATTTATATACATATGAATGGATGCATGTAGATTGGTCAAATTATATGGACACGTGCAAGTTATTAAATCAAAATTTGTTTGCAGGACATGTGTACGTTGTTGTCGCACCTGAGGGTAATGAAGAGGAAACAAAATATTGGTTGGCTCATTGTGTGAAGACTAAACATAAGTTAATAGCACCTTAAGAAGATAATGATGGCTATCATTATCCAATAGGTACGGTGATCCCCTTAAGCAAATTTTGATAACAAGTTTTTGATCCCATTAAGAATTTTTTTAGAACTTCTTTGATCCCCTTAAGCAAATTCAGAGAAATTCTTTGATGATGGATATCATGTTATCCAATAGGATTGGTGGTGGTTTTTGGCACTTGGCTATGAAAATACCTGATAAGGAAGAATGGTCTACCTGCATTCAAAGATTATGAAACACATAAAAAAATTATACACTACTCACATTTGGTGGTGGAAACAAATATAAAACTAGATCGGTATTGTGGAAGACCTACAAATAAAGAGCTATGGATAATTTCTATGGAAGAGCATGAGACAATCATAGATGCATTGCAAAAAAGAGAGGATGTAGATGGTACAATGGAATAAGTAAATACAAGTAAATATAGTTTTAATTTTATATTGTCCTTTTAAATAGATTAAATACATGTTTTGATATTGCTCAAGTGTGTTATTGGTTGAAATTGATTTAAATTGTCCTTTTATAGAGAAACTTCACCAATTTTTGACAAATTCTTTGATCCCTTTAAGACGTCGTATTAGGACCCCTTAAAACATCCCCTTAGGACGTCGTATTAGGACATATCCTAAATATTATACTTAATTATATCATTTGTTATGATGAGTCACCCTAAAGTCTAATACTTGTTTATAACACTTAATATTTATACTTAATTATACTCTTCTTTGATCTCATTAAGACGTCATATTAGGACCCCTTAAGACATCCTATTATGACATGAATTAAATAAACATTAACACTATTTAAATTTTATAGAATGTGATCGTTATGATGAGTCACCCTAAATTCTAAGTTAATTATATCAATTGCAATTAAATATGAGACATGTACTTTGAATAATTTCATCCCCTTAAGACGTCCATAGGTGAAGATGTTTGATATTATTCAATTTGGATTTTGAAATCATATGGTTTAGGATGGTGCCAATTACATGGAAAATTGTAGATTAACTTAAAGGAAGAAGGCTATAGTATTTTTGTTGGATGCTATTATTTGTTTTGACAACTTATAAATTAGTGTTTTTTGTGGAACATGAGGTCAAGAGGAATTTTTTGTTCTTAATTTTTCTCTAGCACTTTGCATGATTTGTAAATACAAGAGTACATGATTTAATTTAAAAACTTTAGCCTATTTTTGGATAATTAAGTTGTATGATTGTTATGTTGTAAAAGAATTAGGAAATATGGTGTATACTTATAGAACATTTTTTTTGGCAAAACTTGTTGCATTTTGATTGGTATTTATATATAGTTTATAGAATTTATTAATTATTTTATTCTCTAATCTTGTATGGCATTGTTTATTTCTTAAAATTTCATCCTTTGTGGTATATAAATGGATTGCTTTTGTTTGTAGATTATAATTTATTTTCTTATTTTATTAAATAACTTGTGTATTAGGACCCCTTAAGACATCCTTTTAGGACATGAATTAAATAAGTGAACATTGACTAATTATCACTAATTATTGAATGTATATCATGTATGGATCACTAAATTTGTAAAGTACAAATATTGAAATGTCTTATTAATTTCAACTTTAATTTCATATTTGTATTTAAAATTAAACAATAATAAACTCCATTATTTACAATATATTAAGTCCATGAAACCAATATATATTAAGTCCATAAGAGTACAACCCATGAAATAAAGTCCATGAAACAAAAATATTAAGTCCATGAGAAACCGAATATGTAGTCCATGAAATAATCAAATACAACCCATGCAATCATGTCTAAATCATATAATCTCTATAATCAAGAGACCTCTTTACACCATGCAGACTGCACGGATGACCTGAACCACTCGATACAAGAGAAAGATGAAATCGGATGTAAGACAATTAAAAATGATTTAATGAAAATTTAATTTATAATTCATCATAAAATCAAATTACCATGGTATCTGGCTTTGGATGTTCTAGTGCACCTGGACCAACCTCTAAATGCTCTGAATCAATCTACATATTCAAGAGAAATAAAGTTGAAATTATATGAAAGTCTACAATTAAAAATGATTTAATTCAATTTAATTTATGATTTATCATATTTAAATTGTACCATAAGAGGTTGTGCACCCTCTATTCTAGGACCTATTTGTACGTGCTCAACTACAAGATGTGTCTCATGCTATAAAAGAAAAAGAATTTAACATGTATGAGCTCATATATATATTCAATTTTTAATTTAATTTAAGTTATTCACAATGCATAATTTGTAATTGACTTTAAATATAATTAAAAATATAAACTACCATGATATTTGGCTGCTCTGCATGTCCTCCTTGAGGTGTAACTATGATTGATTTAGGGCAAAAAGTGACAGTAACAAAGTACTACAAGGTCAAATTTAAAGCATGTATACTGGAATTAGGTTAAAATATATATTCAAGTTTGCACATTTTGTGTAGAATTTTTTTAAACAATTTGAAATTCAGATGGCTCATGAGTAGCCACCACATTTGATGTTTGTTCGATCCCCATTCTGATTGTCATGTCTACCTAGATATACATATAGACATTTAGTTCGCTTATAATATTTACAAGTGTACATGAACATTTGATATATTGTGAATTCAAAATTTTCATAATTGTAAAGTTATAATAATGTAAGTTAAATAATTTGCAATATAAATGTACCTGCCCCTGATCTGAGACACTTAACAATCGATGAGCGGTCGACAACCCCTCATGTGGAATCGACGTGGAAGTCGATAGAGTCCCTTGAACCAACATAAATATTTAAAACATATGTTCATGATTGAATTATAAATTAAAAATTCAAGTTAAAAAATGATTTCATATGTAATTTAAAAAATTGAAATCAAAATACCCCATGAGGGTTGCCGACTTCAAATGGTGTCGACATACATACTCGAGGTGTAGATGATTTCCCTATCGTTAGTGTCATCTACACCAAACAGTTTGATTGTTAAAATGTATTGCAATTTTTTTTGATATATATGTTCATTAAAATTCTTATAAATTCAACATGCAGATGCATATTTATACCCGTGTCACACTGTCCTCAAAGTGACGCTCTATAATAAGAATTTATATGAATGAACTAAGGTGATCACATGATCCACTAGAATCTCCACGCCCATTTGAACTGGGTGTGGCCTGATCAGGTCCATAACATAGCTGATGGCAACTAGTACATACATGTGGTGTCAAAACTCATGGAGTGGTACTAGGACTAGCTCCATAGAATGCTCCTCCATCATCACGGTCTCTAGGATCCTAGTTGCTATCGCATAAGCATGCTAATCAAGGTCTCCTGTGAGCGTACTTAGGGATCCTAATGTGGATATCACCGCACGTTGATGCACAGGTGTGGGAATGGCAGGACCAAGAGGAGCAACAAGGGGTTGCACATGCACGGGGCGTTGGGGATCAACCCTTGCCCCTAACCTCTATTGTGGCATGCTGCCACCAACACCTTGAAATGATTTAAAATCAAGATAATTAGGCTTTTGCCCCAAAACAAACTCTACATATAGTTTCCTCAAAAAATATAATGGGACCTCCAGATTAGCATGTGGTGGATTTTCAAATACCATCCACCATCGATCTCAAAAATGTGCACTCATCCATAGATGTATACACCACCTCATGGATATTCTAGATTTAGTTGCAAGAATGGGCTGGTGAGTATTAGGGTCGATAAAATAAGGTGATACATGGGATTTTATTATTTTTAGGTCTAATTTTTTTTATATGAGAGACCATCTTCATAAAATATTCTCATCTCCTCTCTATCTCATCGATGCCTATCTAATTCAGAATCAATAGACCTAATGGTATCAACAAAATTTTGCATCGTAGATGAAAAATGTCTCACATGTGGTGCAATAAATGCTTCATTTTGCATAACATTGATTTGGTTTTGGATGAATGCCACATTTTCATTGATATGTGCTTGCAAGCGAGCCTCATATAATCTAGTAGGTGGTGGAGGTGGGATATGAGGTGGAGGGGGTGGAAGTGGAGGTTGCTATGGTGGCGGATTAATGATATTATCAATTTCAAATTGATCCATGATATCTATATAAGTGTTCACATGCATTAAATTATACAAAATTAACTACAAACTTACAAAAAATACTTAAATTTTAAATGTACATGCAAATTTGTTTAAATAGGATGTGCATACATATACATAGACATACATACATTGATTCAACTTGAGCATGTGCATACAAATTTCAAAATTTAAGATCTAGAACTATGCAATTTTAATACATGTAAAACTAAAAAATAAACTTGAAACATTCACAAAAAGCTCATTTATGTCTAACGCATATAAATTACTTTTTTCCAACATGAGAAATAATGATAGTAGATAGTCATATAATATACTATTATAAATTCATCATTATAAACTTTATTATATTCATAAATTCAACACTAAAAATATCCATCCAACCAAATTCATAAATTCATCACTAAAAATATCCATCCAACCAAATTCATAAATTCATCACTAAAAATATCCATCCAACCAAATTCACAAATTCATCACTAAAAATATCCATCCAACCAAATTCACAAATTCATCACAAAAAATATCCATCCAACCAAATTCATAAATTCATAACTATAAGATCATTGTCTTAATTTATAAAGTGTTGCAGCTCTCTACTACATCTCTTCATTTCTTTGTGTTTTCCTTTTCAGAATTGGAATTTCTCCTCTCCTCTAGCCATCGTCGATGCTTATCTAAGACCCCATCCATAGCCCTAAAAACATCAAAAACATTTTACATCCTAGATGCAAAATTCCTCAAAGGTGGTGTGATACATTCTTCATTTTGAATAACATTGATTTGATCCTGAATGGATCTAATATTGGCATCGATTTGTGCTTGCAAGCAAGCACCATCAGTTTTAGGTGGTGGATGTGGGGGTTATGAGGTGGAGTGGGTGGAGGTGGAGGTGAAGGTGGTGGAGATGGTGGGTATGGAGGTGGATTACAAATATTATTGAATTGATCCATGTTCTCTAAGATATAAGTGAACCTGCATTAGATTTGTAATTTCAAACAATAAGATACATGTTTAGGAAATACCCTTAAACAATTCAATATAAATGGCCTAATTGAATACAAATGATAAAATGTGTAAGCCTCATTTATTTCTAAGGCATGTTACTTGAATGAAAAAAAAATTAACTATTAATATAGGATGGCTTAAGGGGATCTATGTTTTAATATAGGATGGCTTAAGGGGATCTATGTATACAAAATGACATGGCTTAAGGGAATAAAATTTGGTGAAGTTTCCCAAGGAAACCAGATTTCATTAAGGTCCTAAGACAAAATGAATGCTTTAGGGTTTACGGTTTAAAGTTTAGGGTTTAGGGTTAGGGTAATAGGATGGCTTAAGGGGATCTATGTAGTAATGTCCTAGGACAAAATGACATGGCTTAAGTGAATAAAATTTGGTGAATTTTCCCAAGGCAACCAAATTTCATTAAGGTCCTAGGACAAAATGATGGATTCAGGGTTTAGAGTTTAGGGTTTATGGTTTAGGGTAATAGGATGGCTTAAGGGGATCTATGCAGTAAGGTCCTAGGAAAAAATGACATGACTTAAGGGAATAAAATTTGGTGGAGTTTCCCAAGGCAAAAAAAATTCATTTTAAGGTCCTAGGAGAAAATGAATGCTTTAGGGTTTAGGGTTTAGAGTTTAGAGTTTAGAGTTTAGGGTTTAGGGTTTAGGGTTTAGGGTGAAGTTTGGGTGGCCCTTGTAATAATGGACTTGCAAGTTAGTGAACAACATTTTCTTGTGGAACAATTGATTTAGATAGCTCTTGTTTTGATTGACCAACCTCATGAAATTGCATTCATATTATAATCTTGCACGATCTTATTATTGTTAAATTTGGTTGCCTTGGGCAACTTCACTAATTTTTGAGAACTTCTTTGATCCCCTTAAGAAATGTCATATTAGCTACCCTTAAGACATCAGTTTAGGGTTTAGGGTAATAGGATGACAAGTAATGGGGGTAATATTTTTGATTCATCACATATGCAATAACATTAGTTTATGAATATATTGGCTATTTACTTAGATTACTTCTGTGATGGAGGTATTTTCCCATATAATTATTGACCAAGTTTTATAATGCTCTAGCTAGATACCTTGCAAACATGGGTTTGATCCTAGGCTTCACACAGATGTTTACTCATTGAAGATCCATAAAAATAGAATATATATCACTACCATATAAGTATATAAGTGATCATAAAATTATGTTGAGGTTTCTACTCTTCTAGTGAGGAAATTTAACTATCTACTCAATTTTTAACAATGATGGTTTAAATTGTAACATATTATGGCATAGTGTCATGTTGTAAGTTAGTAGGAATCATAATATATACATAAGGCCCATATTATTGACTCAATTAAGCATAATCCGTAATAGAAACACATAATTGAGCATAATTCGTAATAGAAACACATAATTTATATCAATTCTAATGATCCACTAGTCCCACAAGTAAAGTTTAACATATTATTTTCTAATCTAATTATATCTATGTTCATTACATTTAATTGATTGTGTCTCTTGACACATCTCCTAACTTAATTAATACACATCTAAATGTATAATATTTATCAAATCCTATTTCATTATCAATATCAAGGACCCTAATTTACTATTTATCAACCTAAATCTATCGAATAATTTCTTCCATATGCATGCCTACATACTTGTCTCCATACAATGCAAATGCAATCTAAAACATTTAAGCAATGCAAATGAATTTAAATTCCATTATCAAATATTCTTGAGCTTGAAATCAATGTTTTCAAATGCAGAAGTTTTTGTTTGATTTCAATTTAGGGTTTTCAAATGCAATTTTTTTTGTTTGAATTCAATTTAGGGTTTCAAGAAGCAATTAGGGTTTTCAATGCAATTTTTTTCGTTTCATTTCAATTTAGGGTTTTCAAATGCAATTGTTTTGTTTGATTTTAATTTAGGGTTTCAAAAAACAATCAGGGTTTTGAAATGCAAATTTTTATTTCATTTCAATTTAGGGTTTTGAAATGCAATTTTTTGTTTCCTTTCAATTTAGGGTTTCAAATGCAATTTTTTTTGTTTTCTTTCAATTTAGGGTTTTCAAATGCAATTTTTTTTGTTTGATTGAACAGTTCAAGTTTCAAAGGCTAATTTTTTTCTTAGGATATGATTTAAGGTTGATTTTTTTGTTTCCATTCAATAACTTGAGGGTTTCATTTCATTTTATCTTCTTCTTCTACAAATCAAGATTTCTTCTATTATATGTAAATAAAAATACATAAAATGATAAATAAATTGAAAAAAACATACTGAAATCTATCATTGTGTGAAAATTTTCAAAAAAACGTGAAAAAAGCAAAAAAAATGGGGGTGGAGGCTTACTTGGAGGTCATTGTCTGCTTTGCGAAATCAAGATCCTGTGCACTGAAGAAATGACTAAGTTTCATTTATTTTAAAAAATAAATACCCGTTTTGTAAAGATTGGGATCCTGTTTCCCAAATACTCGTTCGAGACCCATTAATAAACGGGGTCTCATTTTAAAAAAAAAATGGGATCTTGTTTAGAATTTAGGCTCAGGATCCCAAAGCTAAATGGGATCCTGTTTTTAAAAAAGTAGGATCCCATTTTTTGTAAGCCGATTTCACTTTTTTGCCTAAGGAAAAAACTTCCACATTTCATGGACTCATCTTCTTGCTCTTACCTTGAAATTACATAAAATAATCCTTTTTAATTCCTCTTAAAATATCATGAAAGAAAGAATTCAAATTTTAACTTAACTAAGGGTCCTCAACCCTAATTACCTACTCATACATTTAACCACATACTAATAACACTTAATTATCCCTACAAATAATATCACACCTAAACCCCACATAAATCACCATTACACATAGGCCTTAGTCCTCAAAAATATTTTCTAGATTTTAAGGTTCTATCCAGATATTCAAAATAACTAAACCACAACCACAATACTTACTTGACCTTTAATGTTAATCCCACATCGGCTCACTTTCCTGCACAACACAATTAAGCATAGTTAGACCATAATAATAAACCACATTAATTGTAAATTGAATCCTCGTAACTTTATTCATAAATAATTTACATAGCTAATTACTCATCCAATGTACTACGACACAACAATGATCTTATTTCAAAGTCATCTTATAATTTCAAATCTTATTCAATAATTCACATGTACATACATCTTCATTAAATAAAACAATGATGATGTAACATAAAGTACAAATAACTATAAGGTTATTGTTAGATAATCACCTTATTTATCACCCACAATATATCTAATTATCTAATTAGGAATTAAGGTTGTATTAGTCACATGCGAGGTGAGGTCTTACAAATTGCGTACCACTTCAAGAGGGTGAACTCCAATAACTAAAAAATAATAATATAAATTCGGTATAAAAATTTATAATGGTTTGGGAGAGTCTTCTCTTTATTATTTATAGGTTTAGTGTAGGAAAATGCATCCCTTTAAATTTTCACACTTGTTTGGGCCCTCCCTACTAAAATTGGGCTTCTTTATGCCTTATTTGGTCCTATTTTACATTCACAAGCCTTATTTAATGCTTCTTTTTGAGGATAATCTCAACACTTATCTAATGACCAATTATAACTTATGTTCTTGGGTTATGTATCCCAGATTTAGTGATATGGGACTCATACCCCACCTTGGGAATATGAGTCCCACCTAAGTTTCAAGGCATGATCTTGAATTTGGCATAAAACTTAACATTTCTTGAAATTTGTGTCCCAAGCCAAGGCTACTGGGACTCAAACACCCCAAATGACATACGAGTCTCGCTTAGCTTGGAACTATTTTAAATTCAAATTCTTGGTGGGATTTTATTCTCCTAGATTTGATGTCAGCTTGTAGTGTTGTAATTTTGGAACATTTGGCATAAACAAGTATAAATACAAGGTTATTTCTCATATTTTCTTCTAACCAATTTTATGAGCATTCATAGAGCAAGTTTATGATCAAGAGAGTTTACAAGAGCTAATTATCAACTATTTTGGAGCTATATTTAAGATTCAAGCATCATGTCAAAGTTAGCATGAATCATGTGTGTTTTTTAGCTAACATTTATGATGTAGGGTTTTATGATTCAAGCAAGCATTCAAGTTCAAGTTTCAAGCATTCAATCAAGAATCAAGATCCACATCCATTGGAGCCATTTCACACAAGATTGCAACCTTTATTCCAAGGTTTTGATGAGTTTCAACATAACATATTTTTTCATTCATCACTCCTTCATTCTATTTGATTTTATTTCAAGGTTTGATTACCAAAACAAGGTTTGACCAAGGAAAACCCTTATCCACTAACAAAACAATATGTTTTTCTCTCCTCTACATGTGTGATTGTAGATCTAGGTATTTTGAGTTTGAAGATCCTCTGAAGAATAAGTTGCAAGATTGAATAAAGTTGTCAAAGTTGTCAAGGAGTTGTCATCTTCACGAAATGTCACCTATAAGTCAGAATTCAGAGTTTCAGACTCATAGATCAGATGAGAGAGAAGCTACAAAAGATCACTAGAGGATTCTAGAGTTTAAGAACCCTAATACTGGGACTAAATCATCACCTTGGGCATATGAATCCCAATATACCAATTTTCAAACATTTTATGTAGATCTTTGTTTACCAGTTGTAGGTTCTGGATTCAACCTGAAACCCTAAACTGGGACTAAATCACCTAGTCTAGCATATGAGTCCTAGTCAACATTAAATGCCAAAATTTTGAGATTATAGACCTTGTTTTAGGCATCTCCAATTTTCCAGGTGCCCCTCTATTCTTTCTCAATTTGTTATCTTGATTTTCAGTTTCATATCTTAGGTTACATAGTTAGGTTTTACATGTTGCTATCATTTATCCTTCTTTCTAAGCACTTTCTTAGTGGTGAACCCCATTTTATCTTTAATCACACCCTAGGACACCTTATAGTAGATCTCTTTACCCTAATCCAATCACTAGGTTGAGATCTCTAGGGTTTCCTTGAATGATCTAGAGTGAAATAGGCCCCCTAGTTCCATGTCTCCTAAGAGGTGGAACCCTATTTCCATGTGTTCATTTTGGTGAACCCGATGTTTGGACACTTGCATTTATAATTTGGAGAACATTTTAGTCCTAGATCTAGGTTAACTTTGCATTTGATTTGCATTAGTTGAATTGCATTTTGGAATTCTAAATCTTGCATTAGTGAAAAGTTCATATGGGTTTCATTTTTGCATCTTTCATCATTGAATTTCACTGGAAATATATAATTAAAAATATTCATTTGAGCATACAACTTAGACACCTTAAAATCAACTCAAAATTTGTAGATCCAAGTTTAGAAACCCTAATTGGGACTCATTCACCCATCTGGGCAATTTAGTCCTGGTACAGGTCTCTTTCCCTATTTTTTGAGTACTATTTGCTCTTTGTTTTCATTGTTTGAACCTGTCAAAAACCCTAAGTTCTTGACTCACATACCCAACTAGGCGAATGAGTCCCTGGAGGCCTATAAAAACTATTTTTTCTAAGTTTTTTGGTGATTTTTTGTACTTCCTAGGCTTGTTGGTAACCTATTATATTATTCTAGAAAGTTTCGGGAATTCTTGTTTCATGTATCTAGGTCAAATCATCCATTTAGTGTATTCATTTAAAAAAATCATTCCAAAACTTATTTCAGTAGTGAAAATCCTTAGATTTGTAGGACATTTGTTTACATTTTTGAAGCATTGCATAGATTAGATAGCTTACTTTTTCATGTTAGCATGTTTTCTTTTAAGAGATGTGGTTTTGAAATGGTTAAGAATGGATTGTATAAGTACAAAATATCCTCCTATGATTTCAATTTTGAGTACAACAATGAGGTCATAGAGAAACATGTTAGCCATCCTTCCACTATCTTTCCTATATGAAAACATCTTAGAGCAAGATAATCAAACCATTGACACAATCCTTAATATCACCTTGCATATCTTAAATACTATTATCTCTCCCACTTGTGAGGATGATATGATACAAAAGGATACAATAATAAATAATCATGAATACCATAATTGTTCTTCTTTTGATACCTCTCCTATTGGTGACAAAGGTGTCTTGGTGAAAGGGGATACAATAATTGAGAATCATGAAAGTCTTGTTTGTCACTCTCCTCCCCCCTTGGGAAGATGTTATGAAACAAGAATATGATATCATTGAAACATTCCTTAACATTACTTTACCTAGTCTCCATTCATCTACCAACACCTCCCCTACTTGTGAAAATGTTTTAGTGAAAGAGGATACAATCGTGAATGATCATTAAAATCACATTTGTGAGGAGAATATGTTGGTGTTAAGAGATCCAATGATTGAGAGCTATGAAAATCATACCTCTCCTACATGGGAGGACATTATAGTACATGAGGATACAATTATAGACAATTATAACAATAATTTTTTTCCTTCTCCTAATATCTCTTCTAGATACGAAGAAGATAGTTTGGTGTTAGAAGATACACTTATTGATAGTCACGAGAATCTTGTTTCTCCCTTTCCTCATGCCCCTACCATTTTGGAAGATCTATTTAAACAAAAAAGTCCAATCATTGGTAGCCATGAAACTCATACCTCTTCTCTTGATGCCCCCTTATTTGCGATGAAGCTACTTTACAAAATCTAACCATGAAATGTGATGGACATTTTGTTTACCCCTCTCGTAAAAGCTCTCCTACTACAGTAGATATTATGGCACAAGAGAATGAGACCTTAGAGAAAAAGGATGAAATTATGGATAAAAATTGAATTTGGACCTCTCCTAATATCTCTCATATTGGTGAAGAAGATATTGTGGCGTTAGAAGATTCAATCGATGAGAATCATGAGAATTTTAGGGAAAATATTATTGAAGAAGAAAATGTCATCATTGATAATCAAGAAAATCCAACCATTGATGAGTCTCCTACTTGTGATGAATTAATTTTAGAAGAACCAACATTTTAATTTCATGAACATCTAGTTTATAGCTCTCCTAAAATCTGTCTTACTAGGGAAGGTATCATGGTACAAGAAAATGACAACATTGACACATTTATTTCAAACAATAGTAATATGGCTTCCTTAGTGAAGATGATGAAGTAAAATTAGACTCCTCTTCACTAAGAGATCATGAAAATAAGGATAAGTCTTTTGATGTTATGCACATTAGATATGCCTTGACACCAACCACACATGCAGAACTTGTACAAGAAAAAGAAAAATAAAAGCAAATTGAAGAAGTCACAAAGTTATTGGAAGATGCTTGGGAAACATTTGATTTCATACCTAAATTCATGGGAGAATACAATCATAACAAAAGAGTCTAAAAATAGAAAATAAAAAGTGGTAAGGTCAATACAAAATTCAAAAGCATCCACTTCAACTACTTTAGAAGAAAATATAACATACACCATAAACTCTAATGAAGTTGATTATGAACAACCACTGAATACGAAAGAAGTGAAAAAGCTTTATGGAAGAGGTTATGAACTTATGAAACAACTTTGGCATAGTGGAAAAGGATGTGGTACTAGAGAACAAGGTATCCATGTACCTATAGAGCCTAAACGCAAGAAACAACTAATGGTTTTGGTTATTGTTAGTCGAAATAAATGAACAAGTCTTCACTCGATGTCAACACTCTTACAAAAGATTCTTGCAAGACAAATTTAACTTTGTTGCATCCTAAACTGATAGATATCTCATTATATTTGCATCAAGTTGATACTTTGTTTACTCATCATAATCAATAACAATAGTTGCTTCTCCTTGCGATGTAATAGTTATAGGATCATAGCATACTCACTATTACATGTTTTACACTAATCACAAATAATTTCCTTTTTGCAAGGAGCAACATATCATCATCCATTCTTGGCTCACCCTTGTCCTACACTAAGTGGGGGCAAGGGGTTAGGTAGCCTTGTCCTTGTATGACACTTTTCATTGTCTCTTTTGGCTAGTTGACCGCCTTCTATTTATATATAAGATCAAGCTTGGGATGTGGATGAAATGCCTTAAGTTGGCTCGCATGTGATGTACTTTTATTTCTATATTTAGCATTAAATTTTGGGGGCAACCCCTTTATGATTTAGCTTCATTTGGAAAAATATGACTTGACATAGGGCTTTCCAAATAATCTTTCATGTCTTCTTTAAATATTGATAACATTTATCATTTGCTACTTTAAAGTAATTTCTCACAACATGGTGTTTAGCAATTTCTTTAAAGTGGGGGCATACATTGACATCATTCTTTTTCATTTTACAATTCATGTTTCATTATGCGATCTTCTTACTTCATGCAATGCGTCTTTATCTTTTTGGAGACATTGGTCATGATGTCCTTCAAGAGCGTGATCTCTTAGCATATTACGTTCCTCTTAGTGGCTTGATGTGACACACTACATCCCCTAAGTTGTGAATCTTCTATTCTTCAATTGGTCCTCTCTTGGATAAATTAGGCATGATGTTCCCTAAGTTAAGACCTTATATGAACTAAGAAAAAACCATTTGAATGTACCTTACATTATTTAGCATTTATAGTAACCATTATATGGCCACCTTGCATAACACACTTTGCTTGCCTATGGAGCCATCTTGTTTGTTCATGGGTGTCAAGCATATGAAGTTTTGCTTGCTTCACGAATCTTGTTGTTCATGTTGTGTGGCACCTTATCAAAGTTATTAGGAGGTATATCTTTGGTATGGTTATTGTATGGGAGCCAAACTTAGGCATGACTTTCCCATAGCCACTTTCTTGTGTGTGTGAGCACATACCGGCCACATGTGTATGTGTCTCGCTGAGGGCTCACCTAGTGGATGACATGAGGTTCCACTAACCCTTGTGAGTGGGTGTTTGGTTTGCATGGTGGAAACCATGTTCCACTTGTAAATTTTTTTGGACAAACAACTTAGATCTGATCCACATTGCATTGGATAAATGGTCGAGGCTTGATCCACCTCTTTTTTTGTTTTTTCTTGTTTTTATTTTTCTTTCGTTTAGTCTTTGAAATTGTATGTTTGGGTATCTCATCTTGCTGTTACATATCATACACCTTGTGTGTGTCCATTTGTGCTCATGTTGGTTTGACGTAGGATCTTGGATCCTAGGGCCTTGATCACCCTCCTTGATTTTAGTCATCCTATACTATCCACATTGGTACACTTGGACCCCTCTTGAATGTCTACTTTAGTGTGTTTGAAGCAAGTTACTACTCTCACTAAAGTGGGGGCTAAATTTAGTCTAGGAAAATTTATCCCTTTACATTTTCACACTTGTTTGGGCCTTCCCTGCTAAAATTGGACTTATTTATGCCTTATTTGGCCCTATTTTGCATCCACAAGCCTTATTTAATGCATCTTTTTGAGGATAATCTTGACACTTATATAATGACCAATCATAATTCATGTTCTTGGGTTATGTGTCCCATATTTAATGATTTTGGACTCATATGCCACCTTGGGCGTATGGGTCCCACCTAAGTTTTGGGGCCTGATCTTGAATTTGGCATGGAACTTAACATTTATTGAAATTTGTGTCCCAAGCCTAGGCTACTAGGATTCATACGCCCCAACTGGCATATGAGTACCGATTAGATTAGACCTATTTTAAATTCAAATTATTGATGAGATTTTATTCTCCTAGATCCGATGTTGGCTTGTAGAGTTGTAATTTTGAGAAATTTGGCATAAACAAGTATAAATACAAGGTTATTTCACATATTTTCTCCTAGCAACTTTATGAGCATTCCTATAGAAATTTTATGATCAAGAGAGTTTACAAGAGAATTTAAGAGCTGATTATCAAGCATTTTGGAGCTATATTCAAGATTCAAGCATCTGTCAAAGTCAATATGCATCATGTGTGTTTTTGAGCTAACATTTGTGATGTAGGGTTTTATTATTCAAGCAAGCATTCAAGATCAAGTTTAAAGAATTCAATCAAGATTCAAGATCCACATCCATTGGAGCCATTTCACACAAGATTACAACCTTTATTCCAAGGGTTTGATAAGTTGCAACATAGGATATTTTTTCATTCATCATTCCTTCATTCTATTTGATTTCATTTCAAGGTTTGATTACCAAAACGAGGATTGACCAAGGCAAACCCCTATCCACTAACAAAGCAAATTTTTTTTCTCTCCTCTACACGTGTGATTGCAGATCTAGGTGTTTTGAGCTTGAAGATCCTTTGAAGACTAAGTTGCAATATTGAAGAAAGTTGTCAAGGAGTTGTCATGTCATGAAAATTCACCTACAAGTCAGAATTCAAAGTTTTAGACTCGGAGATAAGATAGGAGAGAAGCTACATAATATCACTAGAGGATTCCAGAGTTTTAGAAGAACCCTAATACTAGGACTAAATCACCAACTTGGGCGTATGAGTCCCAGTATACCACTTTTTAGACATTTTTTGTAGATCCTGGTTTACTAGTTACAGATTCCAGATTCAGCTTGAAACCCTAAAATGGGACTAAATCGCCTAGTCTGACGTATGAGTCCCAGTCAGAATTAAAAGTTAGAATTTTGAGATTACATACATTGTTTCAAGCATCTCCAATTTTCTAGGTGCCCCTCTGTTCTTCCTTAGTTTGTTATCCCGATTTTTAGTTTCATATCTTAGGTTACATAGTTAGATTTTGCATGCTAATATCATTTCTCTTTCTTTCTAGTACTTGCTTAGTGGTGAACCCCCTTTTATCTTTAATCAAACCCTAGGACACCTTATATTAGATCTCTTTACCCTAATCTAATCACTAGGTTTAGATCTCTAGGGTTTCCTTGAATGAACTAGAGTGAAATAGCCCCCCCTAGTTCCATCTCTCCTAGGAGGTGGAACCCTATTTTTGTATGTTCAATAGGAATAAAATAAGAACACACCCCTTCATCCTAATTAAATCAGTTTAAGGAATAACTAAAACTAATAAATGAAACTATTGAGGTTAAGCATGACACAAGTATTTATCCTTATTACACTTACAAATATAGAATATTAGGATCATAACATTTTTACCCCCTTAGAAAAGTGTTCTTCTTGATGCTTAGCAACTCTAGAATATTTTATATGATCTATTCATCATGAACCATGTTTTAATATAAACAAGGATATCATCAAATAATACCAACAACATTTCTTAAAGAAATGGAAAAAATACTAGATTCATGAGATTTAAAAAGTTGATTCGGAATTAGTGCTACTAGATGGCATGAGTAAGAATTTATAACACTCATGTGGTCTAAAGGTAGTATTATATTCATCCTCTCTCTTTATTTAAATTTAATTACAACTCAATAATGAATCCAACTTAGTAATGAAACCTACATCATTCAATTCATCTAATAATTTATTAACAATAGTGACAAAAAACTTATCTTTAAGAGTGACCTTGTTCTTCTACAAAGTGTAGTTGTAACATTATGCCATTAGAAACCTATTTAAGTAATTTATCCATCCTGTGGTAGATAATGATTTGATTTGTGGTGATTGTGTCCCTATAAGTTTATAATTTTGTCCATTTATACTAAAAGCCATGATTATGTTGGAAATATTTTTGTCATTGATATCGAAGGAACATAATCACTTTTAAAAAAGGAAATCAAGAAGGTGGGCCGACCTATGACTTATTTTCCTTGAATTATAACTTATTTCAAATGTTTGTAGACTCAATTTATTTCATATTGGTACCTAATTTATGACGCCTATATTTTGTAAAATCACCCCTCTTTAAAATGGGTCGACCCCTCTTGGGGGAATTAAAAATCAATTAAAATTATTATTTTTTCTATGTGGATGACCTCCCTTGAGAAGGTTGTGTTAGTGTAATTAATTAATTATTACATTAGCATAAGTTAACTTAGGTTTTAATTAATCATATTAGTCCTAAGTTGCATTTACTTATTTAATAATGTTGTTGAGATAAGATTCCCTTCTAGAAGATGAGTTGTCTTTTCTAGAACTTATCTCCATCTTGTTATCATTCCCTAGGTAGTTGGTTAGGGTTTTTTGTTGTCACATGAAGTGTGATTTGAACACTTGGCAACATCCTTTTCGTTTTAGGTTTAGCACTTGCCTATATAATCAGGCATATGTACTCTTTGTAATACATCCATCTATCAATCAATCAATACTTTCTTTGTGGTTGAATATTTTTTCAAACCCTTGTTTGTTTTCTCCATCCATTCTCTTCCTTGTGACAGGTATCCATTTGCATGCAGGTGATCTTGGAGTCTGAAGTTGGTTTTGACAACTTCTACATGGTATCAGAGCTTTCTTGCTGCATGTCTGTTCTTGTTTGAAGAGTTTGGAGCTATTTGAAGCTACAAGGGTTTGTTGCATGCCATTTTTTATTGGAGCTGTCATCATATTTGCTTCAAAAATCCAATTTTCACTCATTTGCAGGAAAAACAATTTCTGGGTTTTGTAACCAGTGTCAAAATCTGAACTGGGTATCTTTTAGATTTTGCATATCTTACACAAATCAGGAGAAAATTGCAGTTTAAGAAGTATCGCGCGTCATTTTTCTCCTGACTAAAGGTTTAAAAAAAAATCAATTTTTCATCTTCTGCTTGTTGGATCAAAAAACAATTTCTGGGTTTTTATTTTTGTTTACAAACAGTGAGTAGATTTTCCAGAAATCAAGTTAGAAATAGATATTTTTTGCTAGAAAATTCGTTTCCTGCAAGCTAAATTAAGTTTTTGAAAAATTCATAACTTTTGGCCACGATGTCCGTTTTTGGCAAAGGAGATATTGACGGAAAGCTTGTTTCGAGCACTTCATAGTGGTGTATGCCATGTTTTCAGTTTTGGTCACCTACACAAATCTGAAGTTATTTTCATTATGGAGGCAGATGTAAACATTGGTTTGTGCATGCACTCTTTTTTGTTTGCATGTAGTAGGTTTGCATTTTGTTTTTAATTTATGCATGTTTAGGAATTCTCTCCTTTTGTAATCATTGGGTATTGTAATAAATGAAATGATATAAAGTTCCATCAGGGGGGTTTCTTGCATAATAATCTGATTAGAGTGTGCATGCACTTTGGTCTTCATTGTGTTTTGATGACAAATCGCATGGGTTGTAATCTGGTTCTTAGTTTCTTTTGGCCATATTTTGTCTTAGTTTGATACATATTAGATTCACATCGAATCCATCTTAGTTTGAGGGCCACTAAATTTTTGGTTAATGTTCCTGAGTCTTTATGGTACTTGTTCTCATGGAAAAGTTTTAGTCTTAGTTTGACATCGACATCGAGATTCACGGCTTCCAGATTTTGTCATCATTTTTTCATCTACTGTTGCTTTATGGATTCCAGGGTTGTTCCAGTTTGGTGTTTTCGAGTGTTCCATGGCATCGGGTCTGCTGTTGCATTATTATGATTCCGATGTGGTTTTTTGTAGATAGAAGTATCTTTCCTTGCTTGTCGGATTGCGGTTCTAGTGTTACTCCACAGTGTTCTTCCAGTGGTTCTTTGCTGCAGTCATCTCATTGTATGGGGGGTTGTCCCACTAGGTTTTCCTTCTTTACTTCATTATTGCATTTGTACATGGGTACCTGATCAGACCTTGTTGTCGGGACTCATTCATGCTTTCTTGCATTCATCTTAGTTTTAGGTGCATGCTTATCTAGTCTCCCTAAGTTGCACTTATGGGGGGGGTGTTAGTGTAATTAATTAATTATTACATTAGCATAAGTTAACTTAGGTTTTAATTAATCATATTAGTCCTAAGTTGCATTTAATCATTTAATAATGTTGTTGAGATAAGATTCCCTTCTAGAAGATGAGTTGTCTTTTCTAGAACTTATCTCCATCTTGTTATCATTCCCTAGGTAGTTGGTTAGGGTTTTTTGTTGTCACATGAAGTGTGATTTGAACACTTGGCAACATCCTTTTCATTTTAGGTTTATCACTTGCCTATATAATCAGGCATATGTACTCTTTGTAATACATCCATCTATCAATCAATCAATACTTTCTTTGTAGTTGAATATTTCTTCAAACCCTTGTTTGTTTTCTCCATCCATTCTCTTCCTTGTGACAGGTACCCATTTGCATGCAAGTGATCTTGGAGTCTGAAGTTGGTTTTGACAACTTCTACAGGTTGAACCTATTTGGTGAAGAGGCATGACTGGGGTATAAATAAAAGTTGAAGTGGAGGTTAGAAAGTAAGCAATAAATGCAATATCATTGAAAAAAAAGAGTAGAGAAAATTTATTACAACAAATTTTTGAAGATGAAGGGCATATGTGAAAAATGTTGCAAGCACATTTTTAAAGAAGTTTCAAATGATCATCATCCATTGAAGAAGCATTGTTCAAGAAAGGAATTATTTTGTTCATTAGAGATTGGTGCCTCTTAATAGAAGAGATTGGTGTCTCTTGCTATGTAGGTTCTTAGTAGTGGGGATTGGTGTCTCTAGTGGGTTGGTGCCTACAAATAGTAAGAATATTTTATTTTTGTTTTGTCCTAATTCAGATAGTACATCCAATTAGTCTTTCTCTATGGTTTTCTCCTAAAAGGGTTTCCACATAATTATTGTGTGGATCTTGTCTGCTTGCATTTATTGTGGTTGTTTAATACTAATTAAGTAAAAGTTTATCTTATACTGATTCACCTCCCTCTCAGTATAAGTGTGTGCTCTTCAGATTAAGTCCTAAACATTGAAAGACATTGTTCCCAACTATTTAAGCTATTATCACCTAGAATATTTCTCCCCCCAATTGAGATGACAACAAATATTTTTTCATCTAGTTGATATTATATCATTGAGAGTTTGATATAATTGCATTTACCACCTTAATAAAGTTATTTCCCATTGGTTATCAAGACTTAAAAATTAGAGACTGGATACATAAAACAATTGAGCTTATTAACCAATATTTTATCAATAAATTTGTGTACTACCTATATCAACCAACATAGTCACCTTTCACTTTTGGATATAATGTATCACTTTGATTTCTTGTGGTGTGCTTGTTCCATTCAATGCATGTAGGGATATAGTAACACTTCTTCTTTCTTAGAATTATCATGCTCAAGTTCCACATTTGGTTCTTTTGTAGCTACTTCTCCCTCTTCTTCAACCTTTCTCTTAATAATCATTACTCTTTTATCACTATTAGCACAACTATGGCCCTTAGACCATTTTCTATCATAATTCCAACATATGCCTTTTTCTCTTTTCTCTATCTCTTTTCAAGTGGAGATCTTACTAATTTGTATTGGGTTAAAGAAGTTATCTACATTTGTGTCAAAAAGATAAGTCGAATTTCTATCTTTCCATCCTATACTTTGATATTTTTTGAAACTTCTAGTGGTGAAGTTCCATTTTTCAATATGCAATGTTTATTGTATAGCTTTCTTAACTATACAAGGTTCCAACAAACAAATATCATGCTTAATTTGGTCATTAGGTTCATTGATGTAGAGTTGTACCCTCTGATAAGGTGTTACGTCTCGAGCATGGATCATTGATCTGATATGATCAAAATTATATTTAGCTACATACCTTATTTTTATAAATTTGTCAATTACATGAAATAGCTTCCCTTCCATGGCTGCTCATAGTTATTTACCAAGTCATTACTAAATTTTTTCCAACTAAGTACTTGCTCTTGATTATCATTCATTTTCTATTGGTACCATTAATACTTGGTTCATATTCTAAATGAAGTGAGGTTATTTATATAATATGAAGCTTAAAATATTATTTAATGAGACTTATCCATCAAGTCACATTTAAACCATCAATTTTACTATCACATCCTGCTTAATTTTCTTAGTTTAAATATTGAATTATTGATAATTTTTAACATTAGACAATTGGACAAGACAATTTGATTATCTTAGGTGTCTTTGAAATACAAATAAGAATGATTATGATGATGAATAACAATGCCAATGCAACAAGAACCATTGACAATCTATCAAGTTAGAGAGATAGTATCATCAAGGAGAAGGTTCTATTCAATGGAGGTAACCTATCATGATGGAATACATGCACACTTAGACTCATGTAGCCAAGCTATATTTGTGTGTGAATATTTACATTATTTTATGGATAGATATAGTCAGAGCCTCTTATTGGGGAAATGATTTTGAGATACCTTATTTATATTTTTCCTTGCAAAATGATTAAGTGCCTCATACAGAAAATTTAATTTGGTCCTAAAATAGTTATTACTCGAGTTGACATGTTGCATCGTGAAGGTCAAATAAGAATAATATTTTTTAATATTTATTTAGTGCTATTATAATAAGAAAATAAAATTAATATTATTAAATATAACATTGTATTTTAGTAATGTTGACATGCTATCATTTTTGTAAATCAGCTAAAATTATTTTTAAAGGAATAAAATAAAATAAAATAAAAATGGAAGAGGGCCAACAAATGATATAAGAAATTTTTATTATTATTTAAAATCCTTAAAAAAGGTAGTTGACATATGAAAAATAATAAGAAATTATTATTGCTTATAAAGGTAGTTGAAAATAATAGATAAAATAAAATAAAAAGGGATAAAATCAAAGTTTTCTCCTTCTCCCATGTGCTTTTTTGAAGCCTCCATAATTTGCATGCATGTGTGTCATGGCAGGAAGTTGGGAAAGGTTGTGAAATTTGGATTTATGTTTGCCAATTGCATTTTGCTTAAAAGTTTCTAGGGACCTTTTAACAAGGGATTTTTTTTTATCATAGTCTACATTTAAGAAAGTGTGTCATAAATCAAAATGCAAAGCCCTAGTGAGTGATGCTAAGGAGGAACCTTCACATAGTGGTTGAGATAAAATTGTTACAACACAACATGACTGTGACAGGTTTTAACTTCCTTTTTACTTTGTTCATTTGAAAAGTCTGCAGTTGTGACTTGAATTTTTCAATAGAGGTAATTTATTTCAATTATAATTTCAAACTGAAAAAATAGAAGATATTTTTCTTTTAAATCATCATAATTTTTTACACCATTTTATACATCACCTGCTAAAGTTTAATCTCGAGCTTCTCTAGATAATTTTCTACCTTATAATTAGACTAAAACTCAATAAGAGTTGATTATGTAGTTATAAGAAGACCTGGAATTGAACTCATTGCATTCCATCCAAGACAACCACTGCTCTATTGTAAACTAGGATTAATAAAAGATCACCAAATAAGATTAGAAAATCAATAGAAAAAGAGTTAAACGTGGGATACAAATACATAACCATACAAAATGTAATGTAGAAATTGGTACAAACTAGAATAAATACTTAAAAACTTGTAAGTATTTCACGACTTTCATAAGTTAGCACTAGATTCAAAATATATTAATATAAATAATAATTGACCATAATTTAGTAATTTAGCAAAGGTATACGAATTTTATCACAATCCACATACATTTTATGAAAATCTAGAACAATGGCAACTCAAATTTATAATAATAAAATAAAATTAATGATACAAAAAAATAGGAACGAAAAGTTAGAAACTAAATAAATGGGTTTCTAAAAGATAGTGTAGCTAAGGTTTCATCTTGATTTTAAAAACATTTGATGATAAGATTGAGGGAGCCATGGTGAAAGAAATAGGAAACAAATATATAATAGTGGAGTTTTAGAAAAGGTACATAGGACACCTTAGCTATTCCCAAAAGGTTTATAATTATTTGATGTTGTTTCATCAAGACCAAGAAAAATAATGTTGATGAGAACATTGATGAAACATGGTTAGAAGGACATGCAAGAATCACTAGTTTGAATATTATGCTACTAGGTTAAAAAATCATAAAAGTTGAAAATACTAAAAGCTAAATCATTCAAAAAATCAAAGCAAAGGTAGACATGGTAATCCTAATTATCATGCACAAAGAAACATACTACAACATTTTTTTAACTCTAAACAAATGGATATTTTGAGTCATTGTACCTATACTATGTTTTATTCCCTCTACACAACTAAGGTCACCAATAACTCGAGTAATATTCTTATTTACTCTAGTGAAATAAATCTCATTTTATGGAGGAAATCAAAGAGGAAGGATAAGGCGCTACCCTAAACCTTTGTGGAATAAGATACCACAGTGGAGTGATTAAAATTCCAATTGCTTAAGTTAATATTGAAAATAGTATTTTCACATTTGAAACATTCATGGAGATAAACGTCTTAGCATTATGGGGTTAGTGAATGTAAAAATGTACTTAATAAATTTGGATTTGTGATGATCAATTATTGTATTACTTGTGTAGAGAAAAAACTTATGTTTATAAGAAAGATATAAAGTTAACCAAACCTCCCATTAGCATCCTAAGTCAGTGTCAATGCCATCTCATTTAATTATCTAAATAGATAACTTAAATTAATTTTATGAATATTTAGGAACCTTTTGTTACAAAAAGAAACTAGAAAAATGAAAAAATATAAAAAATTGCAACTCAATTATGAAAGATAATAAACAAATATGAAATTTAGAGTCTTGTTACTTGATAAAGGAAATTGAAACATATATAATAAGTTTTCATGAACGTACAATATATATATCAATAATTTTGGTCATGAATAGTGGTATTAACATGTTAGAAATTAGTCATAAGGAAGAAAAATGAATTGCAAGCAAAGTGTTAAAGATCACCAATATTTTTTCTAACAAGAAGCAGAGTAAAAGTTTTGATAGGACAAGATTCTCAAATTGTGAATGAGAACTTATGGTGTATGGAAAAAGAGAATATTTCTCGTAAATTTTTTCTAACAAGAAGCAGAGTAAAAGTTTTGATAGGACAAGATTCTCAAATTGTGAATGAGAACTTATGGTGTATGGAAAAAGAGAATATTTCTCGTAAATTTGTTAGAAAGGAAGAAAGTAGAAGATTTCAAACAAAACATGCAAAACAACTTTAGGATAAGTATATTTTAACTAGTAAGAAATATTCTTGGAGATCTTCATGCTCTTGATGTATGCAATATGATCTACATTTTATATTTCACAAGTGGAGACTTTGAGTAATTATATATGTAATTATGTTCTAGTTTTCCTACTCAAATAACTTACTTTCTAGGATCATTTTTATTATCATGTATATATAAATATAGTTTAAGACTGTTATTTTTATTCAATTGCTATTTTGGGTAAAAATTTAGTGGGTTGAGTTATAGAGAGAACCACTAATGTTTGTTTAGGTTTCTTACAAAATTATTTCTAGATTTTGTACTCCATCTTTTCATTTCTCCAAAATATATTGAATTTTTAAATTTGGCCAAGTAATGAATAAGTTACGACTATATAAAGGTCATCCTATTTTGTTGTAAGTTACAATTTAGAAATTGTTAATTGATTTATAAGATGTAATTGTTATGCCTTGCATAACCACCACATTTTGTTTTGGTCAAAATGGGCCCCCCTTGTTTTTGTTTGTCCTTGGTCTTCTTGTTTGGGACTTAGGAGTTGTTCTTTTTCTGGTAAGTCTTTGTCTTTTCTTTTGTTTTCTTCCTCTTGTGTTTTCTTTTCCTTTTGGCGTAAGAAAAACCAGAATGGAAACTAGACTTGGAACATTCTAAATGGTTCCAGGACCAGTTTTGGTTTCGATCCCGCTCTCGTTTGTTTGTCTTGTGTTTTTCTTGTTTTGGTGTCCTGTTTGGGACAAGCCTCGCCCCAGTCCCGCTTCCTTTTTCTTTTCTTTTTTGTTTTCCTTGTGTTGGTGTTCTTTTCCTTTGTCGAGAGTGGAACCAAACCAAAATTGAACTTGGAACTATCTGAGGATTCCAAGTTCGGTCTCGGTTTCAGCCCCGTCACCGCTTTTGTGTTTTGTTATTTTATTTGTTATGGGCTCAGTTCCTTTTGTCGTTCCGACCCCACTTTCTTTTCTTTGCTCCTTCATTCTTTGTGTTTCTCCTTGCTTTGTTGAGAGTGGAACTAAAATGAGTTCCACACCTAGAAATTTGCAAAATTTCCAGGTCTGGATTTGGTTCTGATCCCACCCAACCCCTTTCAACTTAGTTTTTTCTTTTGCCTTTCCCTTGTTTGTTTGCTTTGGTCGCATCGGGTTTTGATTATGATCTCGATGCTTGTGTCGGTTTGCCTTTGTGGCCTTTACCTTGCTGCAGGACCAGATCCAAACCCAAAATGGAATGTGGAACTTTGTTAAAGTTCCTTGTTCTATCTTGACTCCGCTTCCGCTCCCGCCTTACCTTTGAAATGTATAGTAGTTATGTGCTCGCCTTCATTCCAGTTCCACGCCTGACCTACCGCATTGATTGTAGGCTCCTCACACACGCGAAATGATTTTTAAATGTTAATCGAGGTTATTTGGCTCATTATGAAATCATCTAAATCATCTTAATGAGCCAGAACCAAAAGAAATTGAGGAGGATCACGATTTGGCCGTGGGTGAGTGTTTGTGAGCAGATTCTAGATGGATTTCAACCCTATTTGATTGCGTTTTCAAGGTAGGTAGGGGTTCCTTCTATTTTTTTTTTTGCATTTTCCTTTTGTTGCTTGGTCTGTTCTTCATACATTCATGGGGATTTTCCTATGAGTCTTCGCTTTCCTTCGTTCATGCTTTGTTCATGTTCTTGTTTTGCTTGGTATTTTTTTCTTTTTTCTTTTTCTTGTCTTTCACTTGTCTTTTGCTTGCCCTTGTTTGTGTTTGTTTGTCTGTTGTCATTTTCCCTATTCTTGAGGGCAGTTTGGTACCATTGTGCCCTAGTTTTGATTAGGGTTTCATTTTCAAGGGTTCTCGATGCTTAAAATTGTTTTAAATCTTCCTCTAGACCCTTCTGATCTTGTTACTATGTTGGTTCAATGAATTTAACTCTAGGGTTTTGATGCCCTAAAATTTTTTAGTTGACAAGCTGCACAAACTAGGTTTTGTGCATCGTTACCATACATAAAGTACCCTAAATTGCTACGGTCTTAGTCCCGTTCGTCTGGGTAGAGTCAAGCTTAAATTTGAGCTTCCTTGTGTCTTCTCCCTGCGTCTTCTTTGGACCTAGTTCCAAAATCATGTGGGTGTGCGGGGAGAATCTGACTAACTTTGGTAATATGTTGCAGAAGCGGATCTGAGAATGAACTCATCCCATGTACATTTGCATAAGAGTTTGGTTCCAGAAATGGCCCCGCCCCTAGTAGGTCCCAATTCTAATTCTAGTCCTGCATGAGTTATTTTTTTGAGCTTTCTAATTCCTGATATCCTTCTAGCCCCACTCTCAGTAGGTTTAAAATTTCACAAAGTATGGAGGGCTACCTAGTGAAGAATAGAGGAATATGAAAGATAACATTTGTATGATGATTCCCATGCCTTCTATGGATATAATCCAATGTTATCTTGCAGAAGTGAACGATGTTAGGAGCATTTAAGGAAGTTTCACATAAGGAAAGGCAAGCTGTAGAAAGCTCAAAAGGAGTATAGCCAAAGAAGATAAAGGTGGAAGAGATGCCTTACACTATGAGGTATAAACAATAGGATGCTACTCCTATGGCCACCAATATGGATTCAGGATGGGCCAACATCACAGATACCAATCTAGGGCCTTTTAACTGGGGTGAATTAATCATAGACACTTTCTCAGAGGAAGTAATTGGGAGGACCGAAAGAATAGCCCAGTTCGGACTAGCACATGTCACCCTCTTCCCTCTATCAGTTCAGAGCCCAAAGCTTATACTGACAACAATAGGGGCTTACAATCCTGCATCAAGGTAGTGTTTGGACATCCAAGGGAACACAATTATTGATTTATCTCCACAAATGATGAGGTTCTTGTTCAATGCACCTGTTCCTCAGAACACCAAAATTATGAATGAAATGGAGGCATTGAAGTTGTTTAATAGGAACAAGGAAAATAATAGGTCCCATATGAACAAAAGGTGGCTGAAAAATGAGAAGAAGTCTTTGAACAAGGTTCCTAAACAAGCCAAGAGAACAAAATTTTAAAAGGAAATTGATGATATAATCATGATGCTTTCCAAGGTGTTTGGAAAGAAAGACTCCACACATTTTGAGGAATGGATGTTTCCATTCATTGAAACAATTTTGGATGGTAGACAATATTTTGATTGGGTAATGATCTTGTCAGATAACTTGCATAATCAGATGCTCAAGGTGAGGCAAACACAGACTTTCCACATGACCTCCTATGTCATATATTCAGCTGCATGGATGGGCATATTCCCTAGATTGAATACAATAGGCACATTAGGGGAAGCTCCAAGACAAAAAAGATCATGGGAACACTATGATAAATTGAACCTACAAGCATCATAGCTACATCATAGGAGGGTCAATGATGGATTTCTTTATGTTATTATTAATTAGCTAATAGGAGATGCTAGATATAGGTTGAGCAGGGAAGCTATTGCCTTCATTGTTGAATGGGGACACTGGTATATCTAGTACCCCAAGTTCTCTTACTTCAGGTTAGCAAGATTTGATGGAAATCCTCATCAACTCCCAAGATGCTGCAATAATAGGGTTGTTCTTATGGAGTTTATATATCAAGCCATGGCAATCAATACCAAATTTGCTAATAAGCATAAGCTTGGGTGTCACAAATTCCCTATCAAGTTGGGAGAGTATTGTTGTGCTCATAATTTGGTTGCAAAAGTTGTATGTGAGGAGTTGAGTTATTTGAATTTGGGATTGTACACAACCGGGAAACACTTTGAACCAGAGCATAAAATGAACAACTTAGCCTCTACCATTTTTGAGAAGCACTATGGTTTGCTAGAAGAATTCTGGGCGGGCTTGCAAGATGAATATGATGTTCAGAAAAGGAGCTATGAAAGGTTCACTATTCCGCAAATGGTTGAATATGGGGTGAAGGAAGACATTCCTAAAAAATTGTCATTATATGGTGTAGTCTTGGACCCTAGTTATGAAGCATAAAAGGTAGGTACAAAGAACCTGAACCTAGTAAATTGGGATGAAGATGAAACTATTGATATCAAACAAGTTTTTGGGATAGTGATAGACAAGAGTATCCAATGGGTTATGGTGAGAATGAAGGAGCTAGAAGCTCAATCCACTAAGAAGAGAAAAGTAGGGTTCACCCAAAGCTATAAGAGAACCAAGAGGAGGGAAGATCCTAAAGAACAACCATAATACTATTCTCCTAGCCCTAGAAAGGATGTTGATCCAGAAGTACCTACTCAAGATACCCATGAGCCACAAAATGTAGAGGCTACAACAGATGGAGAAGGGACCTCATCTCAACCTTCTCCCTTGGAAAAGTCTACTGAGAAAGTACCTACAAGGAGCCTCCATGAGAAAGATGAGACTCCCAGGGGAAATGCGAATGAGATTGAGATACATGATGTGGACACTGATTTAGAGGCTACACACTTAGATAATGAGCCTCCTAGAGTTGTACCTATTGAAGATATTGAAGATGTCGAGGTAGAGCATGTCCTAACCCTAGAGGAATAATGGAATATATTCGAGGATTCAAAGGAGGAGGCTAAAGCCAAGGCTGAAGCCAAGCTAAAGCTGATATACTTGCAAAGCAATAAGAGTTGGAAGCTAAAACCAAAACTGAAGAGCTAGCAAGGAAACACAAGGAAAAGGAGGACCTTCTACAACGGAAAAAGGAAACCCAGTTGAAGGCTAATGAAGAGAGGGAGAAGTTGGATCTACTACAAAAGATTCACGATTTGGAAGAGGAGAAGGCCCGATAAAGAAGAGAAAAAGAAGACCTTGAGGCCAAATTCAAAGTTGAAGAAGCCCAAAGGAAGAAAGAAGGAGAAGATCTCTTACAAAAGAGAAAGGATGTAGAGGATCAGGTTAAGCATGATAAATAAGTGGCTAAAATATGGGAAAAGGTCAAAGAATTAGAAAAGCAAAGAGATGACATGTTGGAAGAAAAGAGGTTGGAAGAAGAACAAGAAGCAAAAAGAGAGCAAGAAGAAAATGAAAGGAAAGACGAAGCTAATAGGCTAGCTGAAAAGGAGCAACAATGGGAGGTTGGTGCTCAACTTAAGGTAACACTTATGCAACCCCTCTCTTCTACATCTTCTTCCTCTCAACAAATGATTACTTCTCCTGCTGCCCCAACATGGCTAAAGCTCAATTTGGAGAAGAAAAAACTAGCCCAGCCTCAACCCCTAAACTGGGATGACATGATGAAGGAAATTGAGAAAGAGAGGCCCAGGAAAAGGGTTTGAGTCCTTCATTCTACCAAATTGAAAAATTCTAGAGAAATCATGGCTGAATGTGCCATTCCCCTAGTTGACAAACATGAGCGAGAAATGCAGTTAAATGACTATCAATTAGGCACTGTAAACTTGGGAAGACCTACAAGGAATCAACAAATGGATCTAATAGACATTGTAGCATCCTCTACCAAATCAAGAATGGTGAAAGATAAGAAAAGGAAATATGAGCTCAAAGCTCAGGTTGATCAATTACATAAGTTCTTGAAGGATTTTTCTTCCCTTGTTTCTTTACAATCTGCTGCCCCTGAAACAACAATTTTGCTAAATAAGAAAGATGTTGATAACCTCATAGAGATGAGAAGTAAAGTGGGGATGCTAGACAAATGGACTGATTGCTTGAACCAAGAGGTGGAAGAACTACTTGTTGAGAGCCACAAGGCTCATATAGATGCATGGAAATTAGTCAATGACATAACTGCACATGCCGAGAGCCTTTGGAAACAAGAAGAAGAATACAAAGAACATGTGAGGAGGTTGAAGGAGGTCAATAGGCTACCTCAACAAACACTTTTGGAGCAGTCCATCCTTGAAGAAGGTAATGCGAATTTCATTAAGAAGACTATTAGCATTATCATATTCCGGTCTTCATTCATTTTTGCACATAGGAGTGAAATGCAACAGGCTGGGAAGGATTTAGAACATCAAATTGTGGAATTAGAGGAAATTATATCCATGATCATGAATGAAGATATCCCTATAAAAGATGGCCTCCCTCTTGATGAGCTTAAGGATAAATGGAATAATAGATTCAAGGAAGAAGTACAAAAGGGGGATGATGGTGATGATTTTCTTATAGATAGGCTCATGGATATTAAGGAGGTAATAAAGGTTGCTCGAAAGGAGCTTACTAAATTAGAGGATATGCAAAATTTCACCTCCGACGAGTTGAGAAGGATAAAATTTGAAGACAACTGGGTAGATGGGATAGATGTAGATGTGCTTAAATAGGTTTTTAGTAGTTATGATGAATATCTACATGAGCAGAAGACAAATAAGTGAGGTGGCAATAGAATATTCCTTTTTTGAATGAGAATCTAAAGGCACAGCCAGCTAGGCAACTCTCTCCTACTTTCAGGGGCAAGCCACAAGTTCAAATAAAGATCCTAGAGTTCAATCTTCTCCCTTTGCATGCAGATTTTTGATAAAGAGTTATCACCAGTTAACTAAAGATCATAATAGACATTTGTCTCATGCAGCCCCAGTCTCTCCTTGATTTGTGGTCTGATTTTTGTAGCCCTAAAGGCATTAGGTTGCTAGGATTTTTCTATAAAATGGGATTTTTTCTCATATTGTAGGGGTTGACAAATTGAAGTGAGATTTGTAGAACAATTAAGATAGTTTTCTTTATGCCGTATGCTCTTAGTTTTAAGATTGTCAAGACTACTTTTAGCTTAGTTGGTGCTATTGGAGATGATGGTTTTTTGTGTCTAAGTGATTTGTTGAGATAAATGTTACTTTTTTGACTAAAATCAATTGGAAGCAACCAAACTTAAAGCCATCTCTGATTTTGCACTTGGTGAATGGTACTTTTTCTCATTTGTTTGATCTATTATTAGTTGATGAGTTGGTGGATATATTGTATAGTGAATGAAATCTTGAAGTTTAATTTTGGCACTTTGAATATATGTGATTGCATGCATTTCATGAATTATATTGTTCATTGGTTAAGTTCTAGTTAAAGCTCACCATTTGATTTTATGTCCAAATGGGAAATCGTGTTGTTTGCTTTTATTCGTTTCAAACTCTGAACTATCTTTTTTTGTTTATTTGAAAATTTTGTACTTTACTCTCTTGGATATTTGCAAGTTTGTTCAAAACCAGTATGCCCCTTGAATATTATAGCCACATTGACCACATAGTGAAACAACAATGTTGAGATCTGACATCAAGAACCTTAGGGAGTGCATAGTTTCATCCTCATTCACTACTTTCAACAGAGGCAAGGTGATTTCATCTCCCTATCTGTTAGTGAGTCAAAAGGCCCATCAACAGTAATCAAATGAGATTAAATGATATTTATCATTATTTATAAAGGTATTATCATACATGAGTGAAATTAATAAATAGTTTATAATCCTTTCACTATTTACCTTTCATGTATATTGGGTCATAATCTTCAATCTGTTATGTCATGAGGAGGAAGTAAGACCCTTCGTTCCCTATATCACCTAGTAGTGAGTGGATTTAAAGGGAATAATGTTTGTGTTGTAGATTAATTTCCTTGGTGTAATAATTAACTAGTGGATATTATTACCTTGAAATATATATTATTTAAATTAATGCCAACTATGGTTTTATTTTCTAAATATTTATCCTTCTTGTTGAATGTTAGGATATCATAGTGAGATGATCTAACATTTTGTGCTATAAGTATTGATTGTTGTTTGTTTATACAACCAAATTTTATGAATATATTCAATAAACTATGTTGAAATCTAGTGCATTTATACATTTTGTTTGATAACTTGAGGGATGCATAGGGGCAAGTGTCATTATACAGACTCAAATAATATAATTACAAAAATATGTTTTGGCTATAGCTTTAAGTTAGTAACTCATAAGTGCATTACATTGATTAATTTATATTTTCTCCATAATATGTGTATCAATGGATGAGTGTATTAGATATATGTTGCATGAGCATACAGGTATATTATATTATCAATGATTCACATTGTGCACCTGATTTTTTCATGCATGTTGCCACATACTACTAGATCCTTTGTGATGGGTCAAGCTTCTCCAATGGAGTAGCACATGGAAGCTGAATTATTTATGGTAAGGTGGATATCACCTCGATGATTCTCTCTTATTCTCTTTATCTTTGTAGATTTTGAGTATGGTTTCAAGATGTGAACTTGTATATGTAATGTAAAATAATTTGAGTTTTATAGTCATGCCAAAGTATTTTTTGATCAAAATCCTATAAGCCTATATACTATATTAATATATAAGATATCTTAATTACATGGATGTAAAAAAACTTTGACATTTGTCTTTCAAAAATGACTGCTTTTTGATATCTACTTTTTGTCCCTATCAATCATCAAAATTATCTTATTACATAAATACCCAACATGTTTGTATCAAAAGAAGGTTGGTCCATAATTTATCATCTTTTTCATACCATCAACCTTTCACAAAATAGAAATATTATTGCCTATATACTAAACTATATATGCAAAATTCAAATCTTCATAGATAAACTATCCAACTGTAGCTCTGCCCATTAATTTTTTTCTCCCTCTATAGCAATACCTTGCACAAAATTTTCACCAACTTCTTCATTAACTCCATTGGTAGATTGTGAATGAACTGTAACATTAATATCTGGAAATTACAGAAGACAGTTTGGCTGACTACCTAGGTGCTTTGGCTGATTTTGTGGAACACACACATGAATTAGGAGAATGGAAATTGCAAGGAACTTTATTTTAAAGATATCATTTGTATCCTTTCCCAAATCAAACTGATATTTGGCAAGTGCATTTTAAAGATGCCTTGAGTAATCCATTTTAATTGACCTCTTAAATGCATCAAGAGTCTCTACATATTTGGTCTTGTTAATTAGAAAGTGTCTTGGAAAGATTCCACCAAGATATGCTTCACCATTCCAAATATCATATCCTTGCACACTTTGTAGAGAACCATCATTTTCCATAAACACATCATTTACTAACTTTTCTGCAATGCTGAAAACCATTTGGAAATCATTCACCAAGTCAGGTAAATTGGAAATAAAGATTGATACTAGATTGGATGAGAAAATTATCCTCCAAGTCTTTGGGCTGAAAATTTCCTCACCAAGTATAGTTTTTATGCAACAACAAATGGATGGACAATCTACTTTAAATGCTTGCTGAAACTGCTCCTTTTCTAAAGTACCAAAGAATGGAATCTCCCATGGTCGCATTTGGAATTTAGCTTTGTAATTCCTCGGAAGATACTCCATCACTAAAGAAAATAAAAAGAAGAAGCACTAAACCCCAACACTGAGTTGAAGAAATAAGATACGATACTGGGATGAAGACTGCTGATGATGACAACCACCGATGATACTAAAGCTGGCCGAACATTTTATCCTTAATACTCAACAAATCAATATTTGAATGTGGGCACAAACCTTGTGAAACAATACTTATAAATATAATTCAAGATCACATTACAAACCCAAGGTTTGTTAGATGATAACCCAAGCTTTGAGAAAGTTGAGATCAAAAAATAAGTGATGATGCCTTAGTTTCAGAAAGCACGTATGAATTACAAATTCAATACTGGAACAGTCGCTTCATATTTGTGCAACTTGTATAAAAGAAAATTGCAAGCTATCACCTCAGGTTTAAGGCCTTACACCTTATTAAGATTTCATAAAATTGCGTACCTTTTCCCTGCACAAAAAATCACACATTAGAATTTGAAACAAAATTAATCCTTGTTGCGCTAGCTAAAATATTTCCCATTCACCAAATCTGCCATTTAGTACCAAAGCCACTTGAATCTTGCATTCATTTCTATGTACTTTGTCCAGATGATACACTTGAATCCTGACAAGAACTTATGCAAAATCCTAACGAAGAATAAAACAATAATCTGCTTTTTGATTTCTATACTTTTTTCCATTTTAAATCCGTTGCTAACTTAAGCCAAACATTTACCCAATTTAGAACAACCGCTTGAAAACTAAAAATTCTTTGACAAAACATATTCCCCATTCATAACACTCATCAACAACATATATAATCATTTCTTAGTGTCATGCATAATCATTTCACACATTCATGTTACATGTAAATGATTATGTGATAATGAACCACCTGATTCTGCTTGTGATAACTTGACACAATCCCTTGTTTCAACATGTCTTGACATATAATTTTCCACCTAAGAAGTTGCATACCCCAAAAAGGCATCCAATTTTTAAAGCTCTCAAATTAGAAATATATAAAGCAAATTGTAGAAAATAGGAAATTTTATACCCATTACATAACACTTTCCCTTTTAGCAAGATATAAAAAATAATCTGCACCTATACTTTATTCATGACATCATCTCTTACTGATATGTTTGTAACAATATAAAATTATGTGTACAAGATATCGACTTGGAAATGATAGTCCCACCAATATGAATCCTCTACAAGCCACCTTCATTATTTAGAATATTACATAATCTTTCATTTGTGTTTGTGCGATCTAATTCATGTGTCACTATTTCATCAACTTATTTACATCCAAGATTTTCCAAACAATCTGCCAGTCCATTGCCTTCTCTATATGTATGAAAAATCTGGCACATACTAATTTTATCCAATAAAACCCATATCTATTTGAGAATATAATGAAGATGCTAATTGAAAATTTTACACTCTTTACAAGCATTTAGTATTATGAGAGAATCTCCTTCAACCCCCAAGTTAGAAATTGTTAACGAGCTTGCCATTTTTAATCCATACAAAAGTGCATTGGCTTCAGCTACATTATTCATGACAATTTGAAGCTTGATTGAATTTGCCACTAAAAATCTGTCCTTATAATCTCTAATGACCACGCCTGTCCTAGATGCACCTATATTACCTTTATTGGAACCATCAAAATTTAACTTATAATAACCTTGGGGAGGAGGTTCCCAAATCACCTTACTCCAATCAAATTTGTTTTGTGCAAGTTGAAATTCTCTTCCTTTGAATGACAAAAAAATATGAGACCACTTATGTAGAATTGTGGAATCCCAATCTATAAAAACATGGTCAACCCTCTTTGTCCTATGAACATAACTATTGACCACCTCAAAGATAGAATTTTCTTATCCAGCCAAAAATCTGTTCAAGTCACATTTCTCTTTCCTGAATATGCACTTATTTCTAGCCCACCATATTTCCCACACAACCATTGCTGGAATAATTTTCTAGATGCAAGCAAAAAAGGATTTCCTGAATAAAATCAGCCAGCTTGAAAAAATATCCCACAATTTGCTAGATAAAGGTGAAAATCAATTCATTTTGCTCAATACAAAGGACCAACATGCTTGGGTAACCTCACAGTTCAATAAGAGATGATTTATATCTTCATACTATTTTCCACACAATACACATTGAAAAGGATCCGTAATCCCCAACTTGGACAATCTTTCACTTGTGAAAATCTTGTTTTTGATTGCAAGCCATGAAAAAAATCTTTCTTTTGGAAAAACCATTGAGTTCTAGCAAAATTTATAAGACTTTTGGTATCCAATTTGCATACCATTTTGTGCAATTGCTTTATAACCATCACTGACTGAATAATGACCTATTTTAGAAAAATCCCATATTAACTTATCATTTTTAGTTGATAAGTAAATTGATCTTTTATCCAAAATCTATTTTAACAACCCTTTGTGAACATATGAAATATTGCAATTTGATAAATCCTTCCATGCTACCCTTTGAGTCATTATATCAACCTGATCTATATAATCTTTAACCTTAGCTCCCCAAAGTGAAATTAATATGTTTTCAGTATGTTGAAAATCATGAATAAAACCAATGGGTGGAAGGCCATTCCAGGAATATTTCCAAAACAGAGCTTCCTTACCATTATTAACCTCCCAAGTTAGATGAGACACTATAAATTTTCTACATTAAATTAAAAAATTCCACTTTGCTGAACTTGAAGGAGGATTTAACACAGTGAGAATTCTAGACAGATTAACATTCTCTAAATATTTTTCTTGCATGGCCTTACACTATTTCTTGTTTTTCTTTGTGTACATATGCCAAACCAACTTGGAACCCAATGAGAGATTCCTTGTTCCAATATTGTGTAGCCCTGCTCCTCCTTTTAACTTATCCATGCATATTTTCTCCAAAGAAATTAAGGGCACCTTCTTATTATCTATATTTCTAGACCATAGGAAATTTTGAATCAACTTTTCAATTTGTGCCACAATTGATTTGGGTGCTTTTAGAATAGACATAAAATAATTAGAAATTGAGGATAAACTTGATTTTGCCAATAAAATCCTGCTTGATAAAGACAACCATCTTCCTTTCCAAGAACTGATTTTTGCTTGAATACTCTGAATTATTTTATGCCAATAAGAGATTTTGTTTTGCCCAGTAAAGAATGGAATTCCTAAATACTTATTGGGTAGATCTGCTTCTTGAAAACCAAGAATCTTTACAATATGCCTTGAATCTATTGCCTTTGTGTTGAAAAGATAAATCTTGGATTTACTTTCATTTATTTTTTGCCTAGAAGCTTGAGTGTACTTTTCTAAAATAGCTTTGATTTTTTTTGCTTCCCCTAATGCCACTTTTCCAAAAAGAAATGTATCATCACCAAATAAAGAGTGTGTGATAGAAATATGTGTACTTAGAATGACTATACCTTGCAACAACCCTTGAGAATGACATTTGGAAATAGCTCTAATCAAAGCTTCTGCAAGAATAATGAATAGAAATGGCGAAAGAGAATCTCCTTGATGAACCCCTTGTGTAGAACTTAAAAATCCCACTAGTGAACCATTTATAATCACATAAAATTTTTTTGTAGATAAGCAAACAAAGATCCATTTGCATCATTTATGACTAAATACAATTTTTTTCAAAACTTGAATGAGAAAGTGTCAATCAACCCTATCATATGCCTTCATTATATCAAGTTTAACAAACATTGCAGAAAGCTTATTTGTGACAATAGAATGAAGAGATTCATGTGTTGTTAAAGAACATTCAACCATCTATCTTCCTGGCACAAACCCACCTTGTTCTTCAGAAATAATGCTAGAAATAAGAGGATGCAATCTTAAATAGATAGCCTTAGTGAAAATTTTATAAATTGTATTACAAAGAGAGATAGGTTTGAAATTAGAAAATGTAGTTGGAGAATCTACTTTTGGAAAAATTGCAATATGAGTGACATTAAACCACTTAAGCATTCCCCCTGACTTTCTTGATTCTTCCATTGCTCTTAAAAGATCAATAGAAATGAAATCCCAACATTTTTGAAAAAAGATTGTAGTAAAACCATCTGGGCTTGGTGCTTTATCTACAGATAAAGAGAATACAACTACCTTAACTTCCTCTAAGGTGAAAGGAGATAATAGTTTATCATTATCCTCCTGCTGAATCAACTTGGGAATCGATTCCAAAAGTTCTTCACTATCCCTTTCAGAGTGAGAAGTAGAAGTTTGATTTGCTGAAAGCAATTGAGAAAATAATTTAATCTCTTCTTTTTTAATATCATCTTCCTTAGTAAGAAACACCCTTGTTTCATTGTCATGTATGGAAAAAAATGAATTCTTGACATGCTTAATTTGAGCTGAAATATGAAAAAAAATTGTGTTTCTATCACCATCCTTAAGCCAAAGCTCCCTAGACTTCTAACACCAATAAACTTCTTCCCTTAGTAATAACTCACACCATTCCTCTTGCAACTTTTTCTATTTCTCAAAAACTATACTATCCATATATTTAGAGATTATTTGTTTATTTACTTCTGACAATTGCTTATAAACCAAATCCTTTTGTACACACATATTCTTGAACATTGATTGATTCCAATACTTAATTTGCATCTTCATATGCTCTAACTTTTTACAAAACTGAAACATTCATGAGCCTTTAACAAAAGGTGCAAATAACCACCATTGCTTGAGCAAAGTAATAAAATTAGGATGGTGAAACCACATAGATTCAAATTTGAATGAAAATTTATGTTTTGACTGTAAAGAATTTTGATCAAGATTCAAAGAAATAGAAAAGTGATCTGAAGCATTGAATGATAAAATCTTAGAAGAGAAAAAAAAATCAAGAACCAACCAATTTGAAGAAATTAGAAACCTATCTAATCTTTCTGCTATCTAGAGAAAATATTTCTGTCTATTTGTCCATGTAAACTTTCCATTTGCTAGCATTATATCCACTAATGCATTATCTTTTATGAAAATTTGAAAATCTCTCATAACTATTGGTGGAGGATGAATACCTCCTTATTTTTCAGATAGGGAAGCAATTGCATTGAAATCACCTGCAATTATAACTTTATCTTGACCCAATTGATCCATGATTTGCTTTAACTTGTCCCAAAGAAGTTTTTTATCAACAGTGCTTGTTGGACCATAAATATTTATTGACCAGAAAGAGATATCATAATGTTTTATTTGCATTAATTTATAATTGCTGTCATTTTTCACATTATCAGCCGAAACTATTTTTGCATTCCATAAAGTTAAAATCCCCTCTTAAGCACCTTGTCGTGGGAAATGAATGAATTCCCATTTAAACCATTTTTTAGACATACTATCAAAAGTTTATGTAGAAGTTTTTATTTCTTGAAGAATAGACACATCTGCTCCACAAGCATCCAACTAATGCTTGATTTGAGCTCTCTTATCAAAGGCATTAAAACCTCTGATATTCCATGAAATTAACTGCATTACATCTTAGGAGAGCAACATGCTCTCCTTGGTATTTTTTGTTTGTCAAAACTAGCTAATAATGTACCCTTCAAAGTGGACTAAGTACTAGCCTCAATTTCCTCTTGCATTTTGGTTGCTAACGACTTCCTTCCCCTTTTTACAAGAGTCTTTTTGTTAGCATTGGGTGATAGAGGTGTTTGTGATATGGATAGAGTTTGTGAAATTTCAAAAATTCCATCCTCAACCAACACTTATGAAGAAATTTCATCAATCATTTGGTTTGGAACTAATGATAAAGAATTATCAATAAAGCTTTCCATGTCCTCATTTAAACCTATATAGTGAGAGTCGTTATCACATACATCCTCACAAAAAGCACCCAAAATCAAAATTTTAGATTCCTTTTGTGGTTGAATGGACATATCATTATTCCCAAATGCAGACATAAAACCCCCAAAAGTAATAAGTCTAGCTATGTAATGAATTTATTGCATGGTAGAAGACTGAAGTTTAGGTGAATATAGATATAAAGAACTATAAAAGTATCTTATACTAGACTGATAAGTTCTCACCCATTCTTTTGAAAAAGAAACAGTAAAAACATGATTTTTCAAAAGAAACAAATCAAAAAAATAAACACAAGTATTAAAACCTTTGATAGAAGTTGATTGAACAATATTTAAATCATGCCTTATTCCAAGTTCCTTACTCCTTGAATACTCTAAATTGTGCACATCCAAACCCATCTTACCCATTGTGCTCGAAGACCCTCTTAAAAACACTACTACTTGAAGATCTTTGGTTGACAAGTCAAAAATTTGAATAATATCATGTTTAGTAGAGGATGCACTCTTAGTAACATAAGATGAGTGGGAAATAGATTTATCAACTGTCATTGTTTCTATTTTCTTAGGAACCAAAACTAGTTCTGTATTTGATTCTTCCTTTGAATGCCCACCTTTAACCAACTTGCAAGCATCAAGTGGATGTATTGAAAAATGACAATGAGTAAAAATTTCCTTTGGGCATTGAATAAAAACTCGATGCTTCCAAACCCCATTCTTTGAATTTATTAACAATTGTGAAGGGTTGGTTTTGGAAACATCTAGAAGAACACAAACCCTCATAGGATGTGAAGGAGTAGAAAAGAAATCCAGATCCTATTTGAGGAAAATGCCTAAATGATTTCCCATAATCTCAATAAGATTTGTTTCTCTATATTTGGTAGAATGAACAATTTTTTTAGCATCCTTAGATTTAAAAAGAACAACAAAAATACCTTCTCCCTTATCAAGATAAAACACTTGAGTAGACCCTGCCCATTCATCAAATATCCATTGTTGTAAACGATCGATTTCAAGAGAAAAGTTCCAAAACTTACCAATAAGAGCAAGGGCTTGTAAATCCTAAGTTTGAGGCTGCAACAATGCCTCAAGAAATGTAACAGAATATATAGGCACATCAGGTTCAATAGGATCCTTGCTCATATATTCTTTCAAAGGATCTTTGAAAGTCACTTTTATAGAACTTTACGAACCCACTTTTTGTCCCCTTTTCTTTGCACCTGGTTGAACTTACTCCTTTGAGAATTATTCAGCTAAAAATGGAGAACCTAATAATAGTCTTTATGATTCTGAACTATATTATTTGAATATGATGCAGGTGTGTTTGCATCAGAGGAAACATATCCAAATTGAATCTTAGAACCCTCCCATTTTTTAGAGAAAATTTGACAATTCTCCAACTTTGGATTGAAGGGAGCTCCTAATTTGATCGGAACATTATTTGGAAACGTCGTAGGAAGATGACGTTCAAAAACTACATCAACCCATGAATGATAGGAGTTCAAAAATCTTCAATGGCTTCAGAATCCAAAGCAAAAATGTTGAAAGGAGCTTGTATTGCTCTATTTAGTGATTTCCTGGTTCAAGAAAATGGTTGAAGATTCCTATTGGATTGATTGCAATTTCAATGATAAGGAATCCAATTATTGTTGTGAAAAACAGTCCTAGGAAGATGATTTGAACCCTTAAACAGGCCATAAAATCCCTTTTTCACTGAGGAAAAGGAATTTCGTAAAGAACCAAGAGCCGATCTATTGGAATCTTTACGATTAAAAAAGGAAAGAGCAGTCCTTTGACCCTAATCTGCACCATGAAAACCTGAAGGCTGCATAGAACGACCATAAAATTTTGAAAAATTATCGTTAGCGACAAAAGGAGGTCTCTGATTCATGTGATCCTCCATCTTCCTAATGTATCAACTAAAATTATCTAACCTCAAGGAGGCTAGTGGTAAAGTCCATTCCTATACCCCGGGTCAACAGAGTAGGAACTAGCACAATATTACTAATCCTTGCCTTTCCCACTATGAAGTGGAGTCAAACCTATGACCTCGAGGGATGCAAACTCCAAGCCCCAACCAACTCTGCTACAAGTGGTGGCTAAAATTATCTAACCTCAAGGAGGTTAGTGGTAAAATCCATTCCTATACCACGTGTCAGTAGAGTAGAAACTAACACAATATTACTGACCCTTGCCTTTCCCACTACAAAGTGGAGCCGAACCTGTGACCTCGAGGGATGCAAACCCCAAGCCCCAGCCAACTCTACTACAAGTGGTGGCTAAAATTATCTAACCTCAAGGAGGTTAGTGGTAAAGTCCATTCCTTTATCCTGAGTCAACAGAGTGGGAACTAGCACAATATTACTAACCCTTTCCTTTCCCACTACGAAGGGGAGTCAAACCTATGACCTCTAGGGATGCAAAACCCAAGCTCCAACCAACTCTGCTACAAGTGGTGGCTTAAATTATCTAACCTCAAGGAGGTTAGGGGAAAATTCCATTCCTATATCCCAGGTCATTAGAGCAGGAATTGACACAATATTACCGACCCTTGCCTTTCCCACTATAAAGCGGTGTTGAACTTGTGACCTCGAGGGATGCAAACCCCAAGCCCCAACCAAATCCACTACAAGTGGTGGCTTAAAATTATCTAACCTCAAAGAGGTTAGTGGTAAAGTCCATTCCTACACCTTGGGTCAGTGCAGCAGGAACTAGCACAATATTACTGACCCTTGTCTTTCCCACTACGAAGTAGAGTCAAACTTGTGACCTCAAGGGATGAAAACCCCAAGCCCCAACCAAATCTGCTACAAGTGGTGGCTAAAATTATCCAACCTCAAGGAGGTTAGTGGTAAAGTCCATTCCTATACCCTGAGTCAGCGGAGTAGGAACTAGAACAATATTACTGACCCTTGCCTTTCCCACTACAAAGCAAAGTCAAACCTGTGACCTCGAGGGATGCAAAACCCAAGCCCCAACCAACTTTGCTACAAGTGGTGGCTTGTCATGCTAAAGTATTGTAAATAGATTTGTAAATTTTTTAATTATTGTAAAACCATTTAATCTAATTAATTAATTAGTCAATATTTGATTTTTAAAAGATTAAATCCATATTATTTTCATTTTGTTCATTAATTCTATATCTATTTAGTGGTTAAATGGTCGGCTGTTACACTTACAAATGCCTCTTTTGGTAGGTTCAATATTGGACCTTGAAAATATTATCCTATCCCGTAATTTTGTCTATTAGGATTGTACCCACCTAGGTGGTTTTGTTGGGGCTTTGATTTAGATAATAGTTATTGTTTCAACCTATCCAAAACCTCATTTAAGGATGTTGTGAATGGGGCACACAAAATAACCTTAAAAAAATGTACTACTATTTCACATCTTGGTGGATTTTTTCCCCTCAATTCTAGGTGGTGGACAATAAGAGGTTCATTTAATTCAATATTTGTAGAAATTTATTTTAATCCTAAAGATAGGATGAATTTTAATGCACTTATTTTTAAACTCTATGTTTTTCTTAGTAAGGGAGGAAAATATGTAGTGTAAGTTGTAATCATCAAATTTTAAAACTTGTCCTAAATTAGATTTGATATTCATCTTTTAACCAAACTTTGATTGCTAAATTATTTAATTAATTTATCCTCTACTAAGAAATTTTAAATAACTAATCCAACCTATTTTTTCATAAGCTTTCCAAAAATGTGAAAAAAATTAAAAATCCCAAAACTTATGGCCTTAGAGAAAATTAAAGAAATATAAGAAAAACTTTTGACCTAACTTTTACCACTGAATTATGGAATTAAATTTTTCTCTAACAAAAAATTATAAATAATTGACCCTACCTATTTTTTTATGAGCTTTCTAAAAATATTATAAAAAAATCCTAAAATTATGGCCTATGGAGCAATTTAATGAAAAAAATAAAATTTTAATAATTGGAAGAAAAATGATTAGAGAAGGCTAATTTTGACCTAAAGCTTCCTTGATTACATACCTCGAAACTTTTTAAAAATCATGCCAAAATTTATAATGGTTTGTAAGTTATGGCTGAAAAAAATTCTTGTCACAAATCATTACTATAATACCATTTGTTATGATATTTCTTTGAAATATATGCGAAAATTAGTAAAATTACATACCATTTTTGCAAGGCGGTCTCTAATAATTAGAAAAAAAATAGTATAAGTTCAATAAAAAATGGTTTGTAAGAGCCTTCTCTTCATTATTTATAGGCAAAACTATGTAGAGACACACCACTTGTTTCTAAGTAAGTTGACTTAAACAATAGCTAAAACTAACAAATGAAACTATTAAGGTGCCACAAGTGTTTATCCTAGTACACTTAGAATTATAGAATATTAGGATCATAACATATATATATATATATATATATATATATATATATATATATATATATGTATATGTATATGTATATGTATATGTATATGTATATGTATATGTATATGTATATGTATATGTATATGTATATGTATATGTATATGTATGTATGTATGTATGTATGTATGTATGTATATGTATACATATTTCTATGTATATGTATGCATAATATATGCATGTATGTATGTATGTATATATGTATGTATGTATATGTATACATATTTCTATGTATATGTATGCATAATATATGCATGTATGTATGTATGTATATATATAAATATAATATATGTATATTTATATAATTATATCTATACAAATATGTGTATGTAAATATATTTATATATACACATAATATATGCAAACTTTCATCCATTTGTTTATAGTATGCATATATACATATACATAATCTATGTATATATGTATGTATACATACATATATATACACATATGTGTATACATATACATATATATGTATATATATGTATATATACACATATACATATATATACATGTATACATATACATATATCTACATATATATGCATGCATATGTATATTTTAGCCATTCATTTATAGTATGTAGAATATTAGAAAAATAGATAAACCTAAAGACAATGTTCTTCTATAAAATTCAATTATCAAGTACATAAGCTGCAATGACTACACACATGATAATATTATTCGTTAAACATGCCTAATATGAAATATATAAGTTGTAGTGACCACTTATTTGACAACTCCTCTCACATATATAAACAATGTCATATATATAGTAGATGAACACATGTGTGATGGTTAGATATATGTATATGCATATATCCATATATGTATATGTGTACACACATATATATGTATGCATGTATTTACATTCATATAGATCTATATATTTATACACACATACAATCATCTAGCCATTCGTTCATAGCATGTGTATGAATATATGTGTGAGTATATTTGTATGTATATGAATACATATAAAGTATATGTATATATAAAAACTTCCAAGAAATCACTTATAGAATGCAAAAATTAGAAATATATATAAAAATAAAGGCAATATTCTTCTATAGACATCAAATCTACATACATACTAGGGTAAGTGCAAAAAGATGAGGGGCCAAAAAGTGGCCAATTTACTTTTTCATCCCGAAATAGTGAAAACTTGAGCATGTTATAGTAAAACACGCTCATGTTATGGGTTGGTAGTGACCAAGCCTAGGCTCGATCATTACCAAGCCATAACACGAGCGTGTTTTAACACACTCATATTATGGTTTAAATTTCAAAAAACGCACGCATTTTGAGTTAAAAAAATGTGCATTTTTTGAAATCAAATTTTTTTTCCAAAATGCGAGCACATTATAATGCACTCGCATTTTGGTCTACATTGAATTTTTTTTCTTCTCTTTTTCGTGTCTCTTTCTTCTTGTTATCTTTCAAGGGAACTATATACATGAAATAAACATTCAAGAATAAGTTGACATTTACATATGGACATTTACTTTCTTATAAGTTGACATTTACATATGGACATTTACTTTCTTATAAGTTGACATTTACATATGGACATTTACTTTCTTATACTTTAAGTTATATTTCATGTATATAGTTTTAGGATGTTTGAGAGTGGTTTCAGATCTCTAGGAGTTATAATTCAAATTCTAGTTTTTTGAAGATCTTACAATTTTTTAGACAACCAAATTTTAGTAATCAACATGTCAAATATTAGTAATCAGGAGGTCAAATTTTAGTAGTCAGCAAGTTGTATCATCTTTATCACTCTATCTCACTCATTGTTTATCCCTTATGCTCTAGACCTCTCTCTCACACTCTCTCCTTCCCTCTATACTTCTATCTATCTCACATATCTCTCTCCCTGCATCCCTCCCTCTATTCCTCCTTCCCTCCTTCCCTCTCTAATTTTCTCTATCTCACCCTCTCTATCTCCCCCCCTCTCTCTTCCTCCCACCCACCTTCCCTCTCTACTTCACTCTATCTTTAAACCTATCCCTCTACATCTCTCTTCATCCCTCCTCTCTCTCTCTCTCCACCTTAATCCTTCCCTCTCTCTTTTCCAACATCCCACCCACCTTACCTATCTACTTCTCTTTATCTAACCTATCCCTCTCTACCTATCTCTCACCCTCCCTTCTCTCTCTCTTAAATCTCTCCTCCTTCCTCCTTCCCCCCTCTCTCATTCTCTCTATCACACTTATCTCTCCCTATGTCCATCCCTCCTTCCCTTTCTACTTCTCTCTATCTCTCTCCATCCCTCTCTCTATCTCACATCTCTCTCCCTCACTACCTCTCCCTCTCTCTCTACTCCTCCCTCCCTCCACCTATCTATCTCTCCTTCCCTATATAATTCTCTCTAGATCTCTCTCTCCATATCTACCTCTCCCTTACACATTCCCTTTATGTCTTTCCAGGTCCCTCTCTCCCTCTCAATATCCCAACCTTCCTCCTTCACTTTGTGTTTCTCTCTCACACACTCTCTCTCCCTCCCTCCCCCATCTTGATCTCTAACTCTCTCCTTCCCTCTCTACTCTCTATCTCATCATTCTCTCCCTCTCTCTCTACTTCTTCTTATCTCTTATTCCCTATATACTTATCTATCTCTCTCTCTCTCCCTCTCTCTCAATCTCTCAATTGTTGTGCAGTTTTCACACATGCCCCACTGAAAGTGGGGACCCTCTTTCTTGCTCTTTTGATTTTCGCTTTTGGTGTCTTGGCCCTTCAATTTTGAGGATACGCTCGCTTGGGCATGTGTTTGGATGTTTATCTTGCTCGCATCTGGTGCCCCCCTTTTTTAATTTATATTGAAACCTTAAGTTTTGGGTTCATTCTAGGTTTTTCACTGTTTTCGGGAAAATCCACTCCTGATGGAATTTCCTGGTTTCCTTTCGAAGCTTGGTGACAACTGTTGTTCATTGAAAATCCAGAGATTTTGGTCTTCCGTAGAATTCTGTTGTGGCCAAATTTCTCCAAGGGTCTATTGCTTTGTCGGGTTCCTGGGTTTGGTTTGACCTGTCTTATCGATTGCATTAATGCTCGATTGTATGACTTATGCAACAGTGTTAAATTGACTTTTGTGGGAAGTTTTGTGCCATTTTGAGTTTCATCATTTGCTTCCTATTTGGTTTGGCATGCTTGATCCTGAGTGTTGTTGTTGGATTGTGCATTTCGGATTGGGTTCGATTGTTGTAGTTGGGTTTTCTGGACGCCACTTACATTTTTCTTGGACTTTGAGGTTTCTTTTCGGCTTCCTTTGTTTCAATTTCTCTGTTCTCATGGTATGTACATGACACTTTCTCTCTTTTATGATTGAAATGAATTTTTTTTGATTTGTGCATACATGCTGAGTTAGAACGCTGGTATGGTAGGGTTTTGTGATTGATGCTTGGATTTCTGGTTTTCATTTGGGGCACTTTCATGTTGTTCACGTTGCTATGCTTTTTCTTGTTGAGTGCATGTGATTCTTTCACATTTTGGGTTTGTTTGGGGTTTGAGTTCCTGCGATTTTAAGCATTATATATTTTGAAGTTGGGGGGATTTCCCATTTTGTTTGAGTGCCATTCCTAGGTGAGTGTTCTGAGCTTATCTTTTGAATTTATCCTAGGGTAGCTTGCTTATATTGGCCACGCCAAGCCTTCTCTAAACCCTTGCGAGCAAGCAGGTTGAGCCCAAGCTTTTTCTGTGCACTCATGGCGGAGGTTTAGGGTTTCGTACCTAGGGCATAACCAATCCCTCTCAATTTACTATGAGGTGGGTTTTCAAATTCAAGGATGATCTGTAGGAGATCTAAATCGAGCTGGTTTCAAGCTCCAAATCCTCAAAATTGTGATCATTTGATCAATTTGAGTGAGGTCGAGAAAAAACGTAGGTATTCATATTTTTAGAGTCTTCGTGAAATTCCTTATCTGCCAAAATTCCCCGATTTCCCATTTTCTCTTTGTTTTTCCGAAATGTGCTTTGATCCAGATTTTTGCCTACCTCGTGGATTTCCGCTACCTTTAGATTTCCCCGGTTTGTCCATTTCTTGGTCATTTTTGTGAAATTGGGCTTAAGTGGTGAAAATTGCATTGACTTCATTGGAATCCACGCCCTCGGGATTTTCTCGAATGTTCTTGAATCCTTCATTTTTCTAGAATTCTTAAATTGTTGCCATTCTCGGGGATTTCTGTCTAAGTCGGATTTTCCCGAGGTCTTGCTAAAAATGAAGAATCAAGAGATTGCATGAATGTTTGCTTGGTTATTATGCATTTGATGACCGATTTAACTTATTTTAAGGCGTATCATGTGATTTATTGGTTAAATTGATTGATCAAATGATGTATTGGATGTTTGTATGCCCATTTCACTGGATTTCGCCTAGTCCGAATTTTCATAGAATTCCTCTCCAGCCTGAATTTCGCGAGGAGGTTAAAAACCTGAGCTTTGAGATGGTTAATTTTATGTGGGTTTTAGGCATTTTGCTTATCACAGATCTTTTATTGAGGAATGAGTTGATCATTTGTGATTGGATTTAGCTGAACTTTATGCTTCGATGGATCTTATTTTGGTGTCTTTATTGTATGTAGGCAGAGCAAGGGAAAGATGATGGATCCAAATGCTGAAGGTTCAACTATCTTTGAGACAAAGAGAGTTAAAATGGACATCAAGAGTAGAATCTGAGAGAGCAAGCTGACTTCCATCTGGTCAGGGATCACTAATACAAATGTTGGAATGTGGGACTATGAAGAATTCAAGGCAGGGATGGCAGCACAAAACCTCCCTTTATTAGCCAGAAGGACATTGGAGTCTAGGTTGGCACATGTGGCTGGATTTCCTTCTACGATCCAATGTTATGAGTTGGTGCTTGAGTGTGCTAGGCACTATGACAGGGGTACACAAAGGATAGTTGGTCCTCAGGGAAGAATTGTGGCAAACTTTGATCCTGTATCTATAGCTCGGACCTTTGAAATGCCTGATCAGTCTCATGTTGTGGCCTTCAACATGGATTTAGAGAAGAAACATTATGAGGAGAATGTCTTCCAGTCCCAATAGGTTATCAATTCTTGGTTGGAGAAACCCAAGTCCCACTTCTCCAAGCTACCAAAGCAGTTGTTCAGACTCAAGTTCAGGAGGGAGTATTATGATGCTATCACACTCCTCAGGAGAGTAGTAGGATTGAAAAATGCAGGAGTATTTGAGAGTTGGATGTTCAATGTCATTGCACGAATGGAGAAAGGTGTAGATTACCACTGGGCGAGCATTATAAGTGCAATGATACATGAGAAAATGTGAAATTTCCTACAGAAAAAGACCTTCACAATGACATCCTATTTGGTATATGCACTTGCAAGGTTTCACCCATACAAGGGACTGAGCACTAGAGGTGTGTTTGGGAAAGATGTAATTTATGAAGTATATCTACAACTACACTTGGGTGGTGGAAGCTATAGGAGGGTGAATGATGCATTCACCATGTACATCACTAGGCTGCTACAGGGTGTTGAGCATGTTTGGATTTCAGACAAGGCCAAGGAATTAATCAAAAGGTTTGGAGCTTGGTTCATTCAGTTCTCCACCTTTTCTTACATAAGGATTGATGGCTACCAGAGGGCTCCATACAGACTCCTAAGGTATCCTACAAACCATGTTATGCTTCTGGAAGTCACAAGACAAATATGTGACTTTGATGTAATTGTAAAGGGGGAGAAGCACAAGACTGGATTTGGTAATGACTTCCCTCTGAAGATAGGCACTAGTGAAGTACGCCCTTCTATCCAATCAACTCACACTTTCGAAGAAGAAATGAGCACTCTTGGTCTCTCCTTCCATGCCAAAAGATCTAGGTTTTATATAACTAATGAAGCATAAAAGAAGGCTAGCAGGGAGTATAGCCACATGGATGACATAGAGAACTATTGGGCTAACATTAATGATGAATTTGAAGCCAGAAAGAAGAATTTCTCCAAGCTGTGAGTGAGCTTAGTATAGTTGTACAACATTAAGGCTGCTCTTGATCAGGTTGAGGAGGATGGGAACTTGATTCAAGGTCATATCTTTGAGGTTGTGAAGGACAAGCTAGTTAAAGAGGTTGTTGGCTAGAGGAGGAAAAGACAGAATTAGAACAAATCATGGCTCTAGTGATTAAGTACACCAAGTTATGGCTCAAGCACAGGATGTTAGAGTTGGAAAGTGAAGGTGTGCAATGCACCTATGACCTCATGGGATACTTGGAGTCTCACTTTTCTTCTAAAGAATCACATGAACAGGACCCCAAAGGCAAGGCCAAGGTGGGCTCTCCTTTCAAAATTAAAATCAAAGATGTTCATGCAGAAGAGGTAGGAGAAGCAGGGAAATATAGAAAGCCCATAGCCAAGAAGAGGAGGCATGTCTCAAAGAAAAAGGGGGTTGAGAAAGATGAAGAGGAAAAAGAGGAATGAGATGCCAGTGTCCCTTTACCTAAGAAAAGAAGACTTGTGAGGTTGTCACAAAAGGAAAAAAAAAATTCTAAGGCAGATAAAGAGGTTGAGCCACCTATGGTGAAGGTAGAGAGCTCAAGGGAGAAGACACAGGTGTATATTAGGAGGTCAAGGACTCCTTCCCCCAAAGATGTTGCACTTAAAGGCCCTGGGAGAGGAGAAAGTATAGGAGGGTGATCTCTACAATGCTGAGGCAGAAATAGACAAAGTAATGTAGTCTCCTTTGGTAGCTTATGTGAATTCGCCTGCAGAAGTTCATGAGGATAAATCCCATCAAAAGGAGGAGATACTAGCCATGATTCCTTCACCAACACAAGACAAAGGGGAGGAGCACTGTAAAGAAAAGGAGGATTTAGTTAGGGAGATCCCTGAGGAGCCAAGCAGTGAAAAGAGTATGTCCAATGTTCAAAAGGAACAAGATGGATAGGATAAAATTCATCCAGAGTCTACTGTTCCAGGTTGGTTAGATAAAGAGTTGAAAAAAAAGTAGATTGTAGTAGATGACACTCCTCCCAATTGGGATGACCTATTGGCTAATATTGGAAAGGGAAAGATAAAGAAGAAATCCAGAGCCATTTCCAGGATTGAGAGGGATGAAGTGAACAACAAATTGGTCCATATTGCTACTCCTGCTCCTGATAAGGATAGAGATGGGGTGACAGGAACAAATTATAATGTGCAGACCATCAATCTAGGGCATGCCTCCATGGATAAAGACATTAAGGAGTATGAAGGCTCTAGTGTTGTGATCCTTGGAAGATTGAGGAAGGAGGTGCATACCAAGCATGAGTTGGAGAAAGAAAATGAGAAACTTAAGAAATATTTACAGGAGTTGATGAAACCCTTGCAATCCATCAGTTCCTCCTCATTTGCTACAGGCTTCCTACCTCAGGAAACAATTTCAGAGCTGGAAAAGATGAAGAGAACCACACATGCTACAATTGGTTGGTTGCAGGGAGTGCAGACTAAAGGAGATAATGCCATCAAGGACATCCTTTCAACTACAGGGGATGCAATGAGATCAATAGATTGGCTAAGGATTGTGCTTGCCCAGGATAAGGAAGATGTAGATCTCCTGCCACAGAAGACAAAGACTATCATGGAGTACACAGAGGACCAATTGGTGAAGGATGGAATTCTTCTTTCCTCAAGAGTGGTGGAGCCTTGGGAGTGGTTTGAAATTCTATAGATGAGGAAAAAGGCCTCAAGGAAAATATGCAAATAGGGAAGGTAGATTGAGGACACTTTGATTGGTATCTATGATAAGTGTATCTCTTTCTTTGAAGTAATGACAAGAAGAAAGAAGTTTGCTTTGAAGCATCTTAACCTGGAACAATTAAGAAAATGGTGGCGATATGTCTACTCTCTAGTCAATGAGGGCCCTGTTACTGAACATCAACTAGATGATGTTGCAACTTACATTGCATTCATTGATAGGTATCAAACAAATAAAGTTGATTGGGATAATATAGTGAAGAAGTCAAGAGATGACATCAAATGCCTTGAGAGGAGAATTAGGGTTTTGCCTGTGCCACCTGTTGCCGACCTAGATAAAGTGTTATTGTTGGTGCATGATAAAGTGGAGCACGCTAAAGACAAAGGGGGGAAGTAGTTAATGCAGGGCTACATCAGAATTTGTGCTTCCCCATTATTTTCTCCTCTTCCTTCACATGCATTGGATCGAGTTTTGGAGACCCCAGGCTGACTTGGATGAAATTGGTGCAAATTGCACATTTCATATTATTTTTGAATATCTTTTGGCTGACCTGTTGTGTGGCATTTATCATTGTAAACCCTAATTGGGCCGACATGTCTTGGGGGGTTCTCCGTAAGTTCGGTATTTGTAAGGGTAGTAGAAGTTAGAATAATTTCACATTAGAGCGAATTGTAAGAGCTAGAATTAGAGTTAGAGTTTAGTTTATCTTCAAGCAAGTGTTATAACAGAAGACTGGAATTGTTGCTACTTTGGGTGATTTAATACAAGTAAAGATATTATGATTTGGTACCTTTCTTGTGTTGAGTTTTATCTAGCATTGTTCTTGATATTCTATCTTTGAAATTGCTTAAGTGATCTAATGTTAGATGGTTTGATAATGCTTAGGGTTTATGCTTGAAGTGTCTGCAACAATCTCTAGTCCATACTTTTTGCAGTTAGTTGATTGTTAGCTGCTTTGCAAAGTTAGCCTGGACTTAAAATTGTGCTTAGTTCAATTATGAATGTTGTTCATTTCAATTGCAATAGGGTTGTCTTGAATGAATATGCATGATTTGAAAATCTTTAACACCTTAGAATATTGCACTATTTTTGTAAGATTGTAAATTTATCTGGGTTGAACAGGAATCAGTTTGGAGGGATTGGTCCATTTCAAGTATCTTATCTCTTGCATTGTTAATCTTCGGGTATCATTCAAATTGTTAATCCTAGGGTTAGAATTAGTCTTAGAATTATATCTTAAACCTTTATCTTTTGTTAATTCTTTTATTATTTGGGTTAAATTTGGGCTTTGAAGTATCAACATATTGTTAGATTTGATAAATTCGAGTTCAACATTTGCTTTTAGTAAGGTCCTTTTGTGATTACCAACATTTTCACATTATCTCTGAGTTGTTTTATTTTCATTTTCAAGACCTGACATTAGAGACCTTGGGGTTATCTCTTTGTCCATAGATATTAACCTTTAAAGAGAGATAGGATATCATATTTTTTCTGAGTTGTTGTTGTACAGAAAACACCATCAACACCAACCTTCCTCCTCTCTCTCTTCTTACCTATATACTTTTATCTATCTCACCAATATACCTCACTCCCTCCCTCCTTACCTCTTTATTTATCTCTCTCTATATATATCACCTCTCTCTTCCTTCCTTCCTCCCACCCACCTTCCCTCTCTACTTCTCTCTATCTAACCTATCCCTCTCTATCTCACTCTCCCCCCCTCCCTAATATCTCTTAATCTCTCCACATTAATCTCCCCCCCCTCTCTCCATCTCTCATTCTCTCCATCTCACTTCCATCCCTCCTCTCTCTATATCTATCTCTCTAATATCCCTCCCTCATCCCCCTTCTATATCTCTCCTTCCCCATATATGCTTATCTCTATCTCTTTCTCTCAATCTCTACATCTACCTCCCTCATTCCCTCTCTCTCCCTCTCTCTCCTAGTCTCTCCCTTTCTCTCAATCTCCTAATCATCATCCTCTCTCTCTCTCTATCTTTCTCTCACTCTCTTCATTCATCTCTACTCTTTATCTCACCATTCTCTTTGTCTACTTCTCCCTCACTATCTCTCCTTCCCTATGTACATCTCTCTATATCCCTCTCTCCATATCTACCTCTCCCTCCCTCCTCACCTCTTCCCTCTCTCTCCCCCTATCTCTCAATCTCCCCACCTTCCTCCTCTCTCTCTCTCTCCTGTCTTTCTCTCTCACTCTCTCCTTCCCTTTCTACTCTCTATCAAGCACCATTATCTCTCCATCCCTCCCTCCTTCCCTCTCTAATATTATCTATCTACCCCTTCCTTCCTCCCACCCACCTTCCCTCTCTAATTCTCTCTATCAAACCTATCCCTATATACCTCTCTCTCCCTCCCTCCCTCCTCTCCATCTTCCTCATTTTCTCTCTACTTCTCTCTATATCACCTCTCTCTCCTTCTGTCTTTACATCTCCCTATCTCTCTCTCCATCTCACCCTCTCTCTTAATCTCCCAAACCCTATATCGAATATCATAAATCCTAATCCCTATGCCCTCAACCTTGTAACCTATACCCTGAACATTATCCCTTAAACATAAGAATAAACCCTAAACCCTACATTCAATAATGTATCCTAAACCCTCATTGTATGAAAAAATGCCTCAAAGATATGGGGTCTCATGATGATGTACACCATCATGAGACCCCATTTCTTTGAGGCATTTTTTCATACAACAAGCACTACCTTGTCAATGTTACCACATTGACACATTAACAAGGTAGTGAGCTTAGTGCTAATTGTTCAAACCCCATTTCTATGAAGAAATTTTTTCATACAACGAGCACTAAGCTCACCACCTTGTTAATGCAACCACATTGACAAGGTAGTGATCTTAGTGCTCATTTTATGAAAAAATGCCTCAAAGAAATGGGGTCTCACGGTGATATACATCACCATGAGACCCCATTTCTTTGAGGCATTTTTTTATACAATGAGAACTACCTTGTCAATGTGTCAATGTGGTAGCATTGAAAAGGTAGTGCTTGTTATATCAAAAATTTCCTCAAAGAAATGGGGTCTCATGGTGATGTACATCACAGTCAGACCCCATTTCTTTGAGGCATTTTTTCATACAATGAGCACTACCTTTTAAATGCATCAATGTGGTAGCATTGATAAGGTACTACTCATTGTATGAAAAAAATTCTCAAAGAAATGGGGTCTCACGGTGATGTACATCACCTTGATACCCCATTTATTTGAGGAATTTTTTCATACAATCAGCACTACCCTGTCAATGTGTCAATACAGACGCATTGACAAGGTAGTGCTTGTTGAATGAAAAGTGCCTCAAAGAAATGGGGTTGATAATGTAGAGTTGAGGGATTAGGTTTATGGTTTTTAAGGTTTGAGTGATTAAGGGTTGATGGATTAAGTGTTTAAGGGTTGAGGGTTTAAGGGTTGAGGGATTAAGGCTTTAAGGGTCGAGCGATGAGGGTATAGGGTTTAGGGTCCAATGTATAGGGAAAAGGTATGAGAATTGAGGGTTGACATGGTTTAATGTATAGGTTAGAGGGTTAAATGGTTGAGGGTATAAGGTTGAGGATAAAGGGTTGAGGGTAAAGGGTTGAGGGTAAAGGGTTGAGGGTCCAATGTATACGTTAAAGGTTTGAGAATGGAGGGTCTATCTAGTTTAATATATAGGCTAGAGGGTTGAGGTTTTAGGGGTTGAGGGACTAAGGGTTTAAGGGATGAGGGATTAAGGGTTTAAAGGCTTAAGGGTTGAGGGTTTAAGGGATGAGGGATTAAAGGCTTAAGGGTTGAGGGTTTAAGGGTTGAGGGATTAAGGGTTTAGTGGTTGAGGGTTTAAGGGTTTAAGGGTTGAGGGATGAGGGTTGAGGGATGAGGGTTGAGGAAAAAAATAACTTGTGTTGGTCCTACAACTCTTCTTCCCTTATAGGTTGACCAGTAACATTCATAGAAATTTGTCCCACATCCTGCTCCAAGATATTGCATTTTCCTTTGTTATTAACAATTTCCATACCCCTACAATGCAATTTTCTACATGAATTTCATGGCTGGTGAGTGGAATGTTTTAAATTTCTAGCATGACTGAGTTTAATTTGTGACTTGTAATTAGTAAATTCATCTTTTAATGGTTCTAAGCAATCATTTCCATCTTCATTATGATCAAATGAGCTAGTAGCTAACTCTTTACACACTGAGTAGCATCTAGTGCATACCACTTGGCTACAATAATAAGGAGCTTTACCAAACATATCACAAATATATCTACCACATTCTACACAATACTCATGGCTAAGCAAAAATTGGTTATAGCACGGGCAACAATTTGCAGAGCATCACTATTTTTACCCACATATCCTTGCTCCTTTCTATAAGAAATATTCCCTTTTATTGGATTCTTAACTAAATTTATCTCATCATCTTTAGGTTTTTTTCCTTGGGACTTTCCCATAGAATCTGAAATGCAAAAATGTATGCTCACACCAACTTTATTCTCTCTATTACATTAACATCTTCATTGGCATAAAAGTCTGATAAGAAGGGATACTTCCTTTTTTTAGGTGACAAGCATGGTGTTTCCAATCCATCTAAAGGTTGTTCACATCCAATGCTTCTTCCATGGATTTGAATATAACTATACTATTAGCAAACTCATCTGTGGTCTTGTGTTTGAAAAATGGGTCCAAGAATGTCAATTTCACCGAATTGGCAAGCTAGTGGGCCTGTTTGAAAAAATGGATCCAAGAAAGAGGGTACATCATCGGGAGACCCCATTTCTTGGACCCATTTTTTCAAATAGGCCAAGTTAGGTTGCCAATTTTACCAAATTGGCAACCTAACTTGGCCTGTTTGAAAAAATGGGTCCAAGAAATGGTGTCTTTGGTGATGAAATGGGGTCTAGCTTGCCAATTTGGTAAAATTGGCAACCTAACTTGGCCTGTTTGAAAAAATGGGTCCAAGAAATGGGGTTTTCCGATGATGAAATGGGGTCTCCCGGCGATTTACATCATCGAAGACACCATTTCTTGGACCCATTTTTTCAAAAAGGTCACTACATTGCCAATTTTACCAAATTGGCAAGCTAGTGGGCCCACTAGCTTGCCAACTCGGTGATATCGACAACTTAACTTGGCTTGTTTGAAAAAATGGGTTCAAGAAATGGCGTCTCCCAGTGATGTAAATAAGCCAAGTTAGGTTGCCGATTTCACCAAATTGGCTTCCTAATTTCACTGAATTGGAAAGCTAGTGGGCCCAATAGCTTGCCAATTCAGTGAAATTAGCAACCTAACTTGGCCTGTTTGAATAAAAATGGGTCCAAGAAATGGGGTCTCTCGGTGATTGGGAGACCCCATTTCTTGGACCCATTTTTTCAAACAAGCCACTACATTACCAATTTCACTGAGATGGAAAGCTAGTGGGCCTGTTTGAAAAAAATGGGTCCAAGAAATGGGATACATTATCGAGAGACCCCATTTCTTGGACCCATTTTTTCAAATAGACCACTACATTGCCAATTTCATCAAATTGGCAAGCTAGTGGGCCCACTAGCTTGCCAAGTCGGTGAAATTGGCAACGTAACTTGGCCTGTTTGAAAAAATGGGTCCAAGAAATGGGATCTCCCAGTGATGTAATTCAATGAAATTGGCAGCGTAACTTGGCTTGTTTGAAAAAATGGGTCCAAGAAATGGGGTCTAATGAAATAAAATAGCATGGAAGAGGGAATGAAGAATGAAAAATACAATATTGCAATTCAACAAACACTTGAATAACCTTTTAGAAATCTGAAATGTTGATGTTGATCTTACATGAAACAAAACTTATTTAAAGGAGACCCCATTTCTTGGACCCATTTTTTCAAATAGGCCAAGTTAGGTTGCCAATAGATCAACATCAACATTTCAGATTTCCAAAAGGTTATTCAATGATTTGTTGAATTGCAATATTGTATTGTTAATTGTTCATTACCTCTTTCATGCCATTTTATTTCATTTCAAGGTTTAATTACCAAAATGAGGTTTGAACAAGGCAAAATACCATTCACTAAAAGCAAACATATTTTCCCTCTCTTTGTGTGTTGCATATTTGTAGGTTGAAGAAAAGTTGAAGATCTCAAAAGTGCAAAGTTGCATTTGTTGTCATCTCACGAAAAACTTAGATCTCAGATTTATTTCCCACAATCTGACTGTGAAAATCAAAGAATATGGAAGTGCAGACATAGGAGCAGAGTACCCAAAAATTAATTTTGAAAATTCCCTACAAGGACCCATTCGCCAATAGGCAAATGAGTCCTCAGACAACTTCCAAAATCATCATTTTGTAATAGGTGCATAGCATTTTCCCTTTATCCGATCTGCATGAAATAAATTGTTTATGTTAGTATTATGTTTAATATATCAGATCCAATATTTACATGTCATGAATGAATGCATTTGGTATTTTTAATCTTTCTCCCAAAACCCTTGTTCAGTCATTTTTGTCAAAAGTTATCTCAAGACACTTTGCACCAAAACATGACACTTTGCAACTATTTTTGAGATTAGTTTTAAGTTCCTCCACTCATCCAATTTGTGTGAAATTAATTATGTCTATTAGCTCTATGTTTAATCTACTCAGATTTGGTCTTAAATTTCAGTTTTGAGTTGATTTACTACTTTTAGTGCATCTCCCAAAAGCGTTGTTTAGTCCACATGCACACATAAAGGAAATTGCAAAATTCCTCAAAGAATTCACCCACCTAAGGGTTGAAAGTGTATTTTAAATTGAAGGATCTCATTTCTTGAATAAAATAGAAGAATAGGTAGGTTCATTCACCCGATTTTTCCATTTCTATTTATAGTAAGTTTGGTGAAACATTACAAATTTAGTATAAAACCCTATGTGTTTGAACCCCTACGCTATTTTTTTTCATTTCATTAGATTTGTAGGACATTTGTTTATATTTCAAAAGCATTGCATAAGTTAGATATATTATCTTTCATAGTTCACAATGTTAGTATCTTTTCTTTCCAAGTATGTCAAGAAAAAGCTCATTAACAAGCATGTTAGTCACGAGTCCCTTAGTGCAAGAGATTGAAATGGTTGACATATTCCTTAATTCCACATCCCCTAATATCTCTCCTATTTGTGAGAAAGTCTTAGTGAAAGAGGATGTAAGCATAGACACATGAAAATTATAGTTTCTCTTCTCCCAATACCTCTCCTACTTGTGATGAAGGTATTTTGGTGTTAGAAGATACACCCATTGAGAGTCATGACAATCTTGCAAGCTCCTATTCTAAAAAATATCCTACTTGGAAAGATATTATGACACAAGAGAATGAGATCATTGACACATTTCTTAACATCACTTTACCTAGTCTCCATTCATCACTCGCTTGGGATAATGCTTTAGAGAAAGAGGATGAAATCATGGAAAATTATGATAATCACATTTGTTCTAATCCTAATATCTCTCCTAGTTGTGAAGAAGATAGTGTGGTGTTAGAAGATACACTCATTAAGATTCATGAGAGTCTTGTTTCTCCCTCTCTTAATGCTTCTTCCATTCAAGAAGATATCATCGAACAAAAGGATCCAATAATTTGTAAGCATGAAAATCATATTTATCCTTCTCTTGATGCCTCCCATACTTGTGATGGGGTTATCTTACAAAATATAACCATGGAATGTGATCAACATCTTGTTTTCTCCTCTCCTAAAAACTCTCCTACTAGGGAAGATATCATGGTGTAATAAAATGACAACATTGACAACAATAATGTAGATTCATTTGATGAGGTAACATTAGATTCTACTTCCCTAAAAGAACATCAAAATAAGGATATACTTTTGAGATTATGAACATTAGATATCCCTCTAGTCCTCTAATTCTTAGACCTCTTACAAGTACCTTAATTATTGAACCTCCTAAGCCTCAACTTATCCTCCATCCGACCTCACACCAACACCAAGTTCAAAACAAAGTCATGCTTATTCTAAGACCACCTCAACATAATGTTTCACAAAAACTAGGTTATAATATTGTTGCTGATACATATAACACTAAAAACAATAAAAAACCACAAAAAACTCAAACGTCCCTTCCATTACCTCAACCATATCTCCCACATGCACCTAATATCTTGCAACATAGTGGTAAAGAGTATGATCTTGTTGAACAACTTAAAAACACTCCTGCTAAGATATCCTTATGGGATCTTATTCAAGCTTCACCTAGTTATCATAACATGCTTCAAAATTATTTACAACAAGTTCCTATCCCTCCTAATGTGCAACCAAATGATATAGAAACCATAATTCAATGAATCAATGCAAACATTGTTTTCCACCAAAGTGAGTTACCTCCTTTGGAAGTACAAAAAAAAAATGAAGATTTCATGATAATAACTATATATAATACGAATGGGATAAATAGAACCCTTGTTGATAGTGGATCAACCCTTAATGTGTGTAGTGTAAGCCTTTTGGATAAGCTTGGAGTGGATAAAACTAAGATTCAACCCGATTCGTTATCTATTCATGGGTTTGATAACGTAGGAAAACAACTGTTTGGTGTGATCACATTACCTTCTATAGTTGGAAAGGCCACATTGCAAACTCCTATTCATGTCATGCTTGATAATATTTCATATAATCTTATTTTGGGAAGACCATGGACTCATGCAATGAATGGGGTGCCTTCTACTCTTCATCGTATAATGAAGTATGTATACAACAACAAAGTGTATACAATCAAAGCCCACCCTACACCAGAAAGTTTGTATTGGAAGTGGATTCACTCTGAGAGAGGGGGGGGGGGGGGTGAATTAGAGTGGAACAATTTTAACTTTTTGACTTTGAAAGCATAATGACACTTTTACTAATTTTAACCCAATGTGACAAATTTGATTAAGTAAGTGAACATTAACACTTTAGATCAGATTGACATGAAACTTGACTAACATTTACAACCCATATTAAAAGCATCATATGATATTGTTCAATGAAAGCTTTATGAACAATCTTGTTGTGCTTTATGAACAAAACTATAAAACTTCATAAAATGCAACTTTGACTTGCTTTTGAAAAACTTTTGAGCATTCATATAACACAAAATGCAGATGTAAATTCAGTTTATGAAAGACTTTTTGTATCAGATTTGCACAATCTAAATTTGCATGACAGACTTGAGCAAATTGACGTTAAACTTTTAAGCAATCTTAAAGTATCAGAGCATTGACCAACTGAATGAGCATAATAACATAAATGATTGAAATAAATATTATGAAAGATAGACATAAATCACACAAATGAGAGACACATAAATTGCTAAGTGGAAAACCCTCCCGGGGTAAAAAAAGAAACCACTCCTAAACTGCCTTACTGGCTTAATTTGAAAACCACTGCTTACAATGCCTTATAGGCTAATTTCTGAGCACCAACTCAAGGAGCACCGACCCCTCATTTAGAGACACCAATCTCAAGGAGCACCAACTCCTTTTTCTATTTTCAGTAAATCACACAATGATACAGAGGATCTCTCTATTTCTCTCTTATCTATCAAGTGCCTCTTGACAGACAATATCTAAAATCCTCAAAGTTCCAAAAATGAACTTTCAGAATTTCAGCCATTGTCAAGCCTTAAGTTAGCTTGATTATCAACTCATATTTCAGATTTTCAATCTTAGAGCTCAACATTTTTCAATACAATCACTGTGATGTACTCACACTAGTTTTTCCCTTTTTGTTTCATACTTTTCTCATTGTTCTTCACTTACAGTTAACTCTCTCTTTTTGTTTTAATACTATATTCATAGATCTTCACAAAAAAATAGTTAACCCCCTTTTTTTACAAATTTCTTTTCAACTCAAATAATAACCCCCATTTCTCTCTTTTTGTTTTTCCTCAATATTAAAGCCCTAATCTGTCTGTTTTCTTCTGATTATAGATTTCATCATTACATTCAAGGAAGGTTACAACAGTTGCTCATTTTTCTTTTTTAGAGAATAAAACAAAGATGATTATCAGGTTACCAAAATTCTGTCGAGCAATAGTGCCAGATGTTGCAGAGTTCTTGAGAGAAAGATCTTTTCTCCAGACAAGAATAAGAGCAGTATGCAAAAATAGAGAGGAGACTGAACATAATCTTCACAAGCAACTTGCACAGATTTTCCTCAATGACCCAACATCAAAAAACAAATATATGTCCCATGAGCAATACCCAATAAAATAGCTACAAATTTTAAGTAACTGAAAGAACTAAGCTCTATAACCGAAATCATCCTTTTAAGAGCAGTTACCAAAGAATCCAGGATGGATATGAAGAGATTCAAAGATATTATGATTGCCCACAAACATAAATCACTATCCCTTAAAAATGACATGATAACCTTACAAAAATGCAGTCAAGATTTGGAGCAATCATTTCAGATTTTCCCATAAAAGGAATAGACTCATTTCTCACTTTTCTTTTTGCATAGAAAAATTAACTCATAATAACCTTGCTTGAGAAGTAACGGATCTGTAAAGCAGACTGAAAGAATACCTGAGAATAGTGATGGAGTTGCTGTCACAAAAGAGTTTACCAAATTTGTAGCTAAGTTGAGCAACCTGTGCATCTTTTGTATTTTAAGCTTTTACCCGATGCCAAGAAACTGACAAGAAAATCGACCATGGTGATGGTCTTTCAAGCTTCCCCATACGTTGTCCAAGAGTTGCAGAATACTAGTAGATTTCACAGTGAAATGGCTGAGAGCAAGATTCCATGGTGGCAGCCAGTGTAGGGTTCCAAAAACATGAGCAGTGAGAATGATAAATAGTTTGCCCTAAAATTCCAAAGAAAGCATACAAAATCCTTTGCAAAGGTTGATAATCATTTGGAGTCCGAAAGGACAGTCATAAAAAATAAAAAACTCATTATGTCTTTTGAAGTCTGTGACCTTACCAAAGACCAACTGTCAACAAACTCATTACCCCCGAATCAAAGACCAAGCATGTGAAAGGTCGACATAATAATGCCTAGCATTATTTCATGTAAAGTGTTGAAAGCTTAAGACTTAAAGTCCCTAAGTAATCACAAATTTAGTCACTTCCAATGTGAAAATTATAATGATTGTGCTCGACCAATACTATTGGGGGAGGATTTTGATTCCCCCTTGATCCTTTCATCTTACCTGCTGTCGGCTTTTAAGCCTTATGATTTATCCATCATTAGACCTGAATGCAATATAATATGCACTCCCATAGTGTGCCGAACATAATTTCCAATGCCAAAAGATATCAAATAATATCAAAGCCAATTGCCACCTTATTAATATCCAATGCCATATAATGTCCAATGTAAAATACTTTCCAAGCCTTATGAAATGAAATAAAGGCTAATTTTATGCTAAGTTCACAATGCCATTCACCCAAGCCAAATACCATAAACCAAATGCCCATGACATAATATCATAAGTCATATGAGGTATAATAAAGGCTGATATTCATGTTAGATTCAATATGCCTTTTACCCATGCCAAATTCAGAATACCGAATGCTCAAGACATTAACAAGTATTTCTTATACCCATGCCACTGGATGAGGATAGAGAAATACACCTTTGAAGAAGATAAAAAACATTATCAATTTCATGATGCTAGAAACTGATCAAGCCAACACATATAAACCTGTAGAACCCTGAACATGCCAAAATCATGTAATCAAGTGAATCATTGTAGCACATATTGTTAAATCAGAAACATGTCACCTGATCAATGGAACATAAACCAGTAACCAAAATTCCTTATCCAAGATCTGCACATGGAGTCAAGAGATCAGTGCCACCAAATATAATATAATCAATGAAGTAAGTATGCCAATGTCAAATGAATACCAAATATCAAATGTGCCAATCAAATTCCATAATAAGACCAGATTGAGAAATGCCAAGGCACTAACCTAGGGCAGTTGTGACATCAAAGACAAATGCCATAGAAGAAGCCAACAATTTGAACATTGAGAAAGACAAGGAAAATCCTTTGTAAACTTTGACACCAACTACACAAGTGGAACCCATGCAAGAGAAAGAGAAAGAAAAGAATATTGAGTAAGTTACAAAGTTATTAGAGGATGATTGGGGTTCCTTAGATTTTACACCTACATTCATGGGAAAATACAAGATCATAATAAAAAGTCTGAAAAGGGAAAAGAACCAGAAGTAATGTCAACACAAAATTAAAAAGAATCCACTTCAACCACTTTAGGAGAAGAAACAAATTACACAACAAAATTTGATCAAGTTGATTATGAACAACCACCTAATCCAAAATAAATGGAAAATATTTATTGAAGAGGTTAAATTTTTTTAAAACAACTTGGTTATAGTGGAAAAGGATGTGGTGCTAGAGAATAAGGTATTTGTGTCCCTATAGAGCCTAATACAAAAGAAATGACTAGTGGTCTTGGCTATTTCCCTTTGAAAGAAATAAAATCATCAAAAAATCCTTCACTCAATACCAAAACTATTACAAAAGATTCTTCTAAGCCAACTTTAACCTTGGTGCATTGTGAACTGAAAGTGTGTCGCCAAAAACTATAGCCTTTGACACTTTTCACTCATTTGGACCCTTTCCTATGGATTTTGGACCTCTTTCAACCCATTTTTACCCCTTTTCCAAGCCTTGTTTCAAGGTGTTGTAATATATTTTCACACTTTCCTAGGCTTGTCATCACTAGATCAACCCTTTCCTATGCTGTAATGACCCCTTAATGCACATACATGCCTTATTTTAGTGTGTTTCATGAGACAATCCCAAAAAATAGTAATAATCACACTTCAATCCCTGAAAAACAATAAAAAATGTGTAGGTGGACTAGGTCGCCACCTTGGGTGACCTAGTCCCATGTGGCATAAAATTCAAATTTAACTTAATATTCTTTCAGGATTTTGTCTCTAAAACCCTAAGGTCAGCCTGTATGGTGTTATTTCTGGAAAATTAGGGCATAAATTCTATAAATAAGGGTTGTTCCCCTCATTTTGCACCTTCTAAGTCTCATTTTTCTCCTACCTTCTTCTTCTCCTCACCATTCTTCTCAAACAAGCTAGGGTTTTGAGTATTCTAATTCACCAGGATATCTCTCTCAAGAAGCATCTAAGGGTTGAATCCTCCATTGATACAATTCAAGATCAATCAGCAAGGCAAGGTAAAATCCACCACTCCTTTGTTTCATGCTTCATTACTTTATTTCATCTTCTTGGTTTGATTACTCAAAAGGGGTTTGACTAAGGAAAACCACTAATCCCTAACAATCAACAATTTTTCCCTCTTTGTGTGATTTGTAGGTCTTGTGTGCAGATTTAGTAAAGAACCAAGGTAGAAGAGTCTTCATCAGAATTTTCAAGCTCTTCAAGGTTGGAGGACACCCACAAACTAGATTCTACAGTTTCAGATTTGAAAACCTAGAGGAGCAGAAAGTGTAGACAATGAGCTTCAGATCCCACTTTCCAATCTTTAGAAATTCAGAAGAGGACTAAGTCGCAACAAATGGTGACCTAGTCCCACTTACCCTATTTTTCAGAGATTCTTGGAGATCTGGATACCCTTTTGGCAGAAATGGACTTTGGTGAATTTTTCCAGATCTGGGACTAGGTCGCCTAGAATGGCGTAAATGCCCCAATAGGCTTAAATTTTAGCATCAACAACATTTCCAGCCTCTAATCCATTCTACAACTCATTCCAAAGGTGCACCTCTTTATCTTCATCTATTTATGTAATAGTTAGTTTACATTTCTTAGGTCTTCTTATACATACTTGCATATCTCAATGTGTATTCAAACATAGTTGCATTCTCTAGGTTTAAATGCTTAGTTAGTTTCTTTTATCAGTCCCTTGCACTTAGATAATTTCACTTCCCACACACATCACAAACCCAAATCTTTGAATGAACACACCAAGAATCCTTTAGTGTGAGAGATCCATTCCTCCAACCTTAGCTTCTAGGTGAAAAACCCTAGAAGCTTATTGGGGAATCCTCTTTCCCTAAAGTACATCATTTTTGGTGGTTCAAAAAGAAACAAAAGAATCAAAGAAATATTCAATTAATATCAATGTAATCACACAAAAAAATCCTAAGACATGTCTTAGTAATGATTGGAGTTCATTAGATTTTACACCCTTCTTTAAGGGAGAGTACAAAATCTCACAATCTAAAGAGTCTTGTGTATGTATGACACCTTGTACTAAGAAAGAGATATCTTTGTCGCAAAAGAAAGGAACATCTTCTACTATTGATCAATAGAGTATATTGTTGAGACTTCTCCAAGATCACTTGATATCTCTCCCTCCAAGAACATGAATTTGTTTTTACAATAAGAGTTCATTTTGTGCATATCATAGAGTTCATGGTCATTCTACTAATGAATGTAAGGATTTGAGTAATAAAATTCAACATCTTAATGATTGTGGTGCTCTTCCTTGTGTTGATGCACCTAATTCTTCTAATTGATAATGATTTCCATCCTATCATGTTGCTCATCACTATGTGGCATTAGTAGCTTAATACATGTCTTGCTCATTATCATTCATGGTGCAACCATATCTTGCCAACAATATGATAGTTCCCAATAGTTGTCTTTATCTCTATGATTGGGGGTAAAGGTGTTAGGTTGCCTTGTCCTAGTATGAAACATTTCATTTTCTCTTTTGGCTAGATGACCACCTTTCATGTATATATAAAAGATAAATCTTGGGATGCAGATGAGATGCCTTAAGTTGGCTCGCATGTGACATACTTTTTATGTTATCTTTTACATTGTATTATGGGGGGCAAGCCTCCTTCACATGATGTAGCTTCATTTGGAAAAACATGTTTGACATAGGGCTTTTCAAGTAATCTCTCATTCCTTATTTATTGTTAGCATTTATCATTGGCTACTTTAAAGTAATTGCTCACAACATGGTGTTAACAATTTATTTGAAATGGAGGCATACATTGGCATTATTATTTTTGATTTTTTTTACATTTCTTATGTTTCATAGGGTGATCTTATTTCTTCTTGTAATGCCTCTTTTTCTCGGTGGTGTCATTGTGTTTGATGTCCTCTAGAAGTGTGACCTATCTGAACATATGATATTCCTCTTAGTGGTAACACTATGGATTGCACTCCCTAAGTTGTGAATCTTGTATCCTTGACTAGTCCTCTCTTAGAGATGTTAGGCACAATTTTCCCTGAGTTAAAGACCTTACATGAACTAAGTGAAATCCATTTGAACATGTCTTATATTATTTGGATTTTGTTCATAGGTGCTTAACATAGCAAAGTTTTTTAGGCCTTATGAAGCTCAAAGTTTACGTTTTTTTTGTGGTGCCATATCAAAGGTAGAGATTTGGTATCGTTAGTATGATGACAGCCTGTAGACCTAGCATGAATTTCTCACTTAGCCACTCTTTGGGGGATCACCTAGTGGACAACCCGAGGTTCCACTAGCCTAAGTGAGCATACATTGTTGTTTGCATAGTGGACAACAAGTTCTGCTTGTGATTTTTTTGGAAAAACAACTGAGGCTTGATCCACATTGAGTTGGACAAACTATCAAGGCTTGATCCACCCCTTTTTGTTTTTATCAAGTTATTTTTCTTTGACATTGTATGTTTTTGTATCTTGTTTTGTTGCTGCATATCATACATCTTGTGTGTGTCCCTTTGTGCTTATGTTGGTTTGACATAGGATCTTGATCATGTGATCTTGACAACCTCCTTAATATTTGTTATCCTATCCCATCAAAATTGGTGCACTTGAACCCCTCTTGACGCATATTTGTCTACTTTAGTGTGAGTTTGTGCTTGTGCACATCCTCTCACTAAAGTGGGGGCTAAATGTAGTGTAGAGAAATGTATCCCTTTACATTTTATCACTTTTTTGGGCCCTCACCTTAATTTAGTGTTGTAAAATGTATTTATTTACACTTTCACACTTATTTAGGGCTCCATTAATTAATTGAGCTTAATTTGGCCTTAATAAGCCCTATAATTCATTTACAAATCCATTTAATTACATTTTTTGAAGGAGAAACCTGCCATTAATTAATGCCAATACATAATACCTTACATTGAGCAATGTGTGTTCTAGGAATTAGGGATGGGCGAATGGGTCCTCCCTAAGACCTTGAACCCATTTTTTAAAATTTTTTTGGTAGTATTTTCTAGAACAAACATTTCTCAATGTAAGGTATTATGTATCAAATCAAGTCTAAGGAAAAATCTAGCAGGAGGGAAACTTTCATGTGAGCAAAGATTATTGTCAAGAGCATTCAAGAGTAGTTTTTTCATCATTTGTTGTAGCAAGTCAAGATCTCAAGCGTCATGTCAAAGTCTTTTGCATCATGCATGTTTTTGGAGCTAAAATTGTGTTATAGGTTTCAAGATCAAGTTCAAGTGTTCAAAGAAAGATTCAAGAATCAAGATCCACATCCATTGAAGCCATTTCATGCAAGATCATCAACATTTCAGATTTCCAAAAGGTTATTCAAGGGTTTGTTGAATCGTAACATTGTATTGTTCATTGTTCATTCCCTCTTTCATGCTAATTTATTTCATTTCAAGGTTTAATTACCAAAATGGGGTTCAATCAAGGAAAATCCCCATTAACCAAAAACAATTTTTTCCCTCTTTTTGTGTGTTGCAGATTTGTAGGTTGAAGAAAAGTTGAAGATCTCAAAAGTGCAGAATTCCAAAGTTGCATTTGTTGTCACCTTTTTTGTCATCTCACGGAAACTCAGATCTCAAATTTATTTTTGACTATTCGACTGTGAAACCTGAAGAACCTGGAAGTGCAAAAATAGGAGTAGAGGACCCAAAAATTAATTTTGAAAAATCCCTACAAGGACCCATTCGCCAATGGGTGAATGAGTTTTCAGACAACTTCCATAATCATCATTTTGTACAGGTGCAAAACATTTTCCATTTATCTGATCTACATGAAATAAAATGTTTATGTTAGTATTATGTTTAATCTATCAGATCCAATATTTACATGTTATGAATGAATGCATTTGGTATTTTCAATCTTTCTCCCAAAACCCCTGTTCAATCATTTTTGTCAAAAGTTATCTCAGGATGCTTTGCGCTAGAACGAGACACTTTGCGACTAATTTTTAGATCAATTGTAAGTGTCCTCTAGTCATCTAATTTGCATGAAATAAATTGCATGTCTATTAAATCTATGTTTAATCTACTCATATCTGATCTTACATTTCAACTTTGAGTTGATTTACTATTTTTAGTGTCTCCCAAAAGCATTGTTTAGTCCACTCACACAAATAAAGGAAATTGCAAGATTCCTCAAAAAATTCACTCACCTAAGGGTTGAAATTGGATTTGAGGGATCTCATTTCCTAAATGAAATAGAAGAATAGGTAGGTTCATTCACCCCCTTTTTCCCTTTCTATCCATTGTAAGTTTGGTGAAACATTCCAAAATTAGTATAAAACCCTATGTGTCTAAACCCCTAACCCATTTTTCTATGTTTCAATACATATATATATATATATTGTAGTGTAGGAAAGTATCCCTTTTTCACACTTAATTTGGGAACTAAATATTAAAATGAACTAAATTATGTCTTAATTTAGTGTTGTAATATGTATTTTAGATATTCACATTAACTTTAGGGCCCTATTAAATAAAATGGACTTAATTATGCTTTATTTTAGTGTTGTAAAGTGTACCTCTTTACACTTTCACACTTATCTAGGGCTTTATTAATTAATTGAGGTTAATTTTCCTTAATTGGCCCCTTTAATTCAAATCCAAGCCTAATTAATTGCAATTTTTGAAGAGGAAAACTTGACATTCATTAATTTCAGAACATAAAATTTATCATTGAGTAATGTGTGTCCTACATAAGTGACCTAGGACCCATTCACCCATGGCCGAATGGGTCCTCACTTAGACCTAGGACCTAAATTTTTATTATGTTTTTGGTAGTATTTTAATGATTTCAAATCCATATTCACATGTCAACTTGTGTTATTTGAATTTTAGGAAATTAATGTTACATACCTATAAATATAAGGTCATTTCACTATGTTTCACCTATAAATTTTATGAGCAAGTGTGATCTAAGGAATCTAAAATTTTCAAGAGAATTTCAAGGCATTCAAGAGCAGATTCATAGAAGAATTATTGCAACAATCAAGATCCTATTATCATATCAAGATCTTCTTGCATCATGCATGTTATTTGAGCTAATATGTTGATGTAGTGTTCATGATCCATTCAAGCATTTAAAGGCATTGTTTCAAGTCAAGTTTCAAGATCAAGATCCACATCCATTGAATCCATTTCATGATAGTTGTGGATCTACATTCCAAGGTTCATTTAAGGGTTTGGTGAGTTCTACCATTGCTTTGTTCATTCATCATTCCTTCATGTTTCATTGTTTCATTACAAGGTTTAATTACCAAAATGAGGTTTGACCAAGGCAAACCCCCATTCACCAACAACAAAAAAATTTTCCCTCTTGATTTGTGTTTGAAAATTTAGGTAGAAGATCTCTTGAAGAGAAAAATTGAAGAAGTTGTCAAAGTTGCATTTGTTGTCACCATTCTTGCAATTTCACGGAAACTCACCTACAAGATTTATTTTTGACTCCGACTATGAAAATTGAGAATCTGAGAGTGCAAACATAGGAGAAGAGAACCCATAAACCATTTTTACAGAGCCCTAGCTAGGACCTATTCACCATAGGGCAAATGAGTCTTCATTTAGCTTTTGAAAACACCTTTTTGTGAGAGGTACACAACATTTATCTCTTCTAGATTCTCCAAAATTTTTGTAGGTTCCATAAATTTTATGCATAATCTATTAGATCCAAGTTGTAGATTTCATTTTGGGTTTGATTTTCTATTTTTAATATTTCTCCCCAAAGTTTTGTTTGGCCTAGACCCCCATCCTTGCAAAAAAATGAAATTTGCAGATTCACACTTTGACTGGACTCACCTCAAGGTTGATATTCCTTTCATTGTGTAGATCTCATTTCCTACTGAATTGAGGAAGAATAGGACCCCTTTTCCCTCTTTGGATCAACTTTTCCATTTTGGGAAACCCTAGGAGACCCCTATTTTTCATCATTATATATATATATAAGAAATATTGGAATGCTCAACAATAGGTGGGGCCTCACATGGTTCCCCTTCAAATGAGAATAAAGATTTATTTTATAGAAAACGTAGATTTTATGGATGATCAAGATTAGAGGAAGAACTAAAAAGATCAATGATGGAAAATTGATGAGAGAAATTGATTGATTAGTTAACTGGTTGAATGATTCAATGAACCAAGTGCATGGATTAGTCAACAGTTTACATTCCTTAGTTAAGATGTCTGATTGAATTGTTAACTCATAATGAGTGGTAGTAGACTAAATTGATTGATGAGAGAACTCAAAGTGAGTGGGAGTGAAGTAGATTTGATTGATGAGTGGACTGAAAGTAAGTCTCAGTTAGAGGATGAGTTGGAAATGCATGGGATCTAATATTAAATTAAATTAATTAATTATTAAAGGAATGTGCAAATGGATTAAATAAATAATTTTATTCATGTATGGAGAATGGATAATGTTGACAATCAATGGATAAATTAAATAATTAAAGTAATTATTTAATTTAGGAAAGGGATAATGGATAATAAAATAAATAATAGTAATTTATTTAATTAATTAGAGGAATAGGGATAATTTAATTAATTGACCTAATGCTCACCAAGCAAAAAATTGTTGTAAAAATAAAAGGGTTGAGTGTTTGGATGATTTGGGAAAGCCAATTGTGATAGCGGGAATCCAAATACCTATTTCACTTAGAATGATTTCTACTATGCAACTCAAACATTGTATGAGAAAAGGTTGCCAAATGTTTGCAATCACAATCAATGACGAGTAGAAGAATTTGAAGGTATGGAAGAGATATCCTTAGACAATCATCCTATCCTTGAGGATTTTGTTGATGTGTTTTGGTCAGAGTTGCCAGGTTGCCCCCAAATGTGAAGTGGATTTCCATATTGATCTAGTTCCTGGTGCTCAGCCTATGTCGAGGACTTCGTACACATGATGACCACTCAAGAACTGAATGAACTTAAATTACAATTGGAAGAGTTATTGGAAAAGGGCCACATTCATCCAAGTGTATCTCCATGGGGTACTCTAGTTATTTTTATGAAGAAGAAGGATGTTTACCTTAGATTGTGCATTGATTATAGACAATTGAATAAGTTAACAATCAAGAAATGATACCCCACACCAAGAATTGATGACTTGTTTGATCAAATCAAGGGAGCCAAGGCATTTTAAAATATTGATCTCAAATTAGGATATCATCAGTTACGAATCGTTGGAGAAAATATTCATAAAACTACTTTTAGAACTCATGGTCACTATGAGTTCAAAGTTGTACCTTATGGGTTAAAAAATGCCCCAACGATATTCATGAGCTTGATGAATGGTGTCTTTAGAACCTTCTTGGATCATTTTGTGTTAATCTTTTTGGATGACATTAATTTATTCAAGGAATGAGGAAGAGCATGAAGATAATATTTTTCAAGTCTTGCAATTTTTTTAAAAGCATCAATTGTATGCTAATCTAGCCAAGTGTTCCTTTTTCCAAATAGAGATTCAATATTCAGGACATTATTTCTGGAGATGGTATATCAATTCATCCATCTAAGGTCAAGGTGATAGTGGATTGGCCAACCCCCACTGATGTGTATGAGGTGCAAAGTTTCATGGGACTCGTAGGTTACTACCGTCGCTTTGTGGAGGTATTTTCCAAAATTATTGATCCTGTCACTTCTCTCCAAGGGAAAGTGAAGAAGTTAATTTGGAAAAAGTAGTGTGAGCAAGACTTTCAAACTCTTAAAGATTGACTTATGAGTGCTCCCATCTTAGCCATTCTAGATCCAGACTTAGAGTTTACATTTTGTATGGATGCTTATCTACATGGAATTGGGGCAGTACTTATGCAGGAAGGCAAAGCTATAGTTTATGAGTCTTAGAATCTTAAAACCCACAAGCTTAATTATCCCACTTATGATTTAGAGCTAGCAGTTGTGGTGTATGCACTAATTCAGTGGAAACATTTTCTCTTAGGGCATCATTTTGAGTTGCATTTCGATCACTATAGTCTCCAATACATATTCACATAGCTAAATCTAAGTGTGGGCCAAAGAAGGTGGATGGAGTTTTTATGCGAGTATGATTTTGATGTCCATTATATTTGAGGAAAGGAAAATTTTGTTGTCGATGCTCTAAGTAGGCATAGGCATGAATTGATGTCTTTATCTTTGAGTTTGGACTTGAGGACTAAAATTTTGCAATTTCTACCTCATGATGAATGTTATTGTGAAACTCAACAACACTTGGATTTCCAGTAGTCCTTGGAAGGAAATTATGTAGGTTATTCACTTGAGCAGGATGAATTTTTGCATCATCAAGGGAATATATATGTACCATTAGTGGGTAATATTCAGAGTGTTATCTTGGTAGACTCATAGGTTGCCATATGTAGCTCATCAAGGTGTTACGAATATGCATTCCAAACTTAGAAAACTTTACTGTTGGTCCATAATGTGACAGGATATTGCAAAATGTGTGGCCAAGTGTTTAGAGTGGGTTAAGGCAGAACATCAACACCCAGCCGGTTTGTTGTATCCACATGAGATCCTTGAGTGGAAGTGGGATGCGATTTATATGGATTTCATTGTTGGGCTGCCCTTTTTTTTAGGTGACATGATACTATTATGGTGATAGTCAACAAAATATCCAAGGTAACTCATTTTTTACCCATCAAGACTACCTATGCAACACTAATAGTAGCACGTGTATTCCTGAATGATATAGTTAGAGGCTTCATGGTATCCCACAAAAACTAAGTTCAGATAAAGATCCCTTATTTACATCAAATTTCTAGAGGTCTCTTTAGCAAGCCTTGGGTACACAACTTAACTTCAGTACTACCTATCATCAAGAGACCAATGGTAAAAAAAAAGGGGTCAATCAGCTATTGGAGGATATGTTGAGGATGTACGTTATGGATCACCAGTCTAGATGAGAAGAGTATTTATACTTATTTGAGTTTGAATATAAAAAATAGGTTCTATAGTTCCTTGGGTATGTTGCCATACCGGGCTTTGTATGGTAGGCCTTATAGGACTCCTATGAGTTGGGATCACATTGATGATAGAGTTGCAATAGGCCTTGATTTGGTTCAAAAAATGGAACATTAGGTGACGTTGATCAGGTAGTGTTTGCAAGAGGCACATGATAGCAATAAGTATGTAGATGCCAAGAGGGTTGATTAGAGTTTTTCTATTGGTGATAATTTTTTCTTGAGGGTGTGACCACATAAGAGATTGATCCATTATGGAAAATCTTCTAAGTTAGCCCCTCCTTTTGTTGGACCATTTGAGATGTTGGAGAGAGTGGGTCATGTTGCTTACTGCTTAGCACTGCTACCTAGCCTATCTTGTGTGCACGATGTTTTCCACTTTTTTTTATTTTTATGGATATATATACATGATACTTCTCACATTTTAGATTGAGATGGTTTATAGGTGGAGGAGGATGAAAATTTGGCCATGGAGCCAATACATATTATGGGGTGACAGACTTTGGCTCTTCGAGGGTGACAATTGGAGCAAGTCAGGGTCTAGTGGGATAGGTATGATGAGATTGCAACCACTTGGGAGGATGCTACATGTATGAGGATGCTCTATCCTCATCTCTTTGAGGAATTCCAAGAGGAAGTTTAATTCTAGGGGGGAGGGTGTGAGACCCCTACTTTATACACGTGTTAACTTGTGTTGGATGATGTACTTGATACATTTTAATGCTCCTAATATTCATGATGACGATGCACTTTTATTTCCATGGATGTTATTAATGGATGTCATGTTTTGTATTGTTCATGTAATAGATTTGATATGGTTATTTGATTAATGCATTTTGAAATGATGAATCATATATGGATATTTTATGCTAGATTAGTTGATTGTGATGATATGTGAATGTAATGTATTTCCTTATATATATTTGTGTCACCAAAAAGTGCAGCCTTTCACACTTTTCACTCATTTGGACCCTTGCCTATGGATTTTGGACCTTTTTCAGCCTCTTTCTACCCCTTTTCCAAGCCTTGTGCCAAGGTGTTGCAATACATTTTTACACTTTCCTAGGCTTGTCATCACTCAATCAACCCCTTATTATGCCATAATGACCCCCTAATACACATATAAGTCCTATTTTAGTGTGTTTTATGAAGACAATCTTGACAAGCATCAATAACCACATGTTAATTCCTGACAAGCAATGAAAAATTCCCAAGTGGACTAGGTTGCCACCTTGGGTGACCTAGTCCCATGTGAAATAGAATTCAAATCTAACCTAAAATTCTTTTGGTATTTTTCCTCTAAAACCCTAAGGTCAGCCTATATGGTGTTATTTTGAGAAAATTAGGGCATAACTTGTATAAATAAGTCTAAAAACCTTAATTTATCATAATTCACACTCTATTCATGACTCCTCTCATCTTTCATCTCTTATTCTTCTCAAGCAAGCTAGGGTTTGATCCTTCCAAGTTAACAAGACATTTTCTTAAGCATTCAAGGGTTGATTACTACAACAACACAAGATCTCTCATTATGGCAAGGTAACTTACTCCATTACTTCATGTTTCATATTTCATTTCATTATTTCTATTCCTTTTGGTTTAGTTATCTAAAAGGGGTTTGACTAAGGCAAACCCCTAATCCCTAACAATCAACATTTTCTCTTTCTCTCCTTGTGTGTTTGCAGATTTAGTTACATTGAAGATCATTGGAGACTTTGAATACTTGTTGAAGACTTATCCTTGCTTGCAAAGTGCAAACATCCACCAAAAGTCACTTTCAGGCCTGAATTTTAGAGTCTTAGAAGCATACAACTGTGAAGAACCAAGGTGCAAACTGAGGGCTTCCGTTTCCCCATCAAAAATTCCAAAAATTCTGAAGAGAACTAAGTCACCAAGAATGGAGACCTAGTCCCATTGGATAGGCCTTTCAGTGATTTTTACATTTTCAGACACCCATTTGGTAGAAATAGGCTTTAGACCAGTTTTCGAGAATCTGGGACTAGGTTGCCCAGATTGGCACAAGTGTCCCTTTTGGCTTCTGCAACATTTTCATCAACATTCCAAACCTCCAACAAATCCTTCTTCCAATACCAAGTGCACACAATCTATCTCCTTCATTTCTGTATATTTTAGTGTACATTATTAGGTCATTTTGTATATGTTTGGATATCATTATGTGTTTTCCAACACTTTGCATTTCTATAGTTTAGCATCCATTAATCATTCCATTTTTAGTTTATTACACTTAGAAACATCTCAAAACACACCTCACAACCCTTAATCCTTTTAATGAACTCACCAAATACCCATATCACTAAGGTGAAAGAATGTCATTCCTAAACCAAGTGCTCCTTAGGTGAAAAACCCTAGGGGCCTAGTTGGGGAATCCTCTTTCCCTATTTGCATATGTTTTTGGTGGTTCATTTTGGTGAACCTGACTCTCTCACCCTCTTTTTTTATTTAGAGTCCTTCATTTTCCTAGGATTAACTTGTATTGCATGTTGCATTAGTGAAATTGCATCCTAGGGTTTCCAAATTTGCATTAGTGAAAGTGCATAATAGGTTGCATTTTTGCATTTTTTAAAATTGCATATCTTTGAAATTCTACATTTTCATTTTAGGTTTGCATTCCCCATATAGAAACCACCTGTATCAATGCAAAACATCTGAAAAATCTGAAAAAAAACACCAGGAGGACTAAGTCACCACTCTAGATGACCTAGTCCCTTTAGGCTTCTGAAACTGCCCTTTACAAAACTAAAAACTCAGTTTTTGAGCTTTTGTTTTGTGCCATTACCTATCTGTATCAATAGGTTATGTTTTTGTTACATGTATTTTAGTAGAATTAGCTTACTTTAGCTCATTTCATGCATTGCACATTTCTAATTTTGCATTTCCACATTTCATTTTCAGATCAGTGATAGTGTAATCAGTAAGTTGCCTTATTTGCAATCTAAAAATTGTATTTCCTTTTCTCTTTCCATTGCATTGTACATTCTTCAAACACGTTTGTTTCAATTCTTTCTAAAATTGCACGAAAAAAGTCTGTAAATAAACATGTTAATAATTCATTCAATGCATTCCCTAGTTATGAGAGTCTAGCGAATGAAAACATTTATAATTGTCTTGAACATACACTACCTTCTATCTTTCCTATTTGTGAGGATGATGTGTTAGAATAAAATACAAACATAGGCAATCATGATGATCATAATTGTTCCTCTCTTGATACCTCTCCTTCTAGTGACAAAGGTATCTTGTTAAAAGAAGGCACAATCATCGAGCATCATGAAGGTCTTTCTTGTTCTTCTCCTCATCCCCTTTGGGAAGATACTTTAGCACAAGAAAATGACATTATAAACACATTTCTAAACATTACCTTACCTAGTCTCCCTAACTATGATGATCAACCTTTCCCTTCTTCTAATGTCCCTCCTCGATGCAAAGAGGACACGTTAGTGTTAAAAGACCCTTCTCCTAAGAGTCATAAGACTCTTGACCCTCCCTACCTATTTGAAACTCAGTGATCCTTCTCTTGCTACATCCTCTTCTTGTAGTAAAGCATGTGATGAGTCTTTCCCAAGCTCTTCTACTAGGGTTGATAGTATGGAACAAGAGTATGAGACCTTTGAAATTCAAATAGAATCCTATCCTAATCCTTCCTCTCCTCATAATACCATCGTTGATCATTTCCTTAATAATATTATGCCCTTACAAGAAGATGTAGAGCCTATATTAGACTCTCCTTCCCTAAGGGATGTTAATATTATTCAACCTCAACTCATCCTTTACCCAAATTCATCCTCTACCCACCTACCCATAATGTGTTGCAGCAACCAAGTCCTAATACCGTTGCTCATACACATTACACCCATAACAACCTGTGTTCCCAACCATCACCCTCCACTTCTTTACCTTTACCTAATCCCATTCTTGCTACTACCCCTCACCTAAATTCCCTCCTTAGGGAGTACGACCTTGTTGATCAACTAAGGAATACTCCCACCAAAATATCCTTATAGGACCTTATTCAAGTCTCCCCTCACTATCACAACATGATGCATAATTCCCTACAACAAGTTCCCATCCCTTCTAATGAGCCATCAAATGATATAGCAGCTATTATTCATGGCATAAATATTGATATTATTTTTCACCAAAGTGAGCTCCCTCCTTTGGATGTACAAAACATAAATGAAGCTTTCATGATAATATCTCAATACAAAAAAAAAGGGATAAAGAGAAATCTTGTAGATATAGGCTCTACCCTTAATGTGTGTAGAGTGAGCCTTTTGGATAGGCTTGGCATAGATAGATCCCACATCAAACCCAAGTCTCTCTCTATTCGAGGATTTGATAACGTCACTAAGCAACCGCTCGGTGTGATCATTATCCCTCTTACAGTTGGAATGGCCACATTAGATACCAAAATCCATGTTATGCCTCATGAGGTTTCATACAAACTTCTCTTAGGTAGGCCATGGATTCATGCTATGAATGGAGTGCCCTCCACACTTCATCGAAAGATGAAGTACATCTACAACAACAAAGTGTACACACTTGATTCTGATCCCGAACCCAATAGTTTCTTACACATTGACAAATATAAAGAGAATCATTTCAATACCTTAACACCAACCACCCAAGTGGACCTCCACCCTAATAAAACACAACATCTTGAGAAAATCACCAAGCTCTTAGATGATGATTGGGGTTCCTTAGACTTCACCCCTATCTTAATGGGAAAATCCAATATCACCAACATAAACTCTGAAAAGGGAAATGTAGTGTTGTCCACACAAGACTTGGCTAATTCCTTGCAAGCATCCACCTCAACTACTTTAGACCAAGAAGCAAACAACGAACACTTACCCGATCCAAAAAAGCTGAAAAATATTTATGAAAAAGGTTATGATCTCATGAAGCAACTTGGCTATAGTGGACAAGGTTGTGGTGCTAATGAAAAAGGTATCCACAACCCTATCACGCCTCACACACAATCACCGCATTATGGTCTTGGTTATTGTACTTTAATCAAAATCACCAAGCCTTCCCCTCATACCAATATTATCTCAACCCACCCTTCTAACCCAACCCTCACAAGCGATCCTTTGACACCAACAAAGGACTCTTTGCTTAAAGCCAATGTCATCTCACAACCCACTATTGATTCATGTTTTACACACTCTTCTAGAAGAGTATAAAAAATATCACAACCCATAGTGCCTTGTGTAAGTATGACATCCTCTACTAAGAAAGACCCTTCTTTATCGCCAACCAAAGGACCACCTTCAACCCTCGATCAAGAGGGTATCTTATTGAGACTCCTCCAAGATCACTTGATCTCCCTTCCTCCCAGAACTCGAAAGAAATATTTCAACAAAAATTCCTTTTGTGCTTACCACCGAGTTCATAGTCATCACACTAATGAGTGTAAGGCCTTGAGTAACAAAATTCAACATCTTAGGGAATTTGGTGTTCTTACATCTATGGGGGCACCTAATTCCTCTAATTGATACAAATTTTCAGTCAACCTTACATTTCATCCTTCCTTTCGGCTCACCCTTGTCTTGCACTAAGTGGGGTCAAGGGGTTAGTTAGCCTTTTCCCTTGTATGTCACTTGTTGTTGTCTCTTTTGACTACTCGTTAAACTTTCATGAACATATAAGCACAAGCTTGGGATGTGGATGACATGTCTTAAGTTGAATCGCGTGTGACATACTCCCCTCTTCATGATGTAGCTTCTCAGAAACATATGAATCGACATAGGGTTTTCCGAACAAGATCTCATGTCCTCCTCTTCTACTTTAAAGAAATTTCTCACTAAACTATGTGTAGCAATTCCTTTAAAGTGGGGGAATACATAACCACTCACATTTCATTGTGTGATCTTTTTCTTGCAATTCCTTCTCTTAGAAACATTACACACAATGTTACTCAAGTTGATACATTTTCATTTTTCCTCTTTTGCATACAAGATGAGCCCTTGCCTCTCTTGGATACAATATGAGTACATTTTCACTTTTCCTCTCTTGGAAAAATTACACATAATGTTCCCTAGGTTGAGACATTGCATGAACAAAAGAAATATCCCTTTGAAACACCATCATTTCAAAACATTAATTTCCTTTTGTGGCGCCTTATCAAAGTTATCACAAGGTATAACTTTGGTATGGTTAAGCGGGAAGCCCAATAAGCGACACAAATTTCCACATAGCGACATGTATGTGTGTGAGTACATACAAACCATGTATGTTTCTCACCTTTTGGGACAACTCACCCTGTAGACGATCTGATGTTCTGCGGCCCCGAAGTGAGTGCATATTTTAACCTTTCCCTCTTCTCTTCATTCAAGTTCTTGTCATTGCATGATCATGTATCTCGTTCTACTGTAATGCATTCGCCCTTGAATGTGTCCTTGGCATTGATGTCTTTTTTACTTAGAATCTTAAATCCTTGGGGGCTTGAGCACCTCCTTCATCTTTCTTGTCTTTCTTCGACATATCCAGTGGGCTACTTTAGTGTGATTTTGAAGCAAGTTCAAACTCTCACTAAAGTGGGGGCTAAATGTGTCGACAAAAAGTGTAGCCTTTAACACTTTTCACTCATTTGGACCCTTGCCTATGGATTTTGGACCTTTTTCAACCTCTTTCTACCCTTTTTCCAAGCCTTGTGCCAAGGTTTTGTAAGGTGTTGCAATACATTTTCACACTTTCCTAGGCTTGTCATCACTCAATCAACCCCTTATTATGCCATAATGACCCCCTAATACACATATAAGTCCTATTTTAGTGTGTTTTATGAAGAAAATACTGACAAGCATCAATAACCACATGTTAATTCCCGACAAACAATGAAAAATGCCTAGGTGGACTAGGTCACCACCTTGGGTGACCTAGTCCCATGTGACATAGAATTCAAATCTAACCTAAAATTCTTTCAGGATTTTGCCTCTAAAACCATAAGGTCGGCCTATATGGTGTTATTTCAAGAAAATTAGGGCATGACTTGTATAAATAAACCTAAAAACCCTAATTTCTCATGTCACACTCATTATTCACAACTCCTCTCATCTCTCATCACTTCTTCTTCTCAAGCAAGTTAGGGTTTGATCCTTCCAAGTCAACATGACATCTTTTCTGAAGCATTCAAGGGTTGATTGTTGTAACAACACAAGATCTCTCATCATGGAAAGGTAAATTACTCCATTACTTCATGTTTCATATTTAATTTCATTTTTTCTATTCATTTTGGTTTAGTTACCTAGAAGGGGTTTGACTAAGGCAAACCCCTAATCCCTAACAATCAACATTTTCTCTTTCTCTCCTTGTGTGTTTGCAGATTTAGGTACATTGAAGATCATTGGAGACTTTGAAGACTTGTTGAAGACTTCTCCTTGCTTGAAAAGTCCAAAAATCCACCAAAAGTCACTTTTAGGCCCGAATATCAAAGTTTCAGAAGCAGACAACTGTGAAGAACCAAGGTGCAAACTGAGGGCTTTCGTTTCCCCTTCAAAAATTCCAAAAATCCTAAAGAGGAATAAATCACCAAGAATGGCCATCTAGTCCCATTGGATAGGCCTTTCAATGATTTTTACTTTTTCATACACCCATTTGGTAGAAATAGGCTCCAGACCAGTTTTCAAGAATCTGGGACTAGGTCGCCTAGATTGGCACAAGTGTCCCTTTCGGATTCTGCAAAATTTTCATCAGCATTCTAGACCTCCAAAAAATCCTTTTTCCAATCCCAGGTGCACACATTCTATCTCCTTCATTTCTATATATTTTAGAGTACATTATTAGGTCATTTTGTATATGTTCGCATATCATTATGTGTTTTCTATCACTTTGCATTTCTATAGTTTAGCATTCATTAATCATTCCATTTTCAGTTTATTACACTTAGACACATCTCAACACACACTTCACAACCCTTAATCCTTTGAATGAACTCACCAAATACCCATATCACTAAGGTGAAAGAGTGCCATTCCTAAACCAAGTGCCCCTTAGGTGAAAAACCCTAGGGGCCTAGTTGGGGAATCCTCTTTCCCTATTTGCATATGTTTTTGGTGGTTCAATATGTATCCATCGTACTAACACATTTCATTGAGTGTACATGGATTGATAATACTGATGGAATTGAGGGGGAATCAACTAGCCACCTTGTGTTGTTTGTGTCAAATGGGACCTTGGCATAGGATCCTATGAGTTATTGATCATTATGTTGAGTTATGTGATTTCAAAATGTTGTGACTGCCATGTGTTATGTGATTGTGTTTTATGCAAGTTTTAAATTACAAACTTTTAAAGTAAATTATAAATGTATTTTAAGGGGTATAGGTTGTGTTTTTTATTTTAAAAGTTGGCTTAGGACCTAAATATATAAGTGGGAAGGCTATTTTTATTATTTGTGGTCTTATTAAAATTTTTTTAATCCTCCTTTTGTCCCTACTCATAAAAGTGGAAAAAATGGAAGGGTGGTTAAGTGGTTGGAGTGGCTATGGGAGGAAATTATTTCTTCCCCCTCTTTAAAAATCCTTCCTTATGGAGAGGAGAAGGTTACCTTGCCTATTTTGTTCTTTGAAATTTTGTGATTTTGGTTTTAGGGAGATCTTGGGAGGAGGAAGAGGAGGAGATTGTTGGAGAGAAGAGGAAACTATCCATCCAAGAGATTCTACCATTATTGGGATTATAGCATTTTGACGTATTCTTCTTCCTAAATGTTTTATATTAATATGTTATAGTTGTTATGTGGGCATTGTGATTTGAGGGTTTGATGTGATGTATTTGTTGTATATGTGTTATTGATCTTGTGTGTTCCTTTTTAGAGGAGTTGACCCCCTCTTGTATAGAGGATCCTTTGGTCCTCCATGTGCAGGGGTTTTGAATGGGCGTAGCTCCCACACATAGGGATTTTTCATTCTTGGGATAAGAGTATCCCTTATAGGCAATGACCATTACCAGGGTATGAGTACCCTTGCATCTATGGGTATGAGTATCCATTTGTATATTTATAGATATGTTGTTGGGAGGAATAAGAGGTGTTGATTGGGTTATGATTTTGTGGCATTGGGTGTGGTGTTGTTGGTATGGAGATTAGGTAGATCATTATTGTCGATATGTGATTTTGATGTTTGTATATTTATTCCCCATGTCTGGTTGAGCCCCTACTCCCCTTGAGTGGTTTCCCCTTGGGATAAACCAATGTGATAGAAATGTGTATGTGCTTTTGAAAGTAGCCTATAATGAGGGTTTGTTGTATATGTAAAATATTATTGTAGTACATGTGTTTGAGTCTTGAGTTGAGTTGGTTCATGTGGCTAAGTGAATACCCCATGCTTGGGGGTGGGTTGTTTTACAACCCTACATTTGGGTGGAGAGCCCATCAATACATTTTTCTCTCTTTAGGTCTCTTTGAGGAAGTCTTGGAGATGTTATGGAAATTGTGCAAGTCATTTGGAAGGAAGGGAAATGTTGTGTGGGGATCAAGAAAAGATGTTCTTAATTGGGCTTGTAATTTTGCATTTCATGTTTGAACCCTTGCAATATTTGTAATTCTTTAATTATAAAAAGGGGGGTATTGACAATTGATATGTTTCAAGATGACTTATCAATTATGTTTCATAAAAATAAAAGTAGGACTTACTTTATAATGCAAGTTGATTTGAAAGAATTTATTGTAGTATGAAATTTTAAATATCTTCCTAAAAAGGAATCTTCTTGAAAAGTGATTTATCTTTGAGTGAAAAAGAAATGTTTAATAAAGTACCATTTCTTTCATCCTAATTCTAGTTAATTGAGGTACAAAATAATATGGAAGATTGAATCATGTTTATTAGTTCTAACCTTGCTCTTGCATAAATGTATCTGTTTTTTTTAGTGTTACTTGCAAATAAAATTGTACAAGATAATATTATTCTAATAGCCTTGAAATGCATTTCTAAGTCTAGAGGAAAAAAGAGAAAAGGGAAACTTAATGTATGTTTGAACTATAGAGTTGTGTATAATGCAGTCCTCTTGTATGGAAGTTTTGATTAAATTGAAACTTTGTGTAGGGTAAAGATCTCAAAAAATAAATTTTAAATATAGCGATAGGATAAATATGTTTAGACCAAGTAGTAATTGAATAGAACATAATCAATACCCATAAGGATCTGCGAGTAGTGCATGTATGGTTAGTTTTCAGGAAATGCTAAAACTTCAAATAAAATCTTATATTATCCTCAATTCTTGAAAAGTGTTTTTAGCACTAAGACTTTTTCATATGACGATCACAGCACTAAGGATCCTTTTGCACAACAAGTTTAACCAGTGCATCTGTTATACAACAAAAAAAAAGAAGTATAAAAAATCTGCATTAAGGAATGAGTGAATTTATAAACAAGGAGAAGGGTTCTAAGGGTTTGATAGGCAAGTGCAATTATTAATTTTTGGTATAATTAGTCTTAAGGAAGTTAGAGATTTTTAAAAAAATGATTAAACTCTCTGAAACCTTAATTTTTTAGGATATAAAGATAAAAACCCTAAAGTGAAATACCAATTTACATTAATCCTTGAATATTCTTATTTCTAGAAATAAGGTAAGGCTAAATTTTTTGATAGCTATGTTGATGGAGTGCATGTTCTTTGCTATAATGATGCACATTTATTATTAGTTTTATTTATATATTTATGTAAGATTTCAAGGTTGTTTTTAATCTCTCCATGGTCAAATTTTAGGTTACAATAATATGCTCTTAATCGATAACCAAAATAACATAATTTGGTTAGAAAGGATAAGTAGATGTTCCTCGCAGATCAACAATTTTTTAAAGTGGACTATCGTATGTCATAGAACCTATTGAGAAAAAACATACTAGGATAGATGAAATGTTGATATGATAGTTAATGTTGATTTGATCAACTTCAAAGTCCCAAATTTTATTTTAGTAGTTTGTAGGTAAAAAAAATTGTGGTGGTTGTATTTGAATTAAATAGGTGATTTTTTTTAGGGCATGACATCCTTAGTCCCTTAATATGGACTATGGTTGGCTTAATTGGTTGAGAAAAAATAGGTTTACCATGTGACCCTAATTCCCATTGGCACTATACCTATGCACTGAACAATAAATGTTAGTTCACCATAATAATAATAGTTGAATCAACAAGAAGTATACTGCATTCAAATTTAACTTACCATTAATAAAAATTTCTAATTTATAATTCCATTGATCATCATAGTAACATTTCATTATCTTAACTGAGTCACATTTCTAAGATATAGAATCCTAATTTCACATTTGTAAATTCAATCATAACCATTGAAACAAACTCAATTTCAAATATAAAAATTATATAGAAGGAAATCACCTAATTAATCATTAACCATGGAGATAATATTAACCATAATATAGATCAACCATGTCCATGCATAAAACAACTAAACAAATAGAAAAATCAATAGTCCACATCATAATAATGTTTGTAACATCCACTATCAATAAAACTATCAACTCAATCATCATAAAAGTAGCATAAATATGATGTGATAGTCAATCACTGAAAAATTGGGTCTCACAACATGCAAGTAGAGGTTCTCTCATTGTCTTTAGTTTTCTCAATTTTATATAATGATGTAATATTCATAATTCAAGACTATGGTCCCTCTTTTTAATTGAAATATCTAATTATGAATTGGCATATTGGATTGAATGTAAACCTCCCACATAAGTGGTAAATGATCTACCTTCATCTATATATTATCTAGATATTATTGTCAAATGTTCATGTTGTTCTTATGCAAGTTATCATTATAGAAATGCCTCTAAAATGAACTTGGAGTACATTTAGAATTGAGATTAAAATGAATCTCTCGTGTTAGAATTTTTTTAAATTTTAGCATTGGCTTTTTTGGTATTGTGTGTGGTTCAACTCCAAATTTTGGGGTTGTGAGCTGGTGAGAACCACCTTGTTGTGGGGTCATTTTGGGTCCTCCTTTTGGACTTAGAATTATTTTTTTGAGTAGGAATCCTTTCCCTTGATTTTTTATGTCATTGGTCCTTTGTTGGAGTCCCTTTTTAACTACCTAGCCTATATACGTTTTCTCCTTTGTGGGTTACTGGGTTTGGCGATTGAGTATTAGTATTTATCTTGATCTCCCAGTCATTTTCATCATTTTGGATTTCATTATGTGTTGTTCCTATATTCCTTGGTGTTTCTTGAGTATTTTTCTTGGAATGGAGGTCCAAAAATGGGCTTTGATTGGCTCTTTATTTAGGATGACAATGCAAGAATAGGACACTAGCATTGAGAAGGAATATAATGTATTCTTGTGATTCCAACACTAGGTCATGAATCCAATGTAGTTTTAGGATGCCAAAAAAATTTCAAGACACCTTCATAGTGGTGTGATAGTATCCTTTATGGGTGCTAGTTTCATTTTTTGGTTGTGTAGTCCCCTAACATGTTTTTATTCCTTGTTTCATCAAATAATGAGTTTTTTGGACCATTTATTAAGGAAATTTTGTATACAAGAATTATTCTCCTTGGCCTGGTGAGTCTTCCCATGTTTTCATCTTATTGATAAGTGTCATACTTTAGGATTTAAGGAACCATTGACATTGGGAAGTGTTTCATTACTTGAAAGTGACCTATCATCATTCTGGTTGGTAGAGGGCTTGTAGGTCTCATAATAAGGAAAACTTTTGTGAATTTTTTTCCCTTATGTTTAGATGTGGTTAAGGTTTTTTTAGTGCAGTATTAGCGAATTCTACCTTCATAATAATCCTTATTTTAGAAATTAGTGGTTGCATTGTCTAGTCAAGGTGTGTTGGCTCCTAGTCATTCCATTGTTTGTGTGGGTTTTCTTGGGTTTTGTAAGATTTTTTAGTGTGTTTTGGTGGGGATTCAAGGTTTATTATTCAATTATCCTACCCTTGTGTTTTTTTTTGTGAGAGATCATGATTTTGAGTTGGTTCCTGATCATTGTTGGATGTTCTTTCCCCTCTCATAGGTTCATTGTGGTAGTTTCATCCTGCAATTGGAAAATCTTTCATTGGTGTCACCTTGCTCATAGTAATGGTGAGGTTGTTATTTTTATTATTGTATTTGTGTTGTCATATTTTACATGAAACTTGTGTGAATGTTGTGCAAGTGCAACATGTTATAGTTGCATCTTGGTCATTAGTGTTGTTCTTTTATAAAAGATCATTCGATCAACTAATGTCCTAGGTGTGTGGAAATCTCAACCATAAATCTAATAGGGTCAATCTATGGAACATAAATGAATTTAAATGCTAAGCCTAAAAATAACCATCCCCTTTTTTAAGTATCTTGCCTCACACATCTCATAAAAAGAGAATTTAATATTTAAAATTTAAAAGGGAAGCCGCAACAAATGATAAATTCAAATAATATGTTGAAGCTCCAAAAGATTTGAATAAAAGATGATACTTATATAAATATGAATATAGTGAGAAAATCACTGCATATCATCTGAATTGACATGATTTACTAATTATATTTTTATATAAATTATGCATATCAATGAAAACTAAATATTAAATCATATTTAGATGGTCATAATTAGATATAGATATTTATAAATTTAGAATCAACAAGTAAAAATATATTAGAAATATTTTTACTCATTACAATCAAATCTTACTAAATTACATAGTGTATTAAAACATAAATATCAAATTTGATGTGAGTTATTTATTAATACATATTTAACAATCAAGAGAACTAATGTCATATATTGTGCAAACAGTAACTCAAATAAAATTTTGATATTCAAGAATTATGAAATACATTAAAATCAAGGAAAAAAATTTAGATTGGCCATATAAATTGTAACAAAAATAAATAAATAAATATCATTTTAGAAATACTCTTATCAAATCCGAGGGGAGTCAAAATTGATCTAGATTATATTCAAAAACTATTGAAAATTTTGGTCACTAAAACATTATTAATTGTATCTTTGAAATTGCAATCAAGATTTCCTTGAAACTCTAACTACCACATATATTGAAAAATGATCAAGACCTCTACCACATCTCTTAGAAAGATATACATACATGATTCATTTAATGAATTGAAATACATGAATATTAAAGATTATATATTCTATTTTAACATACACAACAAAATTATTAATTTAAAAAGAATTGTTTGAATGATTTCTACTAATATAGAGGATCCATCTAACCTAAATGAGAGGAGTATTTTGATGACAACAATAAATTTTAAATTTATAGAAAGCAAGAGAAAGAAAATATTTATCAATATAAAATCATTTCAAGTATTTAGACTTTAATAAAAGTAAAAGCATCTCAAAAAAGAAACTGTTATAATTAATTATTTAAAAAATGAATTGAATTGAATGTGAAAAAGTAGCTCAAGAAAACATAAAACTGCCATTTATTTCTAAGATAAACGACTAAAATACACTAATAAAATAAAACAAGATATCTTGGAAGCTTCCCAAAGTTGAGGATTTATTCAAAGCTCATCAAAGTAGGATGAAATTATTTCAAATTAAACCACCAAACAATGTTTATCCAATTACCAAGGCCAAATGAAAATCTTTTAGGATGGATGGTTCTCGAATCACAATAAAGTCAAATATATAAACAAATAAATACATAAAAATGTGGGTTTGCATATACCTTAGAGCTTAGGCCAATCTTTAGACAATCTCTTCAACTTTTTTCTTTAAAAATTATACAAATTCCATAGATTAGTTGTGGTGGTACATTTTAGGAGACATGATGTAAATCCCAATACTTTTTAGTAAAATGAAAAAATTAAGTTATATTCGGTCTCCTAATAGGGTACCAAACCTTCAAGGACGTTGCTTTATGCCCTCTTCACACATTCCTAAGGAAATAGATCACAACATGGAGGGAGTTTCATGCAACATTTATCTATTCATAAAGCTTTAAATTTATTATTATTTTTTCTTTTATAATAAAAGATAAAGATATTATTTTAATGGTAAAATTTTATATTCATTTAGTTTTAGATTTATTTTTCAAAAATATATCTTAATGTAATTATATTAAATAATTATTATAATTTTGTGTGAAATTGGATCTATTTTTCTAACCTTTATCTAATCATCTTTATGCACATTCTTACATATTTAACTATACATTATTTATTTCCACACACATTCCCATACACATCATATTTGTTGTAACCCCATGTCTATAGATTCATTCCTCACACATATATTATTGTTCACCCTTGTCATGAGTTAATCTCATGATTGCAAGACCTGACTCACATTGCAAATCTAAATCTCAAATTTCAAAATTTAAATTCAAAATTTGGCCCATTACCACCTATTTTATTTCCACCATTAGTTGACTTGATAAATATTTAGTGTGATTGTTGTTATGTAGTGTCATTTAAATTTTTTTATTTTGAGATTAAAACACTTCCTAAATTTATTCAAATCCCTAGAGCATTTGAGGGTCATTTACTAAAGGAATATTTTCATTCGTGCACTAGAAGTAACATCATTTACATTGAAATCATAATCTTGGACATTTGTATGCTTGCTTGTTATATGTTGATCTTGAAATGACTCTAAAGCTTATAATCTCTAGGCGAGTTGACCTAGAAGAACTTGCCTCTAGCAATTTGATAGACTCCTTAAAGTAATTTATAAATACCATTAATCCTTGGCAACTAACAAGAAGTAGAGATTTCAACAAACCAAAAAAAAAAGTGTTAAACTAGTAGGATTGCATTCTTGGAATACAAGACATATCCACACCTATGGAAGTGACTTAGAGCTATAGATTAAAATCAAAGATAGTGCTAGTTCAACACAAAATTCTAGATAGTAAGTACACATAGGGATTTGTACATCACCATGTTAAATTATTCCTCAAATTTCTACAAACTAAGTACCCTAAATCCTTGTATTTAATTTCTTAGCTTATCATTTAATTTTTCATTGTTACTCCCACAACTTGTCATTTAATTAATAGATATTAATTTATGCTTATTACTTTTTTGTCAAACTATGTGATCTTACATCCTTGAGGGTTATATATTCATTTTTTTGTAAGGGTTCAAATCCATACTTTTTTATTACATAACAATTTTTAAATATTGCTAGGTTTTGTGTACCAAGTTCATTCTTATTCCATTGATATACATTTTTATTTTTAGGGTTTAAGGTTCATTGTTTACTATATCTTTTGCTCACTGTACTGACCCTTTACTACCATATTGATGTTTCACTTTAAATCTGATATACCACTAATATTTTATGTTTTTTAATTTGAAAGTAAGTTCTTAAAATTTAGCTTCATACCTTTGGTTTATGCTACAAGTTTCTTGCAATATTTATCTTCCATTTTGAAGAAGTGCTCATAGAAACCCTAAAATGTCTACCTAATCTAATTAAATTGAGATTTTTCATGTTTGGTTTGAGAACAACTTGGATAATCAAGATTATGATCATGACACCCATGTTGCACAATAAGATTTTTCAAATGAGATTGCTAGTTTATCTAGTGCTAAAAATCGTACATAACTAGTTGATATGATTCATAACGTGTTCATCAATAAGTCCTATGTATTAAATATCTTTCAAGTTATTAGTGCTAAGGTTGTTAAAAGTGAAGGAACCAAATAAAATATGAAAATAAAAAATCTATATTATAAATATAAAATTTATTTTGTATGATATTAATGGAGATTTAAGGAAATGTAAATCAACAAAAACAAAGAAATCAAAAACTATAAGAGATTTACACATAGTACTGACATGGATTCTCAAGCACCTATTTCATAATAATAAATTACATTTTTCGCAATCACCAAATATGACATCTAAACCTCAGAAAATATTCATGCCTCAATTATGGGAAAAAACATATTAAACCAAGACTCTTATAAAAAGTCATAGTTGACAAAAAAATAATCTCTTTATTTTAGGCATCTTGATTTTTAATCCCTTAAAAATATGAGACACTCTATGATGGATCCCTATGGAATAGGATACACTTTAAGATTGGCGTCTATTTAAACCTTATTATATAGTCTCAAATTAGAAGATTCTTTTAACTAATAATTAATAAATAAATAATTACCACTACAAATGGATCCCACATCCCTTATGAATGTATTTACAAATAATCTTAGAATAATTAAATACATAAGATTTACAAGGTTGATGGAACCTTAATCCTAAAATTCTCCTAGTTGACATCACTAAATACATCCAACTGATGGCACTTTTATTAAATTTTTGAGTTCTTGGTCTTTTGCCTAAGTCCTTAGCTTCAAAATATATATTTTTATGCTAGGGTTTGATATTAATAGTGCTTCAATCTTTATTTTTTCCTAAAGACCCCTAAGCCGTAAGTCCGAGCAATGTTGCAGTCACTTTTGTTATATTTTTGTGCTGATCGCTTGTTTCTAGATGTTGGTTAATTAAGTCGCAACCTTATGTCTTAGAGATCATTTGTTTATCGACCCATCACATCTAATGTTACCGTTTGAGCTCATAGGTTCAAATATTTTATCAAATGCTTAAGTCTTTTATTTGTGTCTTCATAAATTTGGCCCCTTCTTTGTCTAGTCACTTTAATTTGTTCTTAAAGGATGTGCTCAAATCTTGCCTTAAGTTGTTTGCCCTTGCAACTAATAAGGTATTCAAGTAAAATCCTACGAAAGAAATCACAAATTGACAAATGGAATTATTCTATTGGATTTTGCAATTTTGCAAAGGGTTTTTCACTAAGGAAAAAGTTGTCTACATAAGGGTTTTTTTTTCACTGTGGAAGCCTCCTTTCTAGAAGCCTAATCCCCCGGTCGGAGGAGAAGCCACTTAATACAGGCGACCAGGTCAAGGCAGAAAGACTAGAAAGAGATAGGCAAGAGTGACAGGTGAGATTCTTGAGTGCAAGGCACGTGGTGAAGCTGCTCGGGGATTAGCAAATGCATAGAACAAAGAAGGGTAAAATAGTATTGAAAAAGAAAGAGGTGGGGCCGACACTGTGAAGTGGAAACATTTTCTGGCAGTCAAAGGTGAGTCCCCTAGCATTCTCCTCAGGTTCCTTTTGTCTCTATCTAAAAACACTTTTGAATTATGGCAAGTTAAAATCAAGGCTAGGTTTTATTTGCATTTGTATTTGCATCTACCAAACACATCAAGCGGTGTTCAGTGTAAAACTGGGTTCGAGCTATGGTGGGTAACCCTAGTGAACAGGTTGTAGGGTCAGCAATAGGGTGTTCAAACCATAAGGAAAATGTGGTTAATATTCCCTTGGTTGAGGTTGGTGGGGACAAAGGTATAAAGAACTTGAAAGAATATGAAATGACACCACATGCTAGCATGTTAGTGTCGTATGTCCCACCTTGTACCTCAAAAAACTCTCACATTTTCATAACAATTGTAGATTCAGAGGAATTCTGGCAGTGTCATGAGAAAAGTAACATGCAAGTCAAAGAAACAAACCCAAGGGGAAATTTAACATTTATAAATGCCAAACAATATAAAAGGATCTTGCAACGAAGGCAAGCTAAAATAACAAGAAGGCTAAAGTGGTTGGGTGGCTAGGTTGCAATAAGTTTGTTGCAATTCTTTCAAAGCTTATGAGCTTTAACCGCACAATAGTTAACTCAAAATCAATGCAAGGGAAATTCAGAACACCTTTACTAGCTCAAGAAAACAATGAAAATCAGTTTGTAAGGGGTCACATAAAGAACCATCATTTCAAGTTTGTTGAAGAGGTGAAGCAACAGAAAGAGGAGGCAGTCTTAGAGACAAAGGTAGAAGGAAAAAATGACTTATACAACCCTAGTTCAACTCCGTTAATCTGGTCTTTAGATCTATATGTTAGTGAGCTAATGGGGCTAAAAAAGAGGTTGGAAGTGTTAGAGTTGTTTGAGCGGTTAAAAGGTGACAAATGACAAGAGGCCATGGCTGTCACTAAGAAGCTTTCGCAAGAAAACAAACTACTCAACATGGAAATAAGCAAGTTGCAAGTCAACATAAAAATAGGACAACAAGAAATCTCAGCCTTAAAGCAGGAGATAAAGCATATCAGCAATGGTGGCATTCCTAAAGTGGCAGAGATGGATGGCAATTCTCGCTTACAAGAATTTCATGCAACAATAGCAAACATGGAAGCTAAAGAAGCTAAGTTAAAGGAACAATTAGACGAGGTAAAATCATGGGCCCAAGTGGCATAAGGGCCAACAACAAATCAAAAAGAACTAATAGAGAAGCAGGTTAAACAACATAAATGGGAGGAAAGAAACCGTCATGATAAGGCATAAAACTTAATAATAAAGGGGCTGAAAGATCACGGATAAGGAGAACATACTGATAAGTTAATAAAAGACTTTCTAGTAGACAAGTTGGAGTGGACAGGGAATATCCACAAAGCTAGTAGAATTGGTAGAGTGTTGCAGGATGGCAAAAATAGGATTATAAGGGTAACATTGAAAAATGTGGAAGACAAGTACAAAATCCTAAGGAACAAAAGGTTTCTTAAAGGTACACATTTCTACATAGATGATGACCTAACTCCAACACAATTAGAAGAAAGAAGAAAAGAGTGGGATAAAGTTGTAGCAGCAAGAAGTGTAGGTAATGAAGCATGGTTGTACAGAGGAAAAGCCCAAATCAGTAATAAAATGGCACATGGCAAATAAGAAGGCGGGCCCCCCCAAAAACACCTCTCAATAGTAAGTTGGAATTGTAGAGGCTACCCTTGGAGGAGAGGTCCTAGTTTAGGGCCCATAACAGAGGGGAAGGACATAATTGTCCTCATTGAAACACGTGAGCATGATGTGTGTAAGATTCCAATTTTTGAAGGTTACTTAAAGGTTTCAGTTTGGAATGAATTAACAGAAAGTGGTAAAGGGCATGGGGGAGTGGCGGTTTTGATAAAAGAATCATGGGAAAGAACCATACAAGTGGAAAAAGAAGACCCAAATAACCAATACATATGGCTGAAAATAAAGATCAAAGAGTTCACAATTTATCTTGCAGCCTGCTACTTTACTCCACATGGCTCAAAATTTTATAAGAAAAAGAAACTAGATAAGGAGGATCCTTATGCAGCTCTAAAAAATGACATTTCAGCATATAATAATATAGGAGAAATTATCCTAATAGGAGACTTTAACACAAGGACTGCAAATAATCAGGCTCTATATCTTAGAAAGGAAGAGGGAATAAGAGACAACCCCCTATGGTTAGAAGAAGAAGAGAACCAAAAGTCGGAAAGAAATTCTCAAGACATAAAAGGAGGCATCACTCAGTACGGAGCATAATTGTTAGGGATATGCAGTGTGTATGGTTTGGTTATATGCAATGGGACAAATGGTTGGCCGAGTTCAGGGAACATTACCTGTCACACTTACAATGGGCAAAGTGTGGTGGACTATCTTATTTGTTCAAAGAACCTTATAGCAAGGTTGGTCAAGGTGGAGGTGAGGGAGTGTCCCATGGAAATGAAATCAGATCACAACCATGTATATGGCAAAGTCAGCATGCAACAAGACTCTAACTATCAGGCTAGGCTACAACCAAATCAAAAGGAGCCTTTTCATGGAATAATCCTCTTGACACAGGAAAATCAAGAAATTTTTTGAACAAATCTTGAAAAACATATTCAAGAGGTGGGAGGTATGGAGATGACCAATATAAATAGAAAAAGAATATGCAACAATAATCTAACTTCAATAATCCTCAAAGCTCTTAGTTGGTGCAAAAGATCGAGACCTAAGAAAGGCAAAAAAAATAGCTTTCCAATGAATCTGTGGTATGACGAAGAATGCAAGGCAGCAAAAAGAATAGCTAAATTTGAGGGAAATAAAAAGGAGTATGAAAAAATTGTGAGACTGAAAAAAGAGGTTTACATGCAAACAAGATGGAAAGAGCCGATTTCCATGGGTAGGCACAATCCGAGAGGGTTCTGGAAAGAATTACAACAAAAAAACACAGTCAAAGAAAACAATATCATAGACTCACAATGGCTGGAATATGCAAAACTATTATATGAGAGGGTGGAAGACAAAGATGTTCCTCCTATGATTAATTCAAGGGCTAAACTCTTCTCCACAAGAGACATCAAAGAAGGAGTTAAAATTCTTACGGGGGGAAAAGTACGTGACATAGAGGGCTTACAATCAGAATATTTAAAATGGGGTGTGGATGCCTTCACACCACACATCAAAGGAATATTCAATAGGGTTATTCAATATGGATTTCCAACAAATTGGACAACCAGTGTCATCATCCCCTTGCACAAAAGTGGAGATATCAACAACCCCTCAAATTATCGCACTATAATGATTGACTCGCTCTTCGGGAAACTCTTTGGGAGCATGGTTGAGCGTCAGATTAGTAGCTGGGCAGAAAAAGAAGGAAAGAGAGCAAAAGGTCAAGCAGGCTTTAGACCAAAGTACTCTACCATTGATCACTGCATTACACTCAGGTACTTGATTGAGAAAGTTTGGGATAAGCAGGGCGGTGAGGTCTTTTGTTGCTTCGTAGACTTCAAAAAAGTGTTTGACACAGTCCCTAGAAACAAGTTATGATCTAGAATGGAAGACTTGGGAATTCCTAAAAAGCACAGGGTTGATGTTCATAGGTTACACGAGTAGGTTCAAGCTAAAATTAGAACTAAATAAGGAATGTCAGAATGTTTTGGAAGTGATATTGGCATCAAACAGGGCTGCCCTCTCTCACCTACATTATTTGGGTTGTATATTGACAAATTAGATGAATGGTTAGACAATTTTGGTGGGGGAGGAGTTGAGCTGACCAATTATGTAATAAAATTGCTGCTTTATGCTAATGATCTTATTCTAATGGAAAAAAACATCGCATGATTTGAAGGATCACTTGAAAGATCTTGAGTTATTTTGTCAAGAGGTTGGGATGTAGGTGAACACCAAAAAAACTAAGGTTATGATATTTACCTTGAAAATAAAGAAGGAAGCTATAGGATTTGTCTTCGAAGGTAGTCCCTTGCAAGTGGTTAGTGACTATAAGTACCTTGGCCTTGATTTTTACTATAGGCTTAGTTGAGAGACATGTAGAGAAAAAAGGATTCAAGGTGGATGGAAAGCTTTATAATCTTTGCAAAATAGATGTAGGAGTGCTGAATTATGGGACTGAAAAACTAAGAAAACTCTCTTTGGATTGTTAGTGGTGCCGGTGGTTCTCTATGGGTGTGAAGTTTGGGGTGGCAATACTTCAGCAATGAAGTGGAGGAAAATTGAAAGATTGCAAAAACATTTAATCACAAGTAGCCTCAAAATAAAATAATCTATTCCCTATGACATTGTCCTAGCTAAGGCTAGCGCCTTACCTGTGGAGATATCGGCTATGATTTGTTTACTAAGTTATCTAAAGAGGCTAGAGAACATGGAGGTGTCCCATTGGCCCAAAATGGTAGCAGCAGAGAAATTAAATAGAAGGAAGATCACGTGGATGAAGCAAAATAAAAAGTGGTTGAGTAAGTGGGGTATCAACATAGATAATTGCCCAAATAACATTAAGGAAATCAAAATGTACGTGCAAAAAAAAGTTAAAGAAAGCATGTGGGCTAGGGAGTTATCAAGGAAAAGGGAGTATTACATCAAGAATTTTAATCCCTCATATGATCATACTCAAAAAGCATATATAGGTACGAAAATAAAATGGAAAGCGAAAATGTTAATAGCTCAGCTAAGAACTAGTTCGTACCAGTTGAGATGTGAAATCAATAGATGGACGACACCTAAAGAAGATTGGGCTGATAGGATATGCATGTTTTTTTCATTAGGGCTTGTAGAGACAGACTGGCATTTCATCATGGAATGTCCAACCTACATGGATATTCAGGTCAATTATATCGAGATTTTAAATGTGGATACTTTATACAGCTTATTCGAAGAAGAGAGAATATCAAAAAGTGTTGATTACTTGATAAAAATTCATAGTAGAAGATCCAAAATTTAGAAGGAAAGGGAGATCAAGTAATTGTTGGGCTATGGTTTCTTTTTTGGGTTGTTGTGGTGTTTCGTTTTGCTGCCAATCCATGGATCCCATAGGCTGTTTGGCCTCATGGACATTATTAAAAGTCTTTATTCATTCAAGCATTGTAGGAAGCAACAAAACTATTTGCAAACTCCACCACTTCCATGTGGTAAGTTTCTGAAGCATTTCTTCGTTATGCAAAGCCTCTTAAGATGGGCCCACAATCACCATGTGGAAGCGCAGAAGAGAGCCACATGGTATTTTCCCGACAATATTCTACCAGCTTCATCTAGAGGACATCACATGGCATTGATTTATAGGCTTTCCACCATTCCATGGAGTATTTTTATAAAGGCTTGTATAAGATCACATAATCATGGGAAGGTGACAAGTGTCAAGTTTTGAGGACACGTGTTGATCTCTCATATTTCTCAGTAGGTCCTTTCTATGAGATTAAAGGGTCTTAAAGCATGATCATTTGATGCCACATGGTGTGATCTTAAGGGATTTTCACCATTCCACAATCTCTTTTTAGTGGCTTGAGGTCGTGGAAGCACAAAAAGTTGCCATGTGGCCAAAAGCAACTATTGCTCCTGACGACTTGCCTTGTGCTAAGTTGTAAAGGCGGTCCTACATGGAAGAATGCTATTGGTTGAAGATATTTTCAACACATGTCAATAAATATTCAAATTGGTCAAATCTATTACAGTCGTCAAATCTTGTCTTTTACCTAAAGATCAATGGCTCACGTTCAAATTAAAAAAATGGGTAGATGCGTGTTTTGGCTCACATGAGCTAAGAGTAATGGTAGAAAAGATGGCTTTCATGCGAGTAATTAATGTTTTTTTCTCCATAAAAGCTACAATCCGAGCAATTAAATTATTCACTTAAGCATTCCAAGCATCTAGAAAGGAGAATTCATAGCGTTCAAGAGATTTTCACAATAGTTAGGGTTTTTGAAATGTACAAAATAATTAAGTTCATATGTAACCTGAAAATCACTCAATTCACTATCGTAGGGTTTACAATTATATTGAACTATATTCTAGAAATTGAAATTAAGCTAGGGAACTTGTTTCTATCTTGAATTATTTCAGATTTTCCATAGTTGTCGCTTTGAATTTTTTAGAGAACCCTAGAACCTGTAGTTAAAAACTCTAGTTCTTGAATTAAACCAAAATCATGAGTTTTCCTAGATGCCAACCCTCTTCCTCAACCCAAAATAGAGCCCTAATTGTACAACCATCAAGCTCATATTCTCAAAAGATTAAATTCCATGGTCTTGGTGTTGCTTCAATGGCTTAGTAGATGAAGCACATGAATGCAGAGATGTAGGCATTCCTATGGGTGGATGGTCACTATTCTATCACTAGTACAGGAAAAGGAATTCTTAGCCCCCAATTTTAAATGTCTAAAAGTGTGACTTAGGAAAATTAATTATACCAAATGTCTTTATGGATGTTGACCTACTCAAAGCCATGGCAACAAAATATGATGAAAATTTGAGGTCAACTAGGTCTACAGATGGTGGAGTCTTGGTCATAATTGACAAAGTAACTATCTCTGAGGTCTTCAAATTAAACCTAGCTGCATGCAAACCAATTGATTTTGATACTTTCAAGAAAAAGTATCAACAAGAAAGAAGCAAATTTAGGGCATTCTAGTTACCCAGGCACAAAGAAAAGAGTTTTAATGGGAGATCTATTAGAATTCCTCCCAATGAGATAGAGTCATTCAAATTTGATAGCTTTAAAAGTTATTTTGTTAGAACTTATTATGCTCTCTGTCAGGTTCTTGGGGGAGATAATCAAGAAAGTATCCTCATTCCTCTTATGTATATGGTTGTTGACATTAAAAATTTTATGGTAAATGATGCATATGATTATGCAAATTTTTTTGTGAATGCCATACATAAGCAACTGCTAGAGCTTAAGAAGAGCCACAAGATGGTTAATTTCATATGGTACTCCTTCTTGTGCCACATGTTCCTATTTAAAGGAAGAGGAGAATGGAGTCCTACATTACAGATCTGTGGCAATGATGGACAAGGTAATGAGATCCCAATCTAGTGTTGGAGTCATGTATGGGATGTGAACTATGAGCAAGAAAGCTTTGTCACCTTTAGGAATCATTTTTTTGGGAAGCTATTATCACTTTTGCAGGGTCCAATGGCTAGGTTGCCTAAGGAAATATTGTATTTTTTAAGGCCTATGGAAAGGAGGCCTAAGTTGGGTATTCGACATAATTAGGGAGATTTCTATCTTCATTCTGACTGCATAGTGTTGAGAGTCTATGGATGCCATGTAGGGAATCATGTCCTACCAAGATATGTGCCATTAAGTATTGAGTTTTTAGAGGTTATATGACAATTGATGGAGTCTGACAAGTCTCACTTGGGAGGTCAAAAGAAGGGCTCGTTCTTCCCATATTTGATAGTTTTATTTTTTAGAATGAACGAGGAAGGATTTGATAAACTATACCCCAATTTGAAAGCATATAAAATGGCTGAAGAGATGGTAAGGAACTTTAATTCTGAGGGATTCATCCACCACCTCAAGATAAGTATTAGGAAGTCACAGTATGTTCATCAAACATACTTCAGTGAAGATGTCCTCACAAATTTCCTTGATGAGAAAGAAATTAATGAAAGGAAGGTAAAGTGGAAAACATTCAAGAAGGTAGAGGATGTCAAAAAGAAGAAGAATGTTCATTATCAGGGAGCTTATGCAGAAATCACCAACCCAATTTTGAGAATCCAATTTTTTTGCAAAATGTTGATGGAATAATTGGGAAAGATCCTAAAATTAAAGAAAGGGAATTCCAGGTAAAGATCCTACCATTGAGGAGAGGCTTGTATATCAACCTCCTAATGTTAATCCATTCATTTATAATTTTACAAGAATACCTAAGGGTATAACAATAAGGGAGCGAGCTTAGTACTCTCCTCCATAGGCACAATTGCCTCCATCTCCTCCACCTTCTTCGCAACCAAAACAAGGATCCCCTTATCGTTGTAATATAATAATTATTGATTCCCCTCTAAGGGAACCATCTCCAAGAATAAGGAGAACTAATAAATCACCACTTGTAGTTTATCATATTGCTCTTGAAGAGGATGATTATATAAAGATAATTGGTGAAGATGTAACTATGGAAATTCCTTCCCCTCAAAGAGATCATGATATAAGGGCACCCCAAAATAGGATGACTGCAAATATGTTGGGGGAAGAGACAATACAAATAACATCAAGGATGTGGCTTGAAAATATTTTATGGATGATGATCAGTTTGTGAAAACCTAGGAATTTACAGAGTTTGTCTTAAGAACTAAAAGAGATGAATACATCACAAGGCTGGAGGAGGTAAAGGCCAAGGTCCCTAGGAAAAAATACAATGAATTAGCTCAAAAGCTACTGCAAAGATGAAGGTGAATACCAAAAAAATTACCCTAGAAGAAGGGAAGTGAATGGTCAAAGAAAGTGGAATTTTTCTACTCCCTGAGTGGGATATAGCCTTTTCCATTGCCTTTGACATAATTAGAAGGAAATATCAAGAAATATTCTCCTCTAAGGATGAGGTTGTTGTAGTTTTTCCAGGTTCAAGGTTCAACCCTAGGCAAGAGACCCTTGCAATTTGGGCCCTTGCTCCAAATATGAATAAACCACTTGTTTTTGATCCATCTCAAGATATCAAAGGTAGATTGATAGTAAAAAGAGTTTTATATACTTCTATTGTGGAGGCTGTAACATCGGTAGTTGATACTACCAAATTCAGTAGGGCTACTATAGAGGCCCTTCAAGCCAAATATGACAAGTTTCTGTAAGAACACCTGACATGGACTTCATAATATAATAGATTAAGGGTGATGGAGATGTAGATGCAACAACAACAACAAGTAACAACACCTCCTCCATCAACTACACTTGTGGTGAGATCCAATGCAATGGTGGCTAGTTCTTCTTCAACTCCACCACAATCAGATTTGGAAAAGGATAAAGGAGAACTTAAGGAATAGATCAATACACTAGAGGATATTGTGATGAATTTTCAAGAACAAAATGACAATTATAATGTTGTTTCAAATTTTTTGAGACACTTGATGAAAAGAGTTTTGAGGAAAGTGGAGAGTTTCCATAGGGACTACTCACAATTGATGATGAAAATTAAAAGAACATTTGATGGCAGAGGAAAATCTAGAGCACTATTGAATAGATGGGTCCCAAGAACCAACTCTCTGGAAGAAATGTACAAGGGATTGGCCAATGATCCCAATGCACCTAAGGCTATAATACTTGCTTAAAAATGGTAAATACAATAGTGGAGTTACAAGGATTCATGGACCAACTAGAGGAGAAAGCAAAGGAAAGAATAAAATAATTTGATAGCAGTGATATCAAGATTATGCCTGATATTAAAAAGGGAAATAGAGAAGTTAAGGCTTACATTCTATGGGAGTCTCAATTTGAAGCTATCACTCCTAATTTAGCCTTCTTCATTTGTGATGAAAAAAGAATCGATGTGGATCTTCTAAAAAGTAGCATGGATACAATTTTGGAGACAATTCAACTTATGGAAGAGTTTCAAAAGGACGTTAACTCCATTTTATCCAAATATAATCAGTACACATCTAATATGGTAATCATTTTTGTCATGTCTAAGCTTTTAAAATCAAGAAGTATTAATATCATGATCATGTCATGTCAAAGATTTTGAGAACAATGTGATAGTATGATCTAAACTATACATAAGACTACATGTATTATGCTTGAAATATCATGCTTGTATCTATTCCAACTGTTGGAAGTAGTCTAGAAGTGTTTGTGGAAGTCCTATGTGAATTGATACTCATCCACTATATTATAGTGTAATGGTGTTTTGTTCTGAATTCTACCATAGTTGAATGTTATGGTATGTGGTTTGGACCTAAAGTAAATTTACTCATGTTATATCAGATTGTTGAGTTTCAGAGGTTGAGCTTCAACAAAAATAAAGTTATATATAATAAAGTATTGTTTGTGTTGATTGGCTACTATGAATAATGTATGAGAATTTGTGCCAAAGAAAGGAAGTGTGTGCCAACTGGAGGAAGAATGTGAAGATAAAATAGGTCTAGGTTAAGTTCTCTAAAGGAAGCACATAACATCATCTATTATTGACAACAAAAATTTTGATTTAAGATCGACCCACTACATGTTTCATATCAATTTGAATTTAGGTCCTCCCTTAGCCGACCTGGATAATTACAGATGGTGTTAAGAGGTTCTTGGTAGACATGCAATATTATTAATTCATTAGAATGCACATATTTATGTCTAGAATTCATTTAGACTAATAACAATAGGAGTTTCATCCCAATCATTGTGAATAATTATTAGAAGATCATATGCTATGTAGGAGAGTATCTGAAGGTAGATCAGACCAAGTGTAAGTTGTGTAATCAGTATTGAATATTCGTATATCATATATCTGTAATTTAATAGGACTGGTGTCTTTCCTATTGATTTGTTGCTCAAATTTGTATGTTGGGGATAGGTGTCTCCAGTAGGTTGGTTCCTACAAACACTATTTGGGACCAGTGTCTTTGGTAGGTTGGTGCCTACTTCATGATTATAATTTATTCATTATTTTTGTGAGGCTAGATTTGAATAGTACCTCTAAGAAGCTCTTCTCACAGTGGGTTTTCCCATTCTGGGTTTCCACATATATATAGTGTTCATTGTGTGAATGTGTTCTTGATTAATGCTTGCTACTTTGGTTCATGTTTGGAGACGTTATTAATGGTAATTCATGTTTAATTAAAGAGTTTTCAAAAATACTAATTCAATCCCCCTCTCAATATATTGTGTTCCCTTCAATTGGTATTAGAGCTACATTCCTTTTTTAAAATCTTAACAACTTGAGGTAGAACTAGGATGGCATGTGGCTCAAGAAGGATTGTCCAAAAATAAGGCACCATTTTTTTACGAAACCAATTATGCCTTTTGGAAAGTAAGGATGGAAGCATATGTGATGGCCCTAAGATTGAGGTTTAGAAATTAGTTATGGATGGATATGAGATCCCTAAAAGTCCACCAAGAGATAAATTTGGAAATAAGGCTTGTGAGAATAATGTCAAAGAAAGAAATACTATTTTATGTGATTTATCTAACTTTGAGTTTTTAAAGATCATGTGTTTTAGGAAAAAGAATGAAGTATGGGTCAAGTTACACAACATCTATGAAAGTGATGAAAAGGTCAAACAAGCAAAGCTTCAAACTCATTGAGGTCGATTTGAAAGTCTGAAAAATGAAGGAAGAAGAAAGCATTGCCACATTCTTGCTCTGGGTTGATGAGGTTGTCAATTCTATCAAAGGTCTTGGTGAAGAACTAAAATAAGGTATGATTTTGAAAAAGGTACTTAGGTCCCTTCCTCAAAATTTTGTTGCAAAGGTTTATGTTGTTGGAGAAGCTAAATATTTGAATACCCTAACTATGGATGAGTTACATGGAATTTTGATTTCCTATGAAATGATAATTGAGAATGACAAATTTGTAAGGAAATATGTGGCATTCGAAGTGTCCAAAAAGTAAGATGATCATGATTTAGAAGATGGATCAGATTTGGAGGAAGAAAACTTTGTCAAAAATATACAAAGAGGTTCATAAAGTATAAAAGTAAGTTTCTTTTCAAAAAATTTAATTATGGTAAAGTAGGAAATTTCATGGATGTGTCCATACACATAATTTATTAGTGATGAGAAGAAGTCATTTTCAAAAGGGAGAAAGTTTCAAAAAAATTAGAAAAGTTTCTTTATCAACGAGGAAGGCTACTCATCTGATGATGATGACCAAGACACTTCTAGGAATGAAGAAGAAAAGTTTCTATCCATGGCTATGAAAACTTATAAAGGTGATGCAAAAATGAAGTCCAAAAATGATGATGTTGAAGTAGATCTTGTAGAAGAATTTATTTGCACTTGTAAAGATATTAAAAGATTGAAGAAAAGAGTTGTTGAAGAAGTGAAAGTTAAAGATAATTTTTCTCTGAATCTTGAGAATGTGGAGAAGATGGTCATTGACTTCAAGATTCAAGTGGAAGAAGAAAATAGGATTGAATAAGTTATGATAGAAAGGTTGTTGACAAGAGATAAGGATTAAGAACAACTTGAAGCGAAGATTGTGTTATTAAGGAAAGATCTTGAAAATGCAAATCATCAGCTAAAGTTGAAGTTTGGGAAGAGTATTGAGGTCTTGGATCAAAGAAGAGAAAGTTAGAGATCACCACATGTAAAAACTAGAGCAGGTTTTACCAATATACAAAAGAATAAGGTGACTGACTAGCCTATGAAGTCATTTATTGAGATTTTGGAAGAGAATGACTCTGGAAGTTCAAAATATGAAAAAGTTACAACAATAAATGAAAGAAAAGTGTAGAATTATTGTTTCATCCAAGTGCATAGAAAAAATAGAAGATCTAAAAGATAAGATTCAAAAGGACAAGGAAACAATTCTAGTTTCAATCATTTTTCTAGTTAATGCTTTAATTGCAATCATTTTGGCCATAAGACTATGAATTGTAGAAAGTTTCCGACAAGAAGAAATAATTTTGTTAGCAGAAATGAATTTGCACCATTGTATGATTTCAATATCATTTGTCACAAATAAAATAATTTTGGACATGTTGTTAGAAACTGTAGAAGCAATTTTGTAAGTCCTCCTATACCAGACACAAAAGGAAATAAGTCATAATGTTAGAGAAGTGTAAAAAAAAGGTTTGGAAGAAGAAACAATAGGAACACAGATCAAAGAAAGCCATGGTGGCTCAAACTGCACTACATGCCCAAAAGGAGAAGAATCTATGGATCATTAACAATAGGTGTTCAAGCCACATGGATGGAGATAAGAGCAAGTCCATGGACTTCAATAAGTTCGATGGAGGATCTATAACTCTTGGTAACAACTTTGTTTCTAAGATTATCGGTAAAGGTATTTTAATTCTTGATGGTGGAAAGACAAAAACTCATAATGCCATATATGTAGAATGTTTGAAGCACAATCTTCTGAGTGTGAGTAAAATATGTGATAAAGGCTACAAGCTCTCATTCAATGCTAAAAGGTTGTGAAATTAGAAAAATCCGTATTGGTGAGTTAGTTGTGGGAGGAAGGAGGACTGACAATGATGTGCATCATCATAGTGAGGTAAATGGACAAAACTAATTTTCCATTATAGTGTAGAAAATTGTACTCCTTTCTAAGTGAAAGAATAATTTCACACTTAATTTAGACCTATTTTAGTGACCTTGCATTTATGCATTTCTAAACCTCATTAATAGGCCCTTAATGCCCTTTATTATGCATCCCAAGGCCTATTATAATTATTTCTTGACAATATAACCTGCATTGAATAAATGACATTAATTGATTTAATGTGGCACAATCTAAGTCCTAAACTTTTAGGTCAGGACCCATTCACCCATGGGTGAATGGGCCCCCTTTAATTTCATAAACTTAAATTAAACTATGTTTTTAGTAGCATTTCAAGGCCCCAAATTCAAAATATAAGTGTTGACTTTTGGGATTTAATAAACATGAAATTAGAAAGGAAGCCTATAAAACTAAGTCTTTCAATCATTTTTCACTAGACAAGAGAGAGATTCACATGAGATCACAAGGATTTACACTCAAGAGCAAGGAGAAAGCAATCAAGAATTCAAAGTTGAAGTCTTGGAGTAGCATTCTATTTTTTTTGCAGGTCTTCAAGCTCATTTTTTCAACAAGATCAAGCATTATCAAAGATTGATGATAGATTCCTATGGAGGATCATGATAGATTCTAGGTTTTGGGAGATGCATCAAGCCATTCAACCAAGCCTAATTAATTATTTCTTAAGTGGTTCAATCTTTCATTATCATTCTACTTTCTTCCTAAAAGAAGGTATCATATTTGTGATCTATTAGGGTGATTTGACATCTCCCAAGGTAGATCTTCATCATTCTTCATGTTTTATCTAGGGACCTTATTCTAACACACTTGAATAGAGTTTCTTTGCATGCTAGCTCTTAACAATATTAGACACACTTTCATGTTTTAGATCTATACTTTTCTTCAAGTTTTAATTACCAAACTTGGGGTTTGACCAAGGAAAACCCCTATCCACCCTCAAAGCAACAATTTTTTTTTGCAAATTTATCACAAGTATAGATTCAAGAGTGAAGGTTTAGAATTGCAAGAAGGAAGTGAAAACACAGGACTCAGATCTCAGTTTTTGATTTTCCAAAAAGGGAGACCTGGACCCATTCACCCATAAGTGAATGAGTCCCTGATAGCCTCATGAAATGAGCATTTTGTAATAGGTGAATAATAGTCAAACCTTTTCAGGTCTGCCAGATCTTTTTTGTTTCTAATATTTTTGTGCTTCATCTACAAGATCCAAGTGTTAGCTTTCAATTTTTAGTTAATTTACTATTTTTTCATTTTTCTCCCAAAAGTGTTTTTTAGACTTATACCCCCATCCCCAATCATAAGGAAATCAATAGATTACCTCATTGAGTTGACTCACCTAAAGTTTGTTGGTTAATTCTTTGTGTGGATCTCATTTCCCAATGAAAATAGGAACATAGGTCCATCATACCCCCATTTCAAATTAATCCAACCTATTTTTCTATGTTTCTTTTTAGTGAACACGACACGTGAAGCACAATCTTTGATGTCCTATATGTAGAAGATTTGAAGCATAATATTCTGAGTGTAAGTCAAATGTGTGATAAAGGCTACAAGCTCCCATTTAGTGCTAAAGGTTGTGAAATTATAAAAGTTGGTACTAGTGAGTTAGTTGTGGGAGGAAGCAGGAATACCAGTGATGTGCATCATCATAGTGAGATAAATGGAAAAAACTATTTTTCCATACAAAAAGAAGAGAGTTGGCTCTGGAACAGAAGATTAGGACACATCAATTTTGATGATCTTGTGAGGATCAGTTAAGAAGGAATGGTAGCAGACATGCCAAAGATCAAGAAGTCTCTATCTACTAGTTGTAAACCATGTAATGAGGGAAAACAAACAAGTACCATATTTCCTACAAGGAATATTATACAACAAAACCATTGGATTTGGTTTGGCTCTAGGAAAATTTACCGCTAGCAATTCACCACCAACAATTCACCACTAGAAATTCACCACCATCAATTCACTGCCAACAATTCATCATTGTGACAAATTCACGTACACAATTCACCTTCAAAAATTCATCACCATGGTATATTCACCATATATACATTAATCAATATTTAAGTGCTCGCGTGCACCCAAAAAAGAAAAAGTATAGATATTTTATTGAATACATAAAAAGGTATATGTGGTGAATATACCACGATGATGAACTGTTGGAGGTGAATGTGTATGCAATGAATTTGTCACAACGATGAATTACTGGCAATGAATTGTTGAGGGTGAATTGCTGGTGCTAAATTGTTGGTAGTGAATTTTCTTGATAGCATTTGATTCATATAGATCTATGTGAACCAATGAGTACAAAGAGAATTTGAGGCATGACAAGTATTTTATGATGATTATTTTAAAATGACGGATTACTTTTTTGAAAGAAAAATCAAAATATTTTAAGAGTTTTAAAGCATTTAATGCTATGGTTGATAATGAAACTAGAAGGACAATCAAGTACCTATGATTAGATAGAGGTGTATAATTCACTTTGACATGTATGATCAATTATGTGTTTCATGGGATCCAAAGACAATTTTCTACTCCTAGAATTTTGAAGCAAAATGGAGTTGCTGAGAGGAAGAACCAGATTGTACAGGAGATGGCCAGAACAATGCTAAGTCAAAAAAAATTGTTAGATATGTATTGGAGAGAAACAAAACTCAGACAATAGTTTACATTCTGAACAGAGCTCAAATCGGGCCAAAGACTACCAAAACACCATATGAATTGTGGAAAGGAAGATCAACTTCAATTAGATATTTTAGAATATTTGATAGCAAATGATACATCAAGAGGGATGAAGAACATTTGGGTAAGTTTGATTCTAGATCTAATGAAAGTATTTTTCTTGGTTATTCTATGAAAAGAAAGACATATAGATGCTTTTGATTATGGGTAAAATAGGTCTTGATGGGACCCGAAACCCATTACAAACTAGTTTTGAAGGGCCCCGTAACCCTATCAAAGCAAACCATGTTGCATACAAGATAATACACATACTAATAGTTGCTTGACAACAGTAGTAAATAAGAAAACATGACTACATAAGCTGCATTAGATTAGAAATCAAGGGACTGAGATCCCTTTACAACCAAGTTTTAACCGGGACCTGGAACCCTTAGGTAAACAAAGAGACCGCCTGCATTAGCCAGGCATTAGAAAACCATCTGCTCAAGAAAGACACCATTGAGCCCAAAAAAAAAATCATTTTAATGTTGTAAAACACCATCAAACCCCTAACCAAAGCCGAGCCAAAGAGAACAATGACATTAATGAAGAAAAAACAAAAAAAAACCAACATTTCAAAAGGTCTAGCAAATCCAAAAAAATTGCCTGAATTTTCCAGGTGTCAGCAAAGGAGCCTCTTAGAACATCCAAGTTTGAGCCCAGGAAAACAATGGACATAATGGTGTAAAACACCAACAAGATCCTATTTCCGAGTAAAACCAATAAGTCCAAACAACCCACCTCAATAGGGGCTTTGGGGTACACAATAGAAAACTACAAGAAATCAACTTCTGTTTTGCACAAAATCACCCGATACCAGGAAACCAATTCAACCTCCACCTCAAAAGGCGGGATCTCCCCTCTACTAGAGAGGATTTCACGATGAGCTATTCCACTACAACCTAAAATCTCCAACACCCTCAACCTCCACCTCCATAGGAGAAACATCCACCTCAATAGGACCAGCAACTGAGGAAACCAAAAACCACCACCTCCCATCTCCACCTCAAGAGGAGAGGAATCCACCTCCATAGGATCTAAGGAGAAAGCTAGCACATCAACCAAACAACCGACTGTAGCATCCTTCAATAAAATTTTCACCAGTAACATACTGTGGACCAAGAAAAGAAACCCAAATAACAACCACAAAGCCACCTTAACAACTTTCAATCTTAAGCTCATCTGGGTTTCCATTAATAAAATATTGAAAAGTAACCCAACCAACAACCAATAAACATCAACCTGAGGAAAACAAACCTCCCACTAGCAATGAGTAGAAAGCACTTCCCACTTGATACAATCAACATTTGGGATCTAGGAAAAAAAGCTTGAAAACCACCCAGCCAAAAGAACACAATTTGGAAACAACCCGAACAAAGATCCAAACAAGTTGCAACTCAGCTACAAGCTAAAATACAATAACCCCACAAGAAAAAAGAGCATAGAAAACTAGAAGGGGCACCAACCCATGACCAAAGAGAGAAAAAACAAAAGGAACCCCAATTGGATGACAACAACCTTCTCTGCAACACTTCTACCCAACTAGAAAACAACAACAACCAACACGAAGCTGCCACAACCCAACAACACAAAATCAACAACCTGTCTAGCCACAAGTCACCTCCCACCAGTAAACCATTTGCATCCTCTAAATCGGCTCCTTCTCTACCTGCATCATCTTCCAAATTCAAATTTCCCCCACCACCCCTCTTCCCACTCCCTCCTCTCCATTTCATAAGATATAATAGTTATTTAAATTCAAGGCATATAGATGTTATAACAAATGGTCAAAAAATATTGTGGAAAGTGTCAATGTAAGTATTGATGAAACAATACAATCTACTGAGGCTCTAGAAGAAGATAATGAAGATATAATCCGCAATAGTGATGAAGAATCATAAAATGTCTCTAAGAACACAATTACAAATACTTTGACTAGGTACGTTCAAAAGAACCATTTTGAAGATTAAATTATAGGAGATAAGGATAATAGAGTCTAGACTTGGAGAAGAATTGAGAAAAAAAATGAACAAGTACATTTTTCCTTATTATAAAAAATTGAACCAAGTTCTTATATAGAGGCAAACAAAGAGAAATGTTGGGTAGATGCTATGGAAGAAGATTTAACTCAAATAAAGAAAAATGAAACTTGGGAGTTGGTTCTGAGACCTAGAGAGAAAAATGTCATTGGTACAAAATGGGTCTTTAGAAACAAGCTAAATGAAGATGGAAAAGTGATCCAGAACAAGGCAAGACTTGTATACAAAGGATATGCTCAAGTTGAGGGAATTTATTTTGAAGAGACATTTGCTTTGGCAGCAAGGTTAGAAGCAATTAGATTTTTTTTTTCCTTATAAGAATTCAATAATTTAAGGTATATTAGATGGATGTCAAATCTACATTTCCAAATGGAGAATTAGAAGAGGAAGTCTACATTGAACAACCAAAAGGATTCCAATGTTCAGATAAACCAGATTTTGTGTGTAGATTGAAGAAGGTTCTTTATGGACTCAAATAGGATCCTAGAGCATGGTATTCCATATTGGATATATATTTATAGTAGCAAAATTTTAGGAGAGGTAGCACAAATAGCAACTTATACATAAAAATAAAAGGTGATTAATTATTGAGTGTTGTTTATATTGATGGCATTATATTTGGAGGTAGTAGTGATGATATGTGTAAAAGGTTTTGGGATGCAATGCAAAATGAGTTTGAAATGTTAATTCTTAGTGAGTTGTCTTTCTTTCTTGGTTTATAGATATATCAATCAGAAAAATGTATAGTCATTTCTTAGAAAAAGTACATAAAAGAGATGTTGAGCAAGTTTTAAATGGAAGAATAAAAATTGATAAGTACATTTGTGGTTACTGGGTGTAATTTGAGTATGGATGATGAATCTACTTTGGAAAATTAGACCCTGTATACGTTAATAATTAGTATTTTGTTGTATGTAACTACATCCAGACCAGATATAATGCAACCAGTAGGGATGGTAGCTAGGTTTTAGACAACACCTAAATAAACTCATGTCAAAGTAGTAAAAATGATATTTAAATATCTAAAGGCTACAAGGGATTTTGGTTTGTGGTATCCCAAGAGTTGAAACTTCACATTAACTGCATACATAGATGTAGATTGGGATGGAAGTATAGATGACCAGAAGAGTACACGTGGTGGAGCTTTTCTTTCTTGGTGACAATCTTGTATACTGGTTAAGCAAGAAGTGGGATTCAATATCTTTATCTACAATAGAAGTGGATTACATTGCAACATTTTCTCTTTGCACTCAGGTACTATGGATCAAGCAAAACCTGAAAGAGATGAAAATAGAATTTGATAATCCCATTTCTATTCTTTGTGACAATACTAGTGCTATAAATATTTCCAAGAATCCAATGATGCACTCAAGGACAAAACATATTGCAATTAGTATCATTTTCTAAGAGAGAAGGTTATATACAAAGAAGTGAAGTTGGATTATGTTGAGACTAAGGAGAAAATAGCAGACATTTTCAAAAAACCTCTTCCCAAGGAGAATTTTGAGTATCCTTGGTAGAAATTGGGAGGGGTTTCTCCCTCCTCTTGAATCAAGAGGAAGTACAGGTTGAGGGGGAGTTTTGACTCCCTACTCCAAGCATGCTTGATGGCATTGTGGAATGCTCGACTGATGGGAATGTCACAAGGGGAGAAAAGAGGAATGAATCCTAAGGAAATCCAAATTTCTATATCTTTCAAATAAGATTTTTGACATTTTTCCATTGATCTCAAAGGGGGAGAAAGGAATCCAAAATTTTATATATTTTAAAAGAAAAATCTCAAGAAATCCAATTGTATCACATAGGGGGAGTTCTAGATTAAGTGTGTTGGTGTGCTAACAACATTTTGTTGTTTACCATCAATGATAAAGGGGGAGATTGTTGAACATATGTCATTGATGTCAAAGGTGCTCACTAATGTCAAAGGAGTGATGCCAATAGATTAGTTAGAATTAAATGTAATCATTTTTGTCATGTCTGAGATTTTGAAATCAGGAAGTATTACTATCATGATCATATCATGTTAGAGATTTTGAGAACAATGTGTTGTATGATCTACACTATGCAGAAGACTACATGTAGTATGCTGGAAATATCATGTGTGTATCTATTCCAGTTGTTGGAAGTAGTCTGGAAGTATTTGTAGAAGTATTCTATGAATTGCTACTCATGCACTGTATTACTATAATAGTGTTTTGTTTCACATTCTACCATAGTTAAATGTTATGTCCTACACTTTGGACCTAAATTAAAGTTACTCATGTTGTATCAGATTCTAGATTTTTAGAGGTTGAGATTCAACAGAAAGAAAGTTAGATGTAATAGAGTATTGTTTATGTTTACTAGCTAACTATGAATAATGTCTAAGATTTTTTTCTAGAGAAGGGAAGTGTGCGCCAACTAGAGGAAGTGTGTGAAGATGAAATAGGTCTAGGTAAAGTTCTCTAAAGGAAGCACATAACATCATCTATTATTGGCGGCAACAAATTTGATTTAGGACCAACCCAATACATGTTTCATATCAATTTGAATTTAGTTCCTCCCTTAGCTGACCTGACTAATTACAGATGGTGTTAATACGTTCTTGGCTAACATGAAATATTTTTAATATATTGGAATGCATATATTTATTTCTAGAATCCATTTAATGACTAATCATCATATCATATGTGAGGAAGTGTGAAGGTTATATTCAGGTGATGTAACGAGAGTTGCATCCCAATCATTGTGTGTCATTATCAGAATATCATATGCTATGTAGGAGAGTATCTGAAGGTAGATGAAACCAAGTGTAAGTTGTGTAATCAGCATTGGATATCCACAAATCATATCTCTATAATTTGGTAGGACTAGTGTCTTTCCTATTGAGTTGGTGCTCAAATCTGTATGTTGGGGATTGGTGTCCCCAGTAGGTTGGTGCCTACAAACACTGTCTAAGACTGGTGTCTCTAGTATGTAGGTGCCTACTTCATGATTATAAGTTATTCATTATTTCTATGAAGCTAGATTTGGACAGTAGCTCCAAGCAACTCTTCTCACCATGGTTTTTATCATTTTGGGTTTCCACATATATATGGTGTTCATTATGTGAATGTGTTCTTGATTAATGCTTTCTACTTTGATTCATGTTTGGAGAAGTTATTAATGGTAATTCATGTTGAATTAAAGAATTTTTAAATAATTTTAAATATATTGATTCACCCCCTGCTCTCAATATATTGTGTGTCCTTCATCTCTAACTCATGATAGTGGGAAATGGCTCAAACATAGGACAAGGCAGACAACAAGAATAATGTCAAAATTAAATAGGAGGAAAAACTAAAAAAATAATCAACAAAAATAAAGTGTAATGAATGGAAAATCATAATTTCAAGGAATTCAAAAGAAAGGATTTTGGATCCATGGATAGTGAATTTCATGTTTATGCACTATGTTGAACAAAGAGTTTTCTTGGTATTTTTTTTTTCTATATTTTTGGATGGAATGGAATGATGATGGGATGTGGATGGTGATACAGGATCAAGTGGTAGGATAAAATGGATGGATTTCCATGAATTGTTTCAAGTTTATTATAATATTATTTTTTGGATTTTGAGGGATGGTGGAAATAGTCAATCATGTGAGGATTGACAGATGGATATGTGGAGGGGGAATATGCTTATATATATATGCACTTCTTAGGTCATGAACACTAATAGAATGGGAAAGAAGGTGTAATGGATAAGAAATTATTCTAGAATGACTCAATATGAGAAAATAAATGGGGATCATGAATGAGTAGGGAAAATGGAACAATTAGGAGTCTTCAATATTGCTAGATATTTTTCTTTTGTTTTTTCATAAGGAATTCAAGATGCTTTGATATAGATTTGAATTTCATCTCTCAAGATTGTATGATTTTATTTTATTTTTTAATTTAATTTTCTTTTTTAACTTATTGATTCCATTCCCATGACGTAACCTCATGCAACTTGTAAGATGCAAGATCTCATCATCAAGGATTAGATAAGGTTGTTATGGAAATTAATTTTGATTTGGGATCTATGCAAGAGAGGAAGTAATATGAAAAATATTTTCCACTGATGAGACTAGGATTTATAAATAATTTTTTCATATTAGGATAAATAAATGAAAAAAAGTGTTCATGAACTTGATGGTACACATGGTGCTCAACCTATGGTTAAAAGGACAAATTGAATGGATAATGAATTGGAATATGAAGTGGTATGATTATAACATGAAGGTGCATCATGAAAAATAATAGTTGTAAATGGTCAAATGGGGTCAAGAATGTGTGTGGTAATAGTATGGGTGGAGGATAGGAAAAAAAAAAATATTTCAAATAAATGGATTTGGTAAGTGCTTGGTCATTCCTAGTGCATAATAAACATGATATCACATTTGGAATCAATTACTAGTGGTCCTTGGGTTGTTTTTACACTTGAAAGAAGGAAAAATAATAATTTTACAAGGATAATAGGTGAAAATAGTGGGTCAACATGACTAAGGGTTGGTGTTCCTTAGTACTTTGTATCATCTTTAAACTATTTTTAACTACAAAAAAGATGGAAAAAAACACAAGAGGAAAGATGGTAACACATGCACAAGTGGGTAGGGAACATCACAAAAAAATTCAAATGTTAGGTCTAATTGGTGCATGAAAACATAAGAAGAGATATTTGCACATAAAATAAAAAATTATTTATGTACAAGGTAAGGATATGATAGACACACTATAATGTAGGTTTTCTTGTATTGAAATCATCATCATCTAAGGCCACTAGGTGTTAAAAATTGTTATAGAGATCTATGTTAGTCGAAAATTATTCATAGTCACAAGGAACTTATGGAAGGATATGCATCATAAGTGTATCATATCTAATGATTTTATCTAACTAATGTATGTTTTTAGGACCCTTGGTAGGGTGTACATTGAGAATTCTCATGTTGACAATATTTTTAGTGGTTTATAAATGTTAGAAATTATTTTCTAGAGTTTTCTAGTCTATAATGGCAGGAACAAGATAGAATTAGTGTATCATGAGTTTTGACTTTTTCATGCAAAATGAATCAATCATATTCCTACATGAAATGGAAACAAGTATTCAAGACTATTATGGGATGATGCGAGCTCATTTTGTTTTATTATTTTGTAGGAGAGAAAGGTTTGTCTACATATTTTAAGGATATGATCAATTTGAATGGCCCTTAAAGTGAACATAGATAAGGGATGACACTTTGTAAAAAGTAATTTATCCTATATATGTGGAAAAATATTTCAAAGTAAATTGGTTGCACCACATAATTAGGAGTCCAAAATTTTATGTTGATTTGATCAATGATAAGAATCTTTCGGTGAATTTATGGATGATTTCTTTGGGCTCTTATTTTAATGTGAGTTATTCAAAGGAAACCTTAGGATTGATGTTGAATTGGTAATTTCTTGTAAAGCTATGTATAAGGTCCAAAAATGAATAGATAGAGCTAGGTAGTAATGTGGAGAACCATTTTAGGGAATCCTCATTTACTATAAAAATAAATTCTTAACAAGGATGACATCATCAATTGTGACAATTTTGGCTAGGATAGATAAATTTATCACATGTAAAATTGGGTCTCCTTGGCCATTATATCTATCAAATATAAGAAATAAATTTTGGGAGGGGATGAATATGAAATTTTGTCCATGTAGAGTAGTGACTTAATCCATGCTAGTAATGATAAAGGATGAGGAGTATGATCTTCTAATTGTAATTCCAACTTCTTGAGTTTAGTGTAGATGTAATTCAAATTGGGAAGTTGTGTTAAATAAAGTTTACATGATAGAGAAATGATCATAGGTTGGGTAAAAAAAGGTTTTGGCAATATTGGGGTAAAATGTATCATGAAAGGGATGTCACATAGGTAATGGTTCATCAATGTTGGGTAAATTTTGGGGAAGATGGAATAGAGGAGAAGTGTGTCATGGTATGTCATCTTTAAGTGTTGGAAAAAATGATAGTGGATCATAAGATAATATAAGACTTATGGTAAGGGGAATTTCTATGGTGACAAATGTAGGACGTCATGAGGTAAATCATGTGTCATGTGGATTTTTGAGAAATAAAATGATGGTATGAGATTGGTCAAATGGAAGTTTGTAGGTGGGGGTCTCAATGATGTGATGGTTAAGATGTATTCTCTGTGGTGACTAGTAAGTGTGATTGGTAAGGGTGGAGATATGGTATGATTAATGATTTGGTGTTTGTTCATTGGTGGATCCTTACAAGGATCATCAATTATGGTGTTTGTTGATGCCTAAAAATGCTAGGCAAACAACCTTATGGGAAACTTAGTTAATGGGGGAACCAATTGCGCTAAATTGAGTAACCTCCAAGTTTTTTAAAGAAGTCGACTCCTATTGTTTTGGGGGGGTTTTGAATAGGAAAAGGAAGAAGATATGAAAATAAAGTCTATCTCCTAAGGCGATGCACCAAGATGTAAGTGTTTAGGCACGAGAAACCTTCATTTCAGATACGGTTTGAGAGCCTATTCAACAATCTGCTATGACCGAGAATAATAGAAACATAGATGAAAACCCTAAGCAATTTAACTAAATGACATAATATAACTTCCATACACATTTACTAAATTAAAAAGAGTCTAAGACATGATCCCAAACAACAAATATCCATTGAAATTATAGTTTTTTTGCAGATAAAATACTCAGTATAACAAATGGCACAGTATAATATCTTATATTAACTAAGAAACAGAGAGGTCGAACAATTGACATAGTTTGCGAGTCTTAATATAATAAACAAAACAATACAAAGGCCTGGAACTTTTTCCATATTTTTTCTGTAATTCTTGAACCCTTACATAGAGCATTGTAGTAGTATAAATAGATCCTTCCCACCGCCTTGAAGCCAACGACCCAAAAAATTCCTCAGGTACACGTCGTCCTCCCATTGGATGAATCGAAGACAAACCACAACAAAAAGATCTTTAGATTCCTTGAACAAAGTGCACTCACAACAAATGATGAATGGTCCCAACGATGAAACAACATCTCAGAAAGATGTGTCTAACCGCTTGAAGAGTTGGTTAGGACACGTTTCGAGGCGACGAAGCCTCCTTTTTAATCTTCGTTCTCTTGTGATCAAAGCTTTCACCAAGATGACACGTGGAGAAGCGACGAGGGTTTATATCCATCCTTCAATTTCCTTGGGATGCAATCCCCACGATGATGAAATGTGGCACAGTGTCAACCTGAGCTTCCAACAGTGGGGCCCACCCAAAAAGGCATTTGTGGGATTATGTAACGTGGCACACGGACGAGGCTCAAAGAGGAAATAATGAGAATAAGCCTTTAAAAGGCTCATGCTACTGACACCTGGCAAATCAGATGAAAACGTGATCAAAAGGAGCTCGGGGCATTTTTTAAGAAATACAGCATGCACAGTCAAGGCTTTTTCAAAGTCGAACATAAATCAACCCGAAGGGAGCTTCATGGATTATTTAATCCATAGATTTTGGTGACTATCAAGGGAATTTTTCCTGTGGAATGAGGACCCGAAATCTTGGTTCAGAGACTAGAGCCTTCTCCATCGGGCAAACATTAGAGCTTTAAGAGGGTGGTTTGCAGAGGTATCCAGTTGGCCTCAGATGGTGTCGATAAGGTGCATAAATTCTCTTGCACCTCATATAGATTGATGATTTCTTTGAAAGGTAGCTCCATGGGGGTCCCAGTCTTGGATTCAAGCTAGAAAAGAAGCCTCACAATTGGGTGAATAATGCCTTCAATTTTCGCTACCGTGGGAGGCTGGCTAAATGATTGGAAAGTAGATAGATCTTGCTACTTCTCCTCAATTCTTGATGTGATATGCTCCGTTGTGGCCACCAAATTATCGAAAATGAATGGAGAAGGAAAATCCAACTAAGTCAAATGAAAAAAATGTACCTATAGATTATTCATCGTTAGACTCAGGGACGCCAAAATTTTTTTAGCTCGGAGGATCGCCACATGGTAGTAGATGAATATTTTTTCCTTCTTGGTAGTTGACCTTCGGTCTTCAATCCCTGCTCTTGTCAATTTTGCATCAGTTACCTTGTACAATTTTCCCAGTAATTGCTTAGCCCCGAGAACCCTGTCAACAATGGACTGTGGAATTTTCTCAATCATCTTACACACTTCCCTGCTTAAACTTGTTGCATCCTCCATGAATTGGAGTGTCGACCGTAGTGACAAATAGGAGGACTTGAATTTCTCCCAGTAGGAGACCCATAGTTGTTGATCCACCAAAAGGGAATCCAATTGAAGAAAAGGGGCTATGAGGGAATTTTGGAAAGGCTTATCTCAACTTCTTTTGACCTGGTTTCCTCCATCAGCTCATCAACCTTCTTGTCTGATGCATTGATCCATTCTTATACAGATGTTAGCTCTGTGCCCTTTTTCCTTGACATCTCCTCCAGTTGACCTCGAGAACCGGATTCCATTGCTAGAGACACCTTCAACCTTTTGATCTCTTTTTGAAATTGACCCTACTGGTTCTGAAGCTCTTGATCCTTTTATTGCGCTTCCTTTTCCTTTTGAGATAGTCATTCTTGAAGCTCTTGGTTCCTCTGTTGTAAATTGGAAAATAGGTTGGGATCTTAGGACTCAAACTTTGCAATTTCTTCTTTGAGTTCCTATGCTCATTAAGACAGGCGTGAAAACTCATCTTCTCTGCTCTTCTCCTTCTTATAAAGAATATCTACTTGTTCTTTGACATTCTAGAGCTCCTCCTCTCTTTTTTTCAACTGTCGACTATGCTTCAAGAAGTCGGTCGTCATAACTCTCTGGGTCTCCTCCATCAGCTCAACCTTGTCCTGTGGTCAGGTTGTATTCAGATCGAGCCCTATAGCATGGATTGTATAGTCTTCAGGTTGCATCTCCCCTTGAGCTTTGATGACATTAGGCATCATAGTAGAAAACATTATTGATCCTTGGTGCTCATTGTAAAGGTTCTGCACACATGGCTCGACAGGCTTTGCAACATCCTTTTCCTTCCTTTTTTGAATTCTCAGGGCCTGCGTTGTCTTAGTCATGGTATTTTGTGCCAAATATTTTGTTGGTGATCTAATTTGTCCGTCGAAAAAGGGTGCACTAGGAGGAAGAGAAAAAGGGAAGACTTAGATGATGTTTTATTTGGCAGAGTCACCATTAATGGGGAGAAAGGGGGAACGTTATACCAAGTTCTGGCTTTGGGAGTGGTGGAAGGGCTCATAGGAGATAGTGATGGTATCGGGGACTCAAAAGTTACCATTTTCTGAGCAAGTTGAGCAAGGACCGACGTGACTAAAGCAAAAGGATTTCCAGTAGCAGATGCAGATTGGGCCTGAACAAAAGGTGACAAAGTCTGTCGTGGAGTAAAATCCACCCATTCCCCTGCAGAGAAGGGGGCTTGGTGGGAACTGCTCGTGGACGCGAAAGCATAAAACTGAAGGCCGACACTCAAGGTGATTGGAGGGGTGGACACAGTAGGAAGAACCAAAGATTGAGATGAGAGAAAGGAAGGAGATAAATGTACTTGAGTTTTCGAAGACTTCAACTCGTGGCTTGTTGTAACATTCACTTGCGAGCTTTCTCCTTGAGTGACATCAATATGTTGCCTCTTCTAAGGTGGAGAATGGCCTAAGTCTATGACCTCTTCAGACTGTTGAGGAATTCTGGATCTCTTAACTGCCCATGTTTTTGGCAGTTTGACCTTCACACAGGATGTAGTTGCATATATATTTGGAGAATCTCCAGTGTGTTGTCCCCTAGCTTTGTCACCTTCAGTTTCTTCTTCCTCCCCCTCTTCCTCAACACTATCATCACTATCATTATGCCCCCTGTTCTAGAGATCATCAAATTTGTCATCCATGTTGGGCTCCTAGAATGGGGCATCAAGACTTCCAGTCTCTTAATGATAGACCCAGAAGGCGACAATATTCTCTTGACTCCAATTGTACCTTGTGGCCAATTCATTAAAAAGGGTGGTCGATATTTTGCATTTGTCATCGACCTTGGCCAAAGGGAAATAAAGGGAATATCATGGCAGCCTCCAATATTTAGTGGGAATATAGGCTAGGTCTATAAGGACCTTCAGGTTATCTGACTATGGATTTCGACATTCCTTCTAGTAGGGTCGAGGATTGTGTTTCACTTTAACCTTTATGTCTACTAAATCATTGACGAGATTGTAATCCCATTTGTCTCAACCAACACTAGCCCTAGATGAGCAAGCTTTTCTAATAGAAGACCATGTGTCTGCTTTCTTTGCATTATAATAGTGCCAAAGTGTAAGGGGGATTTGAAGAATCCTTTCTTATTCCTTCCTAGACAAAACATGATATCAATAATCACCAACTGTCAGAACACCTCAATAGCCAACACCCTGTCCATGAAACAAAACAGTAGCCAATAGGGCTCCTTAGTGAAACCATGCAATCTGACAAATGAAAAATCCTCACCAAGGAACCAGTCATAAGGAGGGAAAAAACCTTGCATTTATCCCACCTACTCAGTGGAAAAACAATAACACCTGACCTCTCCATCCACATGAAAATCTTGCAATATTGGAAACAGGAAGGACCCATAAAATGCATAATAATCATAGGTTGCAGAAAGGAGAGGGGTCCACAAAAAAACTAGCCTTCGGGCTTCACTTTGATCAAAGACAGATAAATTCATATTTTTTTGAAAGAAATCATGGTTTTGGTGTAAAAACATATGAGAAAAAAAAGAAGAGAATTTGAACTTACCCTGCATTTGATATTCCTTGAATTGATCCAGCATCTCTAGATAAATTATCTTCACGAAGTTGTACCAAAATAGGGAATGTTGTTTCCTTAACTGGAAACCAAAACCCATTTGAAATTCATAAACCTCCCTAGCACTATCCATGTCACAAATGAAAGCCACCATAGAAAATATGTCCTGCAAGTCTTGGTGGAAGGCATTGACCGTGACCGGAAACTGTGGCAGGCGCTTATCATCTTTGGGCCTTTTCGTTTTTATGTTAAAAAACTATAGGGCCTAGTTCCTAGTTCTCTATAATTTCTCCATGAGATCCATAGTAAAATTCTCATATGCCTCCGCTCCTTTCATAGTAGGGATACACATCATATCCCTAATATTAGTGGCGCTAATTACTACCCTTAGGTTCTAGCCGGCTATGACGTCGGTATTTGGGTCAAAATTCTGCATGCACTGATGAATCAACTCTGGAAAACGGTGCACCAAAGGGACCATATGTTGTGGGAGGCCATAGAACCATAGCTTGTATGCTAGAGAGTCCTTGTTCCCATCCTCTTCAACCTTTTTTATTCTTTCATAGGCCACTTCACTAAGAATCTTAGGGTTTGTTTTGAGGTCAGGTTCGTAAATATTATCCCACTCCTCTGTTATCTGGATTTTATTTCTATGAGCTTCCTTCTCCAAGGTCTGTGTATGGGGCCATCTCAGTTTTGTCGGAATCCCTGGTGTAGTGTAAGAGGCATTACTGAAAACATTTACTCACGGTGTCATCTTCATGGTGTCAAATAAGCTTACAATAGGACCTTCTTGCATTGTCGTTCCAGGATTCTGCGCCATCTTTCCCAAATGCTTTATTTATCTCAACCCAACATCATCCCTTCTTGCTTTGCAAAATTAAACTTCTTCGAACACACCGTTTTTGGATGAATGGGACCCAAACAAAAAATTACCAATACAAGGCTTTGCACTGAACAAAAATTCAGATGAATTCTTGCTTTTTGTTTTGGGTTCAACTCATTCAATCACAGTGCATTTTTATCAATTATTTCTCTAAACTTGGTTGCTTCAATTCTTCTCCCATCACACTTGGGGTTTTTCTCAACAAACTATGCATTTATTTCTTCCTCGCAGTGCTTTTCCTTCGCATGCACGTTTCTTTTTCAAAAACCAAAGTTAGAAACAATGGTTGCCTTTAGCGATAAATTCGGCGTGCAATTTCCAACTCATCCGTTCATACAAAACAAACTCTCATTAATTGAAAGGAAAAATTCATGATGACGATTTAGCCACTATGTCCTACGATGCCATCTCCTAGGAAATTGAGCCGAGAATAAAAAGAGACATGAAATTTTATGTATGCTTTTGCACTTAATAATCTTAGCCAAATGCAAAAAGATTTGAAATGATCCTTGGAGGCTAAGAAACATTCATAGCTAGACACCTAGTTCTTGACCATGCAGATTACCACTTGCACCTGCCACAAGTTTTAGTTAATTAATTATCTCACTTTAATTCACACGCAACAATCCTTTTGATGGGAATTTCGAGTTATCTCAATTAGCCTCATGCTTATTGTACGCAACAAATACAACTTGGTGAGAACTCTGAGCTTGCAACTCTGGTGGGTTTTTTGAGTTTACAACTCGATCAATCATTATGCTTATCAGATGCATTCTACCCCAGCTACCTCTATAAATAGACCTAGTGATAACCGTAGGATTCATACTTGGTAATTGGGTTTTTTGATAATAGCAATGGATACTCCCATTAGTCTTACTAGCAATAAGTCTTAGATAGCTTTTCTAGGTGAGATTTCTAGCCAATGTTTAAAGTGGATGACTAAAAACAAGCATTCACTAGAAATTATTGCGATAAAGTGGGTGTTGGGTAGGGATTTCTTAGAGTATGAGGATAGGTACTGAGTTAATATTGACATTTTCTCTCATTTTGTTGCATCTCTCCTTGACATTTAGACACTGAAATGGATGCTACTAAGGATTTTCAAGGAGATCTTCCCAAAGCACTACCTTAGAGGCCTTGGCGAAGTTGTGGCAAACACGGTGTATGGCCTTGGTCTCCCCAGAGCAAGTGATCACCACCAACATATTGAAGAGGATGCAGTGGTGCCTTGGTTGTTGTTCCTGAGTAGATTTTTCCTTATGACGATTGGAGAACACTCCAAAGGGTCTCTTGTGACTTCGACTTCCTCTTGAGGTGCTACAACATAGTGTTTTTCTACGACATGGAGTGGTACACCGACTTCAGAAACTTGGTGTTTCCTCCTCCAATTGTTATTGCTATTGTGGATGCTCCTGATGTTGTTGTTGCTCTTGATGCTATACCCGATGTTGTTGTCAACCCTGATGTTGTCCCTATCAAAGAATGAAGTTCCTCCTGAATGAATGAAACTTTTCTTCCTCTATTTTTGTATATATATCTCAAAATTCTATAATATATATACTCAAAAAGTCTGGCTCAAAAGGCATTTTGGATTATAAATTTTGGAGTACATAATACCATAAATAATGAATATATAACTTTTGTTAAGCTTCCATTTCTATTGCTTTCTCTTTCCTTCTATTGTTTCATAGGTTCCACTTAAAAGCTCGATCGAACAAGACACAAAAATGGAATAATTACATATTCACATATTTACACATGTCAAAGGGTTAATAAAGCTAATTGAACAATTTTAAGTGAATTCCATTGATAGGAATTCCCAATGCTTCTTTTTCCATATTTTCTAGTTCAAATGCAATATGTTGCTTACATTCGATGATGCAGAAGGGTCCTTCCCACAGACTATCAAAATTACCATTTTGGCTAGGTTTTGCGACTCTCTTGTTGAATTTGAGTACCAAATCTCCTCACTTAAGACCCTGGTCGAAGGTCTTCTTGTCGAACCATTTCTTAACCACATGCTGACAGTTGCACATGGCCATTAGGGAATTTTACCTTTTTTCTTGGACTTCTAATAGTTCAGCTAACCAAACCTCCATAGCTCCAATTTGTTCTACCTCTAGAGACTTTAGCAACTATAGCACGAGAATCTCCATAAATATAGGCAACAGTGCCTCCTTCCCATATACTAGCTCATATGGCGAAGTCTTTAAGACCTGATTGGGGGTTATGCGGTTTGCCCATAACACTGCTTTGAGATTTGAATGACATTCTCTTTGATGCTCTAACCCAATCCCTTTGATGAGTTAGACTAATTTTTTATTAGTTGAATCAGCTAGACCATTCCCTTGTGGGTAATAATTCAAAGAGGTTTTTAACAAAATTCCATGCTTGAGTGCGAATCGACATACCTTTGCACCCAGGAAGGCTTTTGTGTTGTCGAAGATGATGGTCTTGGGCAAGCCAAAACTCATTACTAGCTCTTCTAGAAAATTTACAATCTCTGTTTCAGTTGAATTCTTCAAAGGCATGGCCTCGATCCATCTAGTAAAATAATCTGTGGCCATGAGAATCCATCTATGTCCGACACTGGAAGTGGGATTAATCATTTCAATAAAATCCAAGCCCATTGTGCAAAGGGCTCTTCAACCACTATTGGGTTTAGCAGCATGACCGAATTTTTCCTTCTTCCTACGAAGAATTGGCATTCCTTGCAGGATTTGACAAAGGTGTATGAGTCATTGAACAATGTGGGCTAAAAATACCCCGTACACATGATTTTAATAGCGGTGGTTTTTACAGAGAAATGTCCACCTACTGGACTGTTATGGAATTGATTTAGAATATTTTGTGACTGTTCTTGGCTCACACACCGCAACAAAATACCATTGAAGTTCTTTTTGAAGAGAACTCCTTCAATCATCGCATAATCGCTATTTTGCAATCTATAAAATATCTTCTTCTGAGAAGGGAGGTTCGATGAATGTTTCCCAGTCTGCATGAATCTCATTCTGTCCGCTACCCAACAGTCTTCGGACTCAGGTTCATTTGTTAGGACAAGATTGGGTTGTTCCTCCTCGGCTGTCACTTCTTCATTGCATGCCATATATTTGCACAATCCTCTTCCCTGCATAGTCTTGGTGGGCCTGACCTCAATGTCATATTCCATGATCTTATTTATCCAGTTAGCCCTTTTTTTTATGATTTCTCCTTCCATAATGTACTTGCGTACACTGGAATGTGCGACATATACCACTACCTTATTGAAGGATATGAGATGTTGGAACTTATTGAGCCCCTTAATAATGGAAAATAGTTGCCTTTCGATGAAGTTATAGTTTGTCTCATATTCCTTTAAGGTCTGGGAGTGGAAGTCTATCGGGTGTTCTCCTTTTCCTTTATCATCCTTTTGAGTTAAAACAATAGCAATGCTAGATCAACTACTGAACACATACATTATGAAATCCTTTGATAAGTCCAGGTTTTCCAGCACAGGGGCTAAAACAATAGCCTCTTTGAATTTCTCAAAGGCTTCCCTGGCTTCTTTTTTCCATCTAAATAACTAATCCTTCTTGAGAATCAGGGTGATTGGCCTAATTAATCTTGCAAAATATGAAATGAATTTTCTTACAAAATTCACCTTTCCCAGAAAGGAATGAACTCCCTTTTTGTTCACTAGAAGAGGAAGTTCCTTGATTGCCTTTACTTGATCTAGATTGATAGCAACACCATATTTGGATACTACATGTCCCAATAATTTACCTTGAGGTACTCCGAAGATACATTTTTTGGGTTTCAAGGAAATCCCAAACTCCTAACATTTTTGAAAAACCATTTCAAGATGATCAAAATGGTCATCTTTTGATTTAGAGAATACTATAAGATCATCCAAGTAGATCAAGATGATCTTATTGATCAACTCTCTAAAGGAAATGTCCATTGCTCACTAGAAATTGGCTCCAGTATTTGAGAGGCCGAAGGGTATTTTTGAATAGGAGAACATTCCCACTTGGTAGTGAATGTTGTTTTGTGTCGGTCCTCCTCTTTGACTTGGATTTGGTTGTAAACAAAGAAGTCGTCTAGCAGAGAGAACATTTTTGAGCCAACCACCATTTGTAATATATACTCCATGGAAGGCAAGGGGTAGTGGTCCTTCAAGGATGCTCTGTTGAGATCCTAGAAGTTAACACATAGGTGGATGTCTCCATTCTTCTTTTAGATAGGAACTAGGCTGGACACCCATGTGTTATGCTTAACCGAGAAGACGATCTAGGAGTGAATCAACTTTGTCAGTTCTTGTGCCATTAATGCCTTGATCTTTAGATTCATTGGCCTCTACTTTTGGCAGACAAATTTTGCACCTTCCATCAACTCTATAGTACGTTGGATGATTTCCAGATCATATTCCCTAAGGTTTTCATATGACCAGGCTACTCCTCCTCCATATCTTTCACAAAGATGTATGAGCCGTTCTTTATCATGTTGTGGGACATCCTTCCCGACCTTTAGTTTTCTTCCATCTCTGACTTGAAGGTTGGTGTAATTGCTTTTGTCCACTACAAACCTCCTCTTGTCGTTCCTTACATCATCACAATCGAATAGGTTTTCAAGAGTGACAAGTCCTTTCAAGGGCTTATTGGACCTGAGGTGGATAATTTTCCCTTCATAGGCCTCTGCAATTTTTGGTTGGAGTTGGGCAGCAAACTCTCCTAGATGTTGAATGAATGAGGCAATGTGTTCATCACTTTCAAATACTTGCTAGCTCTGGTCATTGTCAAGGATTAAGGGTTAGACAATCACTCACACAAAGTGTATGTTCTCAATTAAATTGGAAGCAGGGTAAAATTGGGATCCAATTGTTAACATGTGATCTGCATTTGTGTTCTGCTCTGTAGGCACCACCTGAATATCGAAAGCTTCAAAACCTTCAATGAGGTCCCAAACCCTATGTCTATAAGACCGCATGTGGAAATTATTTTTCATGGAGATACCTTGGAATTGATTTACTATTAACTCAGAGTCTCTAAACATCATTATTTGTTTAACACCCATCCACTCTCTAAGGCTTAAACCTTGCACTAGGCCCTCATATTTAGTTGCATTGTTCGAATAGGGGAATTAAAACTGAAAAGACCCGAGAGTCTCTTCATCGGATGGAGATTTCAAACATATCCCAGATCTTGCACCAACTTTGCACCTTGCTCCATCAAAGTGTAGCATCCACAGCTCTGAGGTGTGACTACCCTCAAGCTTCTTCATGACCCTCGAAATTAGTTAATCCTCATCATAGATGACATAGGTCCCTAACTTGGTGGCATGGTAATTTTTGAAAGGATCGATGTCTATGAATTGACTCAAGAGGACTTCCTCCTGATTAGTTCAATCTCTGGTGACCTTCTCATCTTCTAGTAACTCAATACAATACATCTCATCCTTGGTGATAGAAGTATGAGTAGCCTCAAAGTTGATCATGGCTTCATCTGCTACATGCTCCAAATGCAAAGGTTCAGATACTATCTTCATCTTAGCTCCATGCTTCATCCTGAGGATCAAGTTTAACTAGTCCAAGGAAAGATATCTGCCTATCTTGGAAGTGAAATCCTAGGATAAGCAAAGACTGAACATGGAAGGAACATCAATGATCACGGTATCTTGTGGAATAGTGATGTTAGGGCAGGATAAAAAAGTCAAGGGGAGGTTCTTGATGACACACATAGTTTCCACCTTATTCCCATCAAGCTACATAACCCCTTTTATTTAAAGGTTCATAGCTAAGTCCTAAGGCTTCTGCTATTTGCTTGGGCATGACTGTGGTGCTAGTGCTAGAGTCAATCATAGAATTGTGCAACAATTTCTTACCCACAATGAGGGTCAACAAGAAGGGTTTCAGTTTGGGCTTACCTTTATTTTCAGTAGAGACTTCTTCTCCATTATTTGTAAGGACTTTGGCTTGAGATGGCGCATCAATGGTCTTCCCCTTGGAGGGTTGCTCTGTCAACTCTATGTTCGTATTTTCCAGTAGGGCCTTCTGCAACAATGACTTATGCTCCAGAATAACTAAGATATCCCAAAGAGATTTATTCAACTATTCCACCACATTGAAAGGTGGCGGAATTGGAGAATTATGCTCCCTAGACCTTTTTATAATAATTTCCTTATGGGGCGGACATTTTTGTACAATCGTGGAGGCACCAAAAGCTTGGTCAGGATTGCTTTTGGGCTGTGGAGTGACCGATTCACTCATGAATCTCCTCTTTGAGCGAGTGTAATAATTTGATTGCACTTATGGGGCCTCGGATGTGGATGCCTCATTTGCAAACACTGCCTCTTCTCCTTCCATCCATGAGAAGAGCATGTGGTTGGGAGCTATATTTGTTTCTTGCTTAGAGACATCCCTTGCATTTGCGCAGTGAGTACCAAATTTCCATTTGTGGAGAGGAATATGTATAATCTCTTGAACCTGATACAACACCTTGACTATATTATTCTGCCGCTCTTTGTTGTATATTGTCACATAGACAATTTCAGAGCATATGTGATTTGTTGTAGGGGAAGCACTAGGGATTGATATCATCGACGAGATTATTTTTCCCTGCTACCAACTCCCTATTTTAACTCGATGGGACATTAGGTTGTGGAGTAAGTACTAAAACCATTTGATTACTTGTTTGAGCTTGTGAACTCATGCATGAGCCTCCTTGGAACTGGTTCTATTGGTAGGAAGGTCTTCTACCTTGGTAATTTTGGTAAGCTAGATTCTGGGGCATGGACTAATTATGCTTGATGGTAGTTATTTCATTTGAGATACTCCACAACAATTCCTTGATATCACTCATCTCATCCCTTGAAGAGTTAGACGTAGAAGCAATGTTCTGCGATGTGCTCAGATATGTATACATAGATTGAGGAGGAGCAGGCGCACTGACTGAAGCTATTTATAGGGTGGGAGCTAACAATTCTACAAATATAGGCATTGCAAGTTAAGGTGGTAGATTTCTTACATCAATCAAATTATTCTATACTGTAACATCAATGCTATATGCATTCGGCAAGGTGTTCCCACCAAGAGACTAAATCATCATTGAGATGTTGGCATTGATAGATTTCAGGTAGAACATGAATGCCAAATCAAGAGGTGGGTGGATCGTAGTCTAGATCCTTTTCCAAGTTGTATGGAACATGGAATTGAAGTCGGTCATGGCCTCTTGAGGGGCCTGCTTGATGGTCACCAGCTGCTGGAATAGCGATGACCGATCTACGTTGTTTGAAAACTGCTCATAGAAAGGATCTTTGAGCTAGTCCTAGGTACTAATGGTATTGGCTCCCAGAGTGTAGTACCAATCAAGGGCTTTGCCTTTGAAAGAGGTTGCAAGTAGCCTCAATGCTACATTTTGATCAGTTACATCATGCACCAAACATACATCTGCCACATCTTGAAGATATTCAGATGGTGTCTTTGAGCCTTCCCCAATGAATTTTGGTAGAACTTTCAAGGCAGAGGTTGGGATAGGGGCCCAAACGGCTAGTGCTATGAGAGGGATTCCGATGTCCCATGCCACATAATTTATGTTAGCGATTTGCAACATGGATTGTGGAGGGGTCGGGATGTTTACCAGACGGGTTCTTGTTCATACTGTTACTAGTGGTGGCACTAGCAAGCTAGGGTTCTTCATAGTTTGGGATCTAAAAACATGTCTATGGAAAATACACCCACTCAAGATTTATATACATTCAATATGGTCCCACCGAGCATGCCAGAAAAGGAACTGTTGGTGCCTAAAAATGCTAGGTAAACAACCTTATGGGAAAATCAGTTAATGGGGGAACCAATTGTGCTAAACTAAGTAACCTCTGGGTTTTTTAAAGAAGTCGGCTCCTTATATTTTTTTCGGGGGGTTAGAATGGGAAAAGGAAGTAGATATGAAAATAAAGTCTAACTCCTAAGGCGATGCACCAAGTTGTAAGTGTTTAGGCACAGGTAACCTTCCTTTCGGATATGGTTTGAGGGCATGTTCAACAATCTTCTATGTCTGAGAATAACAAAAAAATAGATGAAAACCCTAAGAAATTTAACCAAATAACATAATATAAATTCCATATGCATTTACTAAATTAAGAAGAGTTTGAGACATGATCCCAAACAATAAATCTCATTGAAATTATATTTTTTTTGCAGCTGAACTACTCAGTATAACAAATGGTACATTATAATATCTTATATTAACTAACAAATAGAGAGGCCAAAAAATTGGCACAGTCTGTGAGTCTTAATATAATAAACAAAACAATACAGAGGCTTGGAACTTTTTCATCTTTTTTTTGTAACTTTCGAACCCTTACATAGAGCATTGCAACAGTATAAATAGATCCTTCCCACCGCCTCAAAGCCAATGACTTGAAATATTCCTCACGCATGTGTCGTCCTTCCATTGGATGAATCAAAGACAAATCACAATAGAAAGATCTTCAGTTTCCTCGAACAAAGTGCACTCGCAACAAATGATGAATGTGGTCTCGATGGTGAAGCAACAACAATCTCAGAAAGACACATGTCTAGCTGCTTGAAGAGTTGGTTAGGACACGTGTTGAGGCGATGAAGCCTCCTCTTGAATCTTCACTCTCTTGTAATCAAAGCTTTCGTCGAGGTGACACGTGGAGAAGCGGCATGGGCTTATATCCATCCTTCACTTTCCTTGGGATGCAATCCCCATGATGATGACATGTGGCACAGTGTCGGCCTGAGCTTCCAATAGTGGGGCTTGCCCAAAAAGGCATCTGAGGTATTATGTAATGTGGCACACGAATGTGGCTCAAAGAGGAAACAATGGGAAGAAGCTTTTCAAAGGCTCGTGTTGCTGACACATGGCAAAGTGGATGAAAACACAATCAAAATGAGCTCAGAGAATTTTTTAAGAAATACAGCACACATGGTCAAGGCTTTTGCAAAGACGAATACAAATCAACCTGAAGGGAGCTTCGTGGATTATTTAATCCACAGTTTCAATAGGGAATTTTTTTTTTTTATGAATTAGGTGTGGGAATGGGAGCAATATCATTGAGACAATGTTGAATGGATAATGGAAAGTAAGGGTGACTAGTGATGGAGGAAGCTATAGGGTCAAATGATATCAGGGATAGGGATTTTCTCAAGAAATGAAGAATTTGGGTGAGGGATTGAGGTTTGGTGGAGAAGAATCCATGGTAAAACAAGGGGTCATTATAAATGACATGGATGGGAGTAGTAGAATACATGGTTAAATATAAAAGGTGAGCTCAAAATAGAATGACTAAGGCTATAATGATCAAGATGGCTAGTAAGGTGAACAATAATGATATGAAAATGGGAATGTAACTTTAGACGTCCAAGTTATCCTGATCGACATCATACACTTGATCTTGATTTACTAACATCATTTCTTCTTGAATCATGTCTTTACTAACCAGTTAATTAAATAATCCTTATTTAATTAATTCATCATAATTCCTCTTTTAATTAAATAATTCATGTTATTTGATTAAATCTTATTCCCTCTTTTGATTAAATAAATCACCTTTATTTGATTAAATCTAACATCACCCCTTTTAATTAAATAAATCAAACTTTATTTAATTAAATGTTCATTATTCCCCTTATTTGATTTAAATAAATCCAAAAATCTAAATCAAATGTCAAATCAAACTAACTCCCATCTAATTTAATTAAATCCTAATTAACTCTAACTCTAATCCATCAAATCTTCTAGATTTTGCAACTTGCACATGTAAATCAATTTAATTGATTTATAAATTCTTCTATTTTCATTCAAAAGGGCATCTCATTGGAATATTCCCCAATTTGAAATCTCCCTCCAAAAGGGATTTGTCCTCCAGCATGGCATTTAAGTCTCTTACAAGTCCTTTTTCTTGAGCCAAGTGGCATTAACTCCTCTTTCACATCTTCCTCCACAAGCCACCTTTCAAATTTCAAATTTCCACCTAATTGCATTTATTTGCACATTGACCAAAATGTGCTCCACCTCTCTTCAATAACATGTTGGCAAGTGGCACAATGCCATTGGATCAAGTTTAATCCCACATTCTCCCTATTTCTCATTTCTCCATCCTTATTTCTTATAAATAAAGAGCTTCGCTATTGAATGGGGATCCAAAATTTTATGCAAAGTCATTATCTTTAGATTTTATGCAATTCCATCCATTGCTTATCAAGGTTTTAATGATATTTTATCATCTTAGCTAGGTTATGGTCAAATTTTCATCAAGGAGCACAATCATCAACAATCTTCATCAAAAATTTGCAAGGAATTGGGAAAGGGCTTCTTTCCACATCAAAGAAGCACCAATTCCCCCATGGGATGTTGGGTTTGGATGTTTTGAGCAAGATTTAATAAGCTTTCATTTGATTAATTTCGTTTGTTTCTTGTTCTTTTCATTTGAATGAAGTGCATCAGGAATGATTGTTTTAGACTTGTTTGATGACTAACATTGGGGTTTTTTGGTGATGTTTGAGCAGGTCTAGACCAACCATTCACATTTTGGCACTAGAGGGAGGGCAAATCTTTAAAAAATAACACATTTTTTGGTCAAAATTTTGTTGTTTTTCAATTTTTTGTTGTGTCTACAAGAAACGACACTGAAAAAGAGAAACAATGATGCTATTCGTCCAGCATCACTATATAGCAACAATGTATTTGCTTCAAAGGATGACACTTCTATCATTTTCCACCTCGGTCGATCTTTCAAAATCCACAGACCAATGCTCTGTGAAACAACGACACAATCATAGTCTTTGTTTCTCCACAGAGCAATGCTGACTTCACCAGAGGGCCACTGAACCTCTCCAAATAGTGAAACCTTCATGGATTGTGATGTTGGAGCTGGGTAAAAGGTCAACTTTCAAGTTATTTTAACATGTGCTTTTTGTTTTTTATCACCTAGAGCTTTTAACCTATTTTGTGGCTTTGTGTTCTATAGATTAACCAAATTTTGTAGGTTGAGGTGATCAAGAAGAGGAGGAAACAAAGATAAGTTTTTTTATGGAACTATCAAATGATTGTAACAAGTGTTTTTAAATACTTTGGGATAAATTTCAATCCCACTTTTAAGGACATTGTTATCTTTAGTTTTTAGGAATCAAATAATTTTCGTTTGGGTTTTAAAAAGAACAAGCAAAGGGTTAAAAAGAACCTTAGGAACTTACTACAATTGGTTTTGGATTTAAAAAATTGAACAAGCAAACTTCACACTTCATCTTGGTGCTATAAAAATAATCCATTACTATTTTTTGAGATCTAAAATGAACATGTGTTTTTTGTGTTTTGTAATCTCTTTTACAAAGTAATATCATTTAAAAGACGTATACAATTCTCTTGCGCTTCACGACAATATTGAGAATCAAAAGTCTTTTGGTGATATTAAGTTGTATAAAAGCTTGCCTCCACACTTCAAATTTGGGCTTTTAAAATTGGACAAATTATGTGAGTGTGAAGAAAAGGCATTGTGTGTGCCCCTGCCTAAATGCGTTAGGTGGTCGAACTACAAATGCACTTCTTCGCTATTGTTCACCTTTAGAGAGCCTGCCTTGGTGGGAAAAAGTACTCACCTAAAGGGAATGACTCAAACCGGTAATGAGCTAAATGCCAAGCTACTCCCAACCGGTATATAAATTTGAATGTTGAGGAAATATCATTATTAGAAGAACTCCTACGGACAAGTAGGTGATACTTTTTATATGAGTTGATCTTGCCTCTTGTGTGACTTTCTGAACGGGTGCCTTGATTATAAACCAATTTTTGAAGAAGCCAAAATCCCTATCTATTTGTTGATTTCAGGAGGTCGGACCTTCAAATCTGTCCCATGTACTTGTGGTTCAAAGTAGAGATGAAAATTTCATCATGGGAGATTCATGAGAACTGAAGCTTGGCTGACCCAAGAAGTGTGTGTCGAGAAAGGGGGAGCCAGTGTGGTCAACCTTCTAATCATCTGCTTCGAATAAGCACAAATGGATTTATCCAAGTGGGAATTCAAAAAATATTGTCTCTTTCTATCCTAGGGTTGTGCATTATCTTGAATTGAGACACTTTGCTTGGATCTAAAATATTGGAAAAACAATCATTCAGAAAAATCCTCAAAAAATTTCAAACCCTTTAGGAGGAGCAAATACCTTTGACAAATCCAAGTGTTATTGCTTGCCCTAGGGATTTCTTCCTTAGAGGCTTCTAAGTATTTGGACTTACATCTCAATTTTCTCTCACTAAAGTTAACATTAGGGAACTATTGCCTTGTTTCTCTTGACTTCCACATAATGGATTTTGTGGGATGAAAATAAATTAAGACATTAGACATTTAGTTTGAAAACTAAGCAAGAAATTGTTTGTGATAAAAAGAACCAAATCTAAGCAAGATAAAAGACAATTGAATCTCACATGTGCTTGATCACATGATTTCTCATAAATTCAAAATTCCCAAATCAAATAATCATAAGCACCTTAGTTCAAAAGCTCATGAGGAGCGTCTTTCAAGACTTTACGAAGTTAGAGAAAGATTGGTTTATAACTTTTACAAACGCGCTTCAAAGAACAATCCCAATTTGTACGAATTCTATTATAGTCAAAATCCAAATCTTTTTCAACGTTTTGAGTTTCTCACATAGGAAGTATAGCATGTTCTTCAAAACCAAGGTCTTGTAAAAAGGAAGTTTATCTAAGTCTAATCTAGGATCAAAATCAACATTCTCTTCTATCCCTCAAAACATCAATCAAAATCCCATCTTATCACCAATTCTTTGAATCTTGGAAAAATCCTTCATGCTAGACTTTTGGCAAATGCTTTGAATCAAATAAAAAATCATCTTGTTTGACTAAGTATGTGTAGATGAATCCTTCTTCATATACTTAGTTAAATTATCATCTTGTGGACAAATTTATTTCAAGATAAAATCCAACATGTTGGGGTCTATGAGTTCATTATCCAAATCCGAGTCAACCCCAAATCAAATTAAAAATAAAAAATCCAAAAGTCCTAAAGTCTAGTGTCCCTTCAAGATTCTTAAGAGTTTAGTCATTCACACCATCCATCTTTCATCACAATCCTTTGATCCTTAAACAAACTTGGATTTTCTTCTTTGTACCTAAAATTTGGTCTTTCTTTTATGGTGCAAATTTGATCTCAATACAAGAAAAACATGGAGCAAAACAAAGAGACATCTACTTCAAGTGATTTGAGTCAAACTGCACCTGAATTAAAACCCATTGGATCTAACAATCCCCCACTCAACCTTCCTCAACAACCACAAGATCCTCAAGAGGGAGGTTTCCAAGTGGAGGATATCACCTACAATCCTTTGGGGATGACTCAAGATGAAATCGTGGAAATAGTCCAAAATCTGGAAAACCACAAAATTTTCAATACCATGATGAGATTTAATGCTTCTGAATACATGCTAGCATTAGCAAAAGAAGGGGCTAAACTCCCTTTCGATTATGATGTTAGCACTATTATGGAACAACCTCTCAGGATTATGCCACCAGTATCATTCACACCCCCCAAAAGCATCATTCAACCCATCCCACAACCCATATCATCTCAGGCTCCAAGTCAACCCATGATCACGAAGGGGAGTTCATTGCTCCAAGCTCTTCAAATGCATCCCCTTGTAAAAAAACTAGAGTTTGGATGAAAACACCATCTTGGGCATGCCGAATACCGTCCCTCAAGACCCAAAGCATCCACACATCCCACTCATTTTCCATGATACTAATAATGCATCCACCTTCTTTAAAATGACAACATACCCTCTTGGGGCACAAGTCTCTCTCCCCATGGTATCACAAGGACACGGAGGTTTGGTTGGGAAAGGGGGAATCTTCGATTCCTCATCATCACTTTCTCAAGGAAACATACCCCTTATCCTCCCATCGGTTCCTCAATTAAAATCAACAACCACATCAATCCAAGGTTTAGGGAAATCCCCTTTACTTATCTAAAGTCAACCAAGTCAAAACAACCCCCTGATCACGAATCAAGTCAACACGAGCATGCCATTGATATTGCAACACTAGGTGGCACCAATCCAAATATCCCAATCAATCATTACACCATCAACAACACCCCAAATATCTCAAAACATGGTCTCCCAAGGACCTAGTACATCATCCATACCACCCACTCAACCCCCTATCATCACTCCAACACCTCAACAACCACCTCAACAAAATCTCATCACACAATTCTGAATCCTCCACCATCGCCAACAAATCCAAATATGACCAATCAATACAACTTTTCCTTGTGAGTAGCCCAACATGCATACCAAAAGGCATTTCAACAATTCCAAGCCCAAAAAGTTGCTCAAGCTACGCAAGCCACCTAGGCTACTCAAGCAACACAAGTTGCCTAAGCACAAGCACAAGCATTATTAAAACATCAACAGGGCCAACAAGCCACACAAGCTACACAAGTTTCTCAAGCTACAAAAGCACAAGCACAAGCCCAAGTGCAGGCCCAAGCTCAATATCAAGCACAAGTTCAAGAACAAGCCATGTTACATCAACAAGCCTACCAACAAGCTTTGCAACAATACAAAGCACAACAACAAGCAGCCCAATAGCAAGCCCAACAACAAGCATTGTTGGCACAATAGCAACAACAAGCCCAACAACAAGCATTGTTGGCACAATAACAACAACAAGCATTATTGGCACAACAGCAACAATGAGATCAACAACAAGCTTTGTTGGAACAACAACAACTACAAGCATGCTAGCAAGCATTAGTTGCACAACAAACTCCCGTGAACACACCACCCAGTCCGCAAGTCACCCCATCCATCATCCAAATCACTATGCCAACTCAAAACACATTCATTCCACCACCTGACCCACAAAGCGATTGGTCTGCCCAAATTAACAACCTCTCACAATAGGTGTTGGACATACAATATGGGAAGAACCCAAAATCACAAGGGAATTTATGCCCTTATCTGGTTGATAGGAGAATTATGATGAAGCCATTCCCACAAGGCTTTGAGATACCAAAATTTGATAAATATCGTGGAACTAGAAATCTTGAAGATCACATCAAGGAATTCCATGTACACTGTATGGAAGTGGCCTATGATGACTCCTTTCTAATGATGCTCTTCCCTCAAATTCTGGCTAGCCCAACCATGGAATGGTTTTCCCATCTTCCACTCGGAATCAAAAAGTTCCAAGAAATTATGGATACATTCATGCAAAATTATTCATTCAAAATGGGCATGGATGTAAGCTTAGAAGAGTTGTCCAATCTTAAGAAAAACAAGGTAGAATAATTTGCATCTTTCTTACAACGATGGTGATCCAAAGCCAATAGAAGCAAGTGGACCATGCCAGAAGAACAACTAGTCGAAACTATCATTGCAAATCTTGAAGGAACTTGGCCTTCCATCTCAAAGTGCAATGCATCACCTCTTATGATCAACTCATCCCCAAAGCTCTTAGTATTGAAAGATCCCTCATTGCATAAGGGGGGACACCCACTTATCAAGACAACCATCCATCAATAGGCTATAATGATAAACCACAAACATGGGTGAAAAACAAAAATTTTACCAATGATGGTGTTGTTGATGCCAAGGTTGTGATCAGTGCCCCAAGGCCGAACACACAACAAAAAATGTACCAACAACCTCAAAATAATGCCCAAAACACCCTGCAACCCAACACATCTCATCAACAATGTCAATGATCAAGGTGGACCATCCATAAGAAACCGATATCCCCCAAATGAAAGTACACACCACTTGGAGAATCGATTGAATCTATCATGAAGTGACCCATTGATGCCAACATCATCATGCTCCCAGTCATTGAAAATTACCAAGAGCCTCAAGTTAAACCACCCTAGTATAACGAGAAACACCTGTGCGATTTTCATAAGATAAAGGGGCACACAATAGCCAACTGCATGAGACTCAAAAACCTAATCCAGGATCTTATTGAAAACAAGACTATTACTATTGAGCACCCCACACCAAGATCTGGGAATTAGGACCTCAAGATATACACGAACCCAATGTCGGATCACGATAAGGCAAACAACAACGGAAAAGGTAAAAAGTATGGTAGTGTTAACCACGTTTATGACCATGTTGTCACATCTTTAGAAGAATGGGTAGGTGTTATCCATATCAACGGGCCCAAAGATGACTATGGAGTCACCACACGAAGCAACAAAATCACCATCCTTGGACCACCCGCACAAGATAGAGCACCCCCTGCAAACTCAAAGTCAGTTGCCAATGGTTACAATGTCTTAGAACAACTAAAGAAGACCCCCATCTAGATCTCCATCATGGAGTTGCTAAAGATTTCACCCGTGCCTAGGGAGATTCTAGAAAAGGAACTTGTTGAGTCTTTTGTACCCATAGACCTTGATGCAAACAAGTTCCAAGCTATGGTCGGACATATCAACACGCCACATATCCTCACCTTCTCTAAGCAAGACCTTCCAACCCAACCATCTCATAACTGCATGCTTCATCTCGAGGTCTTCGTCCATAAAAATAAAGTCAAAAGGGTCTTGGTGGATGGGGGTGCAGGTTTGAACATTTGTTCTCTCGAGCTAATAAAGAATCTGAGAATTTTTGAAGATATGATTGAAAAAGGAAAAGGCATCACAATCTGGGATTATGATGATCAAGAAAGAGTGTCTCAAGGCACCATTCAATTTCCCATCCAAGTAGGACCGACCATCATGGAAACTACTTGTCAAGTTCTTGATCTCGACCTCCCTTATAACATTCTTCTGGGGTGCCCTTGGATCCATGGGATGAAAGCTCTTGCATCCACATTTCATCAATGTGTTAAATTCCCCTATGAAAACCAAGAGGTCACAATTCATGGTGACCCAAAGCCCTTCGCTTATTGCAAGAACCTGGAAGCCAAATATTATAAAATCCCACAAGTCCCCAAGAATGATGAAGGCCCTACAACTCCATCTATAGATCCATCCACTATAGCCTCCACTTCTGGGACAAAGACACTCGCCATTCCTGAAATTTTTGATATCAAGGTCATTATCCAAGACAACGGATGTGAAGACTACAAAATGGAGAAAAGTGCCTTTGTAATAGGAGAATTACCTCAATCTCCTAGGTCCCATGGACAACCACAACAAGCTAGCACAACATCTCAAACATTCAGAGAATACCCCTCTCGATTTAGAAGTTGGGGAGATCTAGGCCGAGAAGTGGTTGATGAAAAAGATATATCCAGCCTCCTATACCAAGATGAAAGACATGTGCCTGCCCTTCCTATGGATGATGCTAACAAAGGTCTACAATTAATGCTAGGCATGGGCTATAACATGAATGAAAGTCTCAAGAAAAATAACAACGACCGATTAAAACCCATTATTACTGAAAATCACATTAAAAATCTTGGCCTTGGATGTACCCCTTCGAGGATAACCATACGTGGTAGAAGTCCCCCTGTTAAAGTAGTCAAAGCTCCTCTTCGGTTACCGGTATCTACATGTCTACCCTTAGACAAATATACCTTCGATATAACTGATGTATGTAGTGATAGTGACGAGGATCATCTCACTGGCCTACCCATGTTGTTTGAATATTCTTTCTTATTCATGATTTCTACTATGTATTTTGAGTCAAACAACCAAACTCGTGAAATAAAGCTAGTGTATCCCTAGCTAATAGACTATGACCAATGAGGACCATCAGTTTTAGACACATTCAAAAATGATGAGGCACTCTTAGAATTCATGGGACTATAGGATAATGTACCTTTGTGAGACCACAAAGTTGGACTTGACATTGAATTAGACACACACGCTTATTATGGGGAAACGATTGAATCCCTTAGTCGCAAAAGTGAAAATTTGAGAATAATATCTAGGTCTTTAAGTGAAAACCACACTGTGGCACTTTCAAACCTAAAAATAGTAAAAATAAAGGACACATCCAATGGTGAAAACCTCTATGAGGTGCCAAAGGATGGGGGATTGAATCTTCCTCTTAGTGCTATCCATTAGGAGAAGTCAATAGTCTTAGCAGAGAAGTGCAACCTGGTCAACCTAGGGACAAAAGAAATACCACACATAACCTTCTATGCAGAATCACTTTTGACAGAAGAATAAGAACTCCTAGTTGCGTTCCTAAGGGAAAGAAAGGTGACATGCCTTGTCTTGATCCAAAAGTTGTGGTGCACCATCTTGCAGTATATCTAGAGGCTAAGATATTAAAACAAAAGTTGAGGAAGATGCATCCTCAAATATCATTATTGGTCAAATTGGAATTATAAAAGCTTCTTGATGTTGGCTTCATATGACCAATTGATTATCCAGAATGGGTTTCAAATCTTGTACCTACTTCAAAACCCACTGGGGGTATCCCCATCTGCACTGACTTCAAAGATCTAAACAAAGCATGTCCCAAGGATGACTTCCCTCTCCTGAACATAGACATGATTGTGGATATGATGGTAGGACATGAAATTCTATCACTAATGGACGGATTCTCAGGGTACAATCAGATCATGATAGCCAAAGAAGATCAACACAAAACAACTTTCACTTGTCCATGGGGAACATACTGTTGGAACATGATGCCATTTGGGTTGAAGAACATAGGAGTGACATATCAAAGATCAATGACACTGATCTTCTATGATATGATTCACAAAACTATGGAAGATTATGTGGATGACATATTGGCCAAATCAAAGAAATGTCGAGATCACATATCAGCTCTAGGTTCCATCTTCAACAGGCTAGAAGAATACAAGGTCAGACTAAATACAAAGAAGTGTGTCTTCGATGTACAATCAGGCAAGTTACTAAGGTACATTTTATCCTTGAGAGGAATCGAGATAGACCCTGCCAAAGTTAAAGCAATTCTCGAGATGGAGGCACCGAGGACATTGAAGAAACTAAGAGGCTTACAAGGAAGGCTCCAGTCCATCCGTTGATTCATACATAGCACAATTAGCAGATAAGGCTATCCCATATTCTCATATACTCCACAAGGGGGTAGCATACAAATGGGATGAGAAATGTGATAAGGCATTCAAAAAAATCAAGGATTACTTGCTCACACCACCAGTTCTTATGTCACCAATTCTAGGAAAACCCTTGATCTTGTATATATTAGCAACAATAATAACCCTTTGCGCTCTCTTAGGACAACATGATGAAAATAGGAAGGAGAGAGATATTTACTACATTGGTAGAACCATGGTGGGACACAAGCTGAATTGCACATCCATTGAAAAGGCTTGCTTAGCAGTTGTGTTCACAGCACCGAAATTTAGAAACTATATGTTGGCACACTAGATAAAACTCATTGCCAAGATAGACCCTCTCAAGTATTTTCTTTCTAAAGCAACACTCACAGGGTGAACAACTAAATGGGTTATGATCTTGAATGAACACGACATTGAATTTGTGGAACGAAGGGCCATTAAAGGACAAGTGATTATAGATTAGCAGGCAGAAGCACCGATATACTCAGAGAATCCACTTGTATCAGAATTCCCTAATGAGTCCATATTTAAAGTAAGCATAGCACATCAATTGAAAATGTACTTTGATGGATCCTACACACAACATGGGTCAGGAGATGAAGTCTTCTTCATTACACCACAAGGATATTGCATACCAAAATCATATAAGTTGTCTTTTCCTTGCACAAACAACATTGCAGAATATGAGGCTCTTGTCATAGGGTTGAGAATTGTTGTACAGTGGTAGATCATGGCACTCAAGTTCTATGGAGATTCATAGCTTATCATCAACCAGGTCAATGATGAGTACCAAACTAAGGACGACAAGCTAACTCCATACAAGAAACTAGTGGAAGACCTCAAATAATTCTTCATTGATATCACGCTTGACCAAATACCAAGGGAAAAAAATAGAGCAATAGACGTTATGCAAACAATCAAATCACTATTGGATATCCCACACAATGTCCTTAAACATGAATTCCTAGTAGAGCAACTTCTCATACCAGCTTTCGAGGTAACAAAGTCTAAATTTATGTGTGAAATCGTTTGTCCGGGTAACCCATGGTATCATGATATATACACCTACCTAAAGATAGGATTCCTCCCTGTTGATATCACTCTGAACCTTAAAAGAACCTTTGTCAAGAAGTTGTCCCGCTTTGTTATCTTAGGTGACACCCTATACCATAGGAGTATTGAGGGAACCCTTTTACGATCCTTAAACGCTGAGGAAGCTTTGAATTCTTTAACGGAGGTACATAATGGCATATGTGGTTCATATTCAAGTGGTATGACCTTGGCCAAGAAGTGGCATTAACTCCTCTTTCACATCTTCCTCCACAAGCCACCTTTCAAATTTCAAATTTCCAACTAATTGCATTTATTTGCACATTGACAAAAATGTGTTGCACCTCTCTTCAATAGCATGTTGACAAGTGGCACAATGCCATTAGGTCAGGTTTAATCCTATATTCTTCCTATTTCTCATTTCTCCATCCTTCTTTCTTATAAATAGAGAGCTTCTCTATTGAATGGGGATCCAAATTTTTATGCAAAGTCATTATCTTCAGATTTTATGCAATTCCATCCATTGTTCATCAAGGTTTTAATGAAATTTTATCAATCTTAGCTAGGTTATGGTCAAATTTTCATAAAGGAGCACAATAATCAACAATCTTCATCAAAGCTTTGCAAGGAATTGGAAAAGGGCTTCTTTCCACATCAAAGAAGCACCAATTCCCCCATGGGATGTTGGTTTGGATGTTTTGAGCAAGATTTAATAAGCTTTCATTTGATTAATTTCGTTTGTTTCTTGTTCTTTGAATATGAATGAATTGCATGGGGAATGCTTGTTTTAGACTTGTTTGATGACTAACATTGCGTTGTTTGATGTTGTTTGAGTAGGTCTAGACCAACCATTCACAGTAACCAAAAAAGAATGTAATACCACTAGCAATAGATAAGTGAAAGCACAATGAAAAATGAACATTGGACAAATTCTCTTTGAAGGGTAAGTTTGGAGTCCCTAAGAATATTGAAAGAAAAAATGAAACCTTTGGAATGTTATTCATTGAGTGTGGTTATTAGAAGTGGAAGTTTAAGTCAACTAGTTTACCAAAATGGAATAAATATATTTTTTTCTATATTTTCTAATTTGTGGTTGTGTGTGCAATAATACGCAAGCTAAGATGCAAATTAATGTTATTTCAATGTAAACTAAATGCATATTAAAGTAACCTAAGGCTATCTCCAACCAAAAATAATTTAACAATCACTAATATGTTGGGATTAATAATATAATTAAATGATAGCCAAAATTATTCTAATTGGAATAAATAAGAAAACTTGGAATAACTATGTATAAGTTTAGAAAATAATTAAATATAGGTATTAGATGCACTTGGATTAAGATGTGATTTCTAGGAAACTTGTTGAAAATTTAATTTTACACTTATCTATGAAGTGTGGGAGTGATTTGAGTAAAGGAAATGTTTTCTATTAGGAAAAATGACATGCAAGAATCCAATGTATATTTGTGATAGTTATTGGGAAAACAATGTCTAAGGAGTGGCCTTGTTTAGAGAGTAAATAAAGACGAGATTTTGCAAAGAACTTGGTGATAGTTTGTATCAAGGGCTTAGAGATGCCCAATTTTAAATTTTCAAAATAAGATGTGAAATCAATAATAAAATTGAGAGATACCAATGGATGCAATGAAACTAATAAGAGGTACCAATGGATGCAATGGAAACAATGAAACCATAATGGAAGGATAGAATAGTTTCACCTAGAAGAAGGAATGAAAAGATTCTAGAACTAGAGTGGATGGATGTAGAAACCATGAGGATCTAACCCAAGATATTTCATATTTTGATCTATAAATTAGTGATGAAATCCTTCTATAAACTAAATTCCTAATTTTGAATGAAACGTGAGATAAAATGAAAAAATAGAGCAATATCACCTAGTACAATGCTAATTTTTAGGCATAGATGTATCTAGAGAGTTTGAATGAACCTCTAGTATTGATCTGGATTGAAAATGCATTGATTTAGGGCTTAAAATGAACCTACTATTATATTATTGTGCATGAAAAAAATAGCAAACCTTGATGCCCAATTCAAAATTTTACTTTTTCTATGTTAAAATGAGGAAAACATGGTTAATTTATATAGAATTGCTTTAGGATTTTGGGGATCTGAACTAAATAGGTGAAAATCCATATCAATTAATTAGATTTCATTTGCAGCTTTATGTAGCATGATAAAAATACATGGCCAACCTATTGGGTGATAAATTATGGGTAGTGTCCATGAATGAAAATTAAGCTCAATTTCTTAGGGAACCTCGAGCTTAAAAGTGGTAATCTAGGAGTAGGCATACGCATTGATTATATTGTCATTTAGACATATTTTAGAGAGGGGAAAGGTGATTTTTACACATAGAATCAAGCTAGGAACAACAAATTAATGCTTAAAAAGGAGTAAAGGGGCCCAAAACGAAGGAAAAACTAAATTAAGGCTTAGTATATAGAAAGGAGACAAGAATTAAATAAAAAAATACTTAAGGAAGTTACAAAGGCTATGGAACAATATTGGAAAGGGGAAAAACATGACAAGGGATGACATAAGATAGGAAATAAGGTCAAAACATCACAAAAACACACAAATGAGCTAGATGATATGATAGACACAATTTTTTAAAAAGGGTATTGCAAATTTTGTTATTATATAGTTTGTTGCTAGGAATGAATATCATGTTTGGTGGTAGTAGGTGGGGATTCATTCCATTCCTTTGGGGATGATTCCCATTCCCTTGTATTTGGATAATGTCTCCCTAATTTTGGTGATTAAACCACTTTCTTTTGTAGATAACATGATAATTTTTACCTTTTAGTTGGAAATCTTTTTATGTTCCCTCGATCATGGGTATGTGCCATTTGGATATAAGTAATAATATTTAGGGCAATATTTAGTTATGTTAGTGGTTGCAATGTTTCTACATAAAATTATTGGGCCATTATGCTAGTTAGAGCACACCAATTTTCTTGGTTAGTGTTTGAAGCGTTCTCATGGAGGTTGTTTGAGGGAAACAACCCTTCACTTTCTATAAACCTAAGTTTCTTTAGATGTAGTGAACTAGTAGCAAATAACAAGCCATAAATTCTTTGTGATGAATGTATGTTTGAGATACCATTATTCTCCTTTCATTTTTGTATGACATATATAGGTAGGAGACTCATGTATGTAGATGGAAGAAGCTCTAAAATTCTATGAATTAGAGCTTGAATATGCCATGATGAAATAGACCACATGTATTTACCTTCTCAGTAGTGGAATTATTATTGGAGGCAATTATTTATATATTTAAGTAATGGTGTGAACTCTATAGATGTTATATGTTGAACCATGGAGCATCAATGGAACTATAAGACTCATATATATTGAGAGTGAAGGAATTATTAGCTATTTATAATCTTGGGATAGCTATTGGTATTCATATTTAGTTGTTGTAGGGCATATTTCTTTATGGAAATAAAAATTAGGGTGTTGTAAGTCTTTCTTAGGCTATGTAAAATCTTGGTACATGATGAATTAGTGACATCAGTGGAATCTCTCTCTTCTTGAAGTTTTATTTCCATTAGAAGGTTTCTCTAGATGCATATTATGGTGCAATTGTATTATGTGCAACTATTTATTTTCAACATATTGGGTAGTATTATTGTGCTTTCTAAAATTTGAATGTGAATATGCTCATTTTTTCATCTTAGATAACTAATACAGTACCACCCAATTCATTATTTATGCCAATGTGTTGGAAAATGTGCCTCAATTTACTGGCTTGGACCTCTATTAAAGGCTTGAGGAGTTTATGCCTTTATCGCTACACCACGGAGTTCTCATGTGGTCATTTTGGTCTCTGGTCGTCGAGACTTTTTCTGGTCGGTGAGACTCCAACGGGTGTTACAGCGATGGGCCAATGGGCTTGGAGTTGGCAGAACATTATGTTGGTTTGCCTCGCCTTCATCACCAGAATAGATGCTTATCGATGGGAGGCAATGCAGTGCCTCACCGATATGCCAACACTTTCATCTACGGCTGCGATGGTTTTTTAATCCGACGGTGCTCATTCTATTCCATGCCCTTTTGAGGCAAATACTGATGGGACTTTGTGAGTCAGGCAAAATTGTCTGAGTGGTTGTTGCGTGGCAGTTTGGTCAGCGGTGATCGCTTGTCCCATACCTCGCATGGTGGGTCCCAAGTTATTACTACAGGTTGTTGTCGGCTTCAGACACGTGTCAACGTTTCAGATAAAGTTATTGGAATATTGCAGATGCGATTTTAGATTCCCTAAAAGAGAACTAGCAGCGTGCATGTGTCATGGTGGGCCCCGGTTATGATGACAATCGAGCGATTGGATAATTATCGCTATACCACGGTGGTCGTTAGGCCAAACCACAATAGCTCGGTAGGTGTTGCTCAAGGCACAGTTGACCGCTTCGATAGTCAAAACGATGGATGAATGGTGTGATGACATGCGGCGCAATCTCATTCATTGATTTTACATTGCTATTGTAAATCAACTGTCATTGGTCGAATGTTTAAATCTGTGAAAGTGATATGTGCATTAACTGCAAAGTTTGATTCGGCGGTTGACATAATCCGATTATGGAAAATAGAAGTATTGTTAGGCGACCCGATGTGTGATTGTAGGGTGGTTGGTCAGGGATCGGTTTTGCGTGTTAGACAAAGGTGTATAATTAAGACACCCGATTGGTTGGTAAGGAATGAATGTGATGTAAGACTTGTAACAGTCGGATACATAGGAATAGAGACTAAGGTGATGGGTGTTTGTGTGATTCATTGTATGTGGTAATAGCATTGGAACAGTGAAGAGGTTGACGGAATGCTTGTGAGAGCTAACATGTTCAAGTAAAGTCAGTAACTTTGTATGTAAACTACTTTTACTGTAATACAAGTGATTTAGCTTGGTGTGGTGGGTTTTTCTCCCATAAGGGTTTTCCCATGTAAATCTAGGGTTATCTCTATGATCGTTTCTTTCTGTTACTCTTGTTATCCTGTATGTGTTCATCTTAAGTGTTTTAAAGTTTTAAAACTGGTCTTTGCACTTCTCCTCTGTGGTTTTAGCGTTAGGAAAGCATTTTCACACTGTTTCTTTTCCTAGAGAGTGGTATCAGAGCTTGGCCAGTTGTGTTATCCTTGTCAGTAGGGTTGGTTTTTTTTGTACTAATATTGTTTCAGTGGGAGTCTTGCAAAGTTAGAACCTAGTTCTGTTTGAGATGGCGAGTACGTTAGGTAGAGTAGAAATTGAAAAATTCAATGGCGGGAACTTTGAGTTGTGGAAACTCAAAATGGAAGACTTGCTTGTGGATAGAGACCTCTGGGTTGCTGTGGCTAGAACTATGCCACAAGGTATGAAACAAGAAGATTGGGATCTTATAGATATAAAAGCAAGAGGACTGATAAGACTTAGTCTGGCCGATTCTATACTCCTGAATGTCCATGAGGAGAAGTTTGTAGGTTTGGAATGAAAGAAGCTTGGTGATATTTACCAGGGAAAGTCTCTGGTAAATAAGTTATTCCCAAGGAAGAAGTTGTACTCCTTGAAGATGGAAGAAGGTGCATCTGTTGCAGACCATTTGAACTTATTTAATATGGGTGTTGCTCAGTTGGCATCTATGGGTGTGAAGATAGAGGAGGAGGATCATTGCATGGTCATGTTATGTTCGTTACCTGAAACTTGGGGTCATCTTGTAATGGCTATTGGAAGTACGACCACTACTTTCAAGATGGAAGATGTGGTTGCTTCGCTACTATCAGAAGAGATGCAAAGGCAGTCTTCAGAGATGGCCAAAGAGGCCCTTGTTGTTCGAGGTAGATCAAAGGAGAAAGGAAAGAAGAAGGACAAGAAGCCTAAATCCAAGTTTGAAGGGAGATCAAAGTCTCCTGGTAAAAAGTCCAAGATGAAATGCTAGAACTGTGGGTAGCCTGGTCATATCTGAAAGGATTGTAAGGAGAAGAAGAAGAATAATAATAACTCTTTAGATAATGACTCTTCTACAAGTGATGCAGATGCCTTCATTGTAGCCTTGGCAACTCAGGCATCAGATGATGTATGGCTGGTGACTCAGGTGCATCTTTCCACATGACATCTCATAGAGAGTGGTTCACTAAGTACAAAAAGTATGATGGTGGAAAGGTGTACTTGGCAAGTGATTCAACATTGGAGATTGTTGGCCATGGAAGAGTCAAAATATAATTCCCTGATGGAAGAATCAAAGGGATTGGTGATGTACTACACATACCAGGTTTGGCTCGTAACTTAATTTCTGTCAGTAAGCTGAATGATGTTGGTGTGGAAGTTTCTTTCTCGAGTAAAGGATGTAAGATGGCTAGAGGCGTAATGGTGTTGGGTAAGGGTGTACGTAATGACACTCTATACAAATTGGATGCATGTCCTATTCAATGTAACAACGTCTCTGTAAAGTCAAGCAAAGCTTCTCCTATAGAGAAGGATGATGAAGCTCTACTGGGTGCAAATGCCTTGGAGGTGAAACTCCTAGTAGAGAAGACCATGCTATGGCATCATAGATTCAGTCACATAGGTGAGAAAGGTTTTAAATCCTTGAAAAATAAAAATCTTGTTGAAGGGCTTGTTGATTGTAACCTTGAGTTCGATTTTTGTGAACATTGCATATATGGAAAGCAACACCATATTTCATTTTATTCGATTCCTCATAAATCTTTTGGTGTATTGGATTATGTTCATTTTGATGTGTTTGGTCTAGTTAATGTTCCTTCATTATCGAAGTCTAGATATTATGTTTCTTTTATTCAGGACTATTCGAGAAGGGCATTTGTATACTTCCTTAAAAGTAAATCAAAAGTGTTCAGTCGGTTTAAAGAATTTAAAACTTTGGTAGAGAATCAGACTGGAAAGAAAATCAAAATTTTGAGGATGGATAATGGCGGTGAATTTTCTTCTACAGATTTTGAAAGGTATTGGAAATACCATGGGATTAACAGGCATAAAACTACACCTTATAATCCACAACAAAATGGAGTTGTTGAAAGGTTGAACAAAAACATTAATGGAGAGAGCGAGAAGTATGTTGAGCAGTGCTAGTCTAGAGTAGAAGTTTTGGGTTGAGGCTATGCCTACAACATGTTACCTGGTAAATCATTCACCTTGTTATGCTCTTGTTGACAAAACACCTTTAGAAGCGTGGTCTGGTAAGAAGCCCTCTCTAAGACATATTCGTGTCTTTGGCTATGAGGCATATGCATATGTGCCAAATGAGAAGAGATCTAAGTTGGAGAACAAGGTTGTTAAATGTATCTTCATCAACTACAATGTTGGTGTGAAGGGATACAAGCTTTGGAATCCTGATACTGAGAAAGTTATGTACAAAAAAAGTGTAATATTTTGTGAGCTGAAACCTTCAGTAGCTCATCCACAGTTAGAGACAGATCAAAGAGAAAAGAATAATGATGTAGTTGAAATTTCTCAGACTCCAAAAAAAGAGGAAGTACATGGTGTACCTAAAACTAAGGAGAGTTTAAGCAGCTCTGAGAGTTCTGAAGATGAAGAACCACAACCTCAACCAGTAAGAAGGTCTACACGTGAAAAATGACAACCTGATAGGTATGGTTTCTCTATGTTGGATTTGAACGGTGCCTATGCTTTGATTACTAGCACTGATGAGCCTAGGATTGTGAAAGAAGCTATTAGTATGTCTGATTCAAATTCCTGGTTGGAAGCCATGAATGAAGAAATATAATCATTGCAGAAGAATGAAACTTGGGATTTGGTACCTTTGCCTGAAGGGAAAAATCCTATTGGTTGTAAATGGGTATTTAAAAAGAAGACTAGTCTAGATGTTAGTGTTGAAAAGTATAAAGCGAGGTTGGTTGCAAAGGAATTTTTACAGATAAAGGGAATTGATTATGGAGAATTTTTTTCCCCTGTAGCAAACCTGGCATCTATTAGATTTCTTTTGTCATTGGCAGCAACGTATGACTTAGAGATCGAGCAGATGGATGTGAAGACAACGTTTCTCCATGGAGAGCTGGAAGAAGAAATTTATATGTCCCAGCCTGAGCACTTCATTGAAAAAGGTAAAGAAAACCTAGTCTGCAAATTAAAGAAATCTCCGTATGGTTTGAAGCAGTCTCCTAGAATGTGGTACCAAAAATTTGACACTTTTGTGTTGTCTATGGGGTTTGTGAGATCAAAATTTGATCATTGTGTGTATTATAAATCTGAAAATGATCGTGTGCTTATTATTACCCTATATGTGGATGATATGTTGTTCATAGGAAATAGTGAGACTATGATTTCTGATGTTAAATCTTAGTTGTTTGCAAAGTTTGAAATGAAAGATCTAGGTGCAGCAGGGTATATTATGGGGATGGAAATAACCAAGGACAGAACGAGTAGAAAGCTTTGGGTTAGCTAGAGTAAGTATGTTAACACTATTCTGGAGAGATTTGGTATGAATGATTGCAAGCAGCTAGTTGTTCCAGTCTTGTAGGGAACGAAGCTATTTGTTGAAGACTGTCCAAAATATGCCACTGAGATGGAGGACATGACCAGGGTGCCTTATTCAAGTGTTGTTGGTAGTCTAATGTATGTAACGGTCTGTACAAGGGCGGACATTGCCCAAGCAGTGGGAGTTCTTAGTTATTTTATGGAAAATCCAAGAATGACACATTGGGATGCTATGAAGAGAGTGTTCAAATATTTAAAGGGGACTTCAAAATATGCTCTGTGTTACCATGGCAATTTGGTTGCATCATAAAGAACACTCAACATTCGTGGATATGTAGATTTTGATTGGGCAAGGGACATTGACAGTAGAAGATCCATCAGTGGGTACACTTTCATGTTAAATGGCGGTACAATTAGTTGGATGAGAAAGCGACAGGCTGTAGTCACTTGGTCCACTATGGAGGCAAAATACATGGCAGCAACACACGCCTGCAAAGATGTTGTTTGGCTGAGTCGCTTGTGTTCTGATATTGGTTTTGATGCAGGGCAGATTACTATTTTTTGTGACAGTCAGAGTGCCATTTGTTTGGCAAAGAATCCTACTTTCCATGCCAGGATGAAACATATCAATGTGCAATATCACTTTGTTCGAGATATGGTGGAGGATGGAAAGGTCTTTTTAGAAAAGGCAGATACTCTAAAGAATGTTGCTGATGCATTGAAAAATCCAGTGAGCACGTACAAGTTCAGATAGTGTGCAAGTTCGATGGGCCTTGGGGCCTATGATCGTCAATAAATTCAAAGTCTGGAGGAAGCCAGTAAGTCTTCGTCAAGTGGGAGCTTGTTGGAAAATGTGCCTCAATTTACTGGCTTGGATCTCTGTTAAAGGCTTGATGATTTTATGCCTTTATCGCTACACCGCAGAGTTCTCATGTGGTCATTTTGGTCTCTGGTTGTTGAGACTTTGTCTGGTCAACGAGACTCCAATGGGTGTTACATCGATGGGCCGACGGGCTTGGAGTTGGCAAAATGTTATGTCGGTTTTCCTCGCCTTCATCACCGAAATAAACGCTTATCGGTGGGACGCAATGTAGTGCCTCGCTAATATGCCGACACCTACATCTACGGCTGCGATGGGATTTTAATCTGATGGTGCTCGTTCTGTTCCACGCCCTTTTGAGGCAAGTATCGATGGGACTTTGTGAGTTGGGCGAAATTGTCTGAGCGGTTGACGCGTGGAAGTTTGGTCAGCGATGATTGGTTGTTCCGTACCTCGCATGGTGGGTCCTGAGTTATTACTATAGGGTGTTGCCAGCTCCGGACATGTGTCAACGTTTCAGAGAAAATTATTAGAATATTGCGGATGCAGTTTTAGATTCCCCGAAAGAGAACTAGCAACGTACACGTGTCATGGTGGGCCCCGACTATGATGACGGTCAGGAGATTAGACAATTATTGCCATACCGCAGTAGCTCGGTAGGTATTGCTTGGGGCACAGTTGATCGCTTCAATAGTCAAAGTGATGGATGAATGGCATGACGACACGTGGTGCGATCTCATTCGTTGATTTTACATCGCTGTTGTAAATCAATTGTCATTGGTCGAATGTTTAAATATGTGAAAGCGATATGTGCATTAACTGCAAAGTTCTATTTGGTGGTTGACATAATCCAACTATGGCAAACAAAAGTAATTGCTAGGCAACCCGATGCGTGATTGCAGGGCGGTTGGTCAGGGGTCAGTTTTGTGTGTCAGACAAACGTGTATAATTAAGACACCCGATTGGTTGGTAAGGAATGAATGTGATGTAATACTTGTAACAGTCGGATACATAGGCATAGAGACTAAGGTGATGGGTGTGTGTGTGATTCATTGTATGCGGTAATACCATTGGAACAGTGAAGAGGTCCACGGATTGCTGCTGAGAGCTAACATCTTCAAGTAAAGTCTGTAACTTTGTATGTAAACTACTTTTACTGTAATACAAAGTGATTTAGCTTGGTGTGGTGGGTTTTTCTCCCATAAGGGTTTTCTCATGTAAATTTGGTGTTATCTCCATGATCGTTTATTTCTATTACTCTTGTTATCCTGTATGTGTTCATCTTAAGTGTTTTAAAGTTTTAAAACTGGTCTTTGCACTTCTCCTCTGTGGTTTTAGCATTAGGAAAGCATTTCCACACTGTTGCTTTTCCTTTCACAATGAACTAGAGTGTGACATAACTACCCTAGGATTATAGATCGTACACAAGTGATTTGGAAATTCATAAAAAAGTTAATTGAGATCACCAATCAAACTCATAAGCCAACCATATACCCTTCCCCTTTCTTAAGAATTATAATATTTCTTAGGGAAATCACAAATAAGAAACTAAAAATTACATGGGTATAAAGAGGATTACACAAAATTACCTACCTTAGGAGGATCTGTCCATATACAAGTAAGTATGAAGTTGAATTTTAATCATAGAAAGCTTCATTCTCCTTAATCTCTTTTAGCTTTTTCAATTTACATAATGAAGAGAACTAAATTTAGGCTTTTAACCTTTATAGGGTAGACTTGAGGCTTGATGGAATTATTTGCATTGACAATAGGGTGATCCCATAATAATGAGTCCCACTTTTGGGACATCCTATTTTTTTTCCTGAAATCACATATTATTTAGAAAATTTAATGATTTAAGCATTAAGGGGTTCAAATCATCTCCAAATTATTATTATTTTAGTTGCTATAGGTTTCATGAAGTTAAAATTTGGTGAAAAACGTTGATTTCAATGTCCTTCTTTGGCCAAAAAGTGGGACATGGTATTGTGGGTTGATAGGTGGTACTCTTCATTAATGTCCATCTTGCCTATTTTTTCCTTCCATAATTTAGACATTAATCACATCAATTAACTTCTTCAAATTCTACAGATAGCTAATGGTTGATATCCTTGGTCTTTTTATATCAATAGCCTAGGAAGATCTATGAATCATAAATTCCTTGCCACCATGTTCTTTAGATTGATAGAAACCCATAATTGAATGTTGCATCACACAATATAATACATCCCAACAATACATAATGACCTCAAAACATCTAAATATGATTAAAGGAGCCCAAATATTTATCTATATATGTGTAGGAATTGGTTGCTACATGTTGTATAGAAAAATTAAAGTGGGATCTACAAAGAGATCAATGATCATTAGAAGATCTATAGACCTCCATTGGGCACACATAATGCATCTATAGATCTATAAACTCTAATAATACTCTCCCAAATTACTTTAATTCCTTAACCAAAAAGATCCTACCTTAAATTGCCGAATATATTTCATTATGAAAGACCACATTTATCATGATCCAATGAGAAAAAAGACACCTCAACATAACTACAGAGGAAAGTTTTTACATTGGATATACTAGCTCTGATGACATGGATCACTTTGGTGGATTAGAAGATAATAGCTAACTACCCAAGTTGGTCTATAAAAGCTTATAAACTAGTTGTTGATTCTAGTGCAAGGCACAAAATACTATCACCCAAATATTAGGCAACCTTCCCAACCAATAAACAACTCCACACAAACAAAAGAATACAACAAATACAAAATTTAAATTTTATTTTATAACTCACATTGAAGGGCCACTATGAACATTTATAAATGAGTTTGACTAAGATATTAATATTAAAGGGGAAAACAATAGTACAAGTAGAATTTTAGGCTCAAAACCAAAAGATCAAGAAAGACATTACCATGATCCAAACTTGGAATGTTCTTTGATCAATACTCAACATAATTTCCAATAAAGTCTCTAGTTTTGAACTCATTCTTGATTTTGTATTCATCAAACCATATTAGTTTTCTAGAGATTTTTATTTTAAAAGAGAAATATTTCTTAACATTGGTTGATCGCATGTTCTTTTAGAAAATGTAATAGAACAAGCTTATGATTTGGGTTAATTTTTATGTGATTTGTCTTCTCCAAATCTCCATATTTCTTTATTTTTACCAAAAGATGCATGGTTTAAGGCTAACATATAACACACTTAATAGGCAATTAATTAGTTTTCTATAATATGATAGTAAGATGACTTTTCCTTAAATCACTAAGGTCTTTTTGAGAAGCTTGTTTAGATGTATCCAAATTTTGCAATGTTGGAAATATAATATGCAATGACATTAGGTAGAAGATTTTATCTCAACTTCTAAGTGGAAAAAATTATACTCATAACAACTAGATAGGGGTTCAAAGAATAATTTCAAAACATTTTTTTAGTTTAATTAAATTATTAAATGAGTGGTTTATTAAATTTACAAATAATCCAAAATGAGTGTCTTGTGAATCCTTTTATACTAATGATTCATATTAGAAATGATTCCAAAGAAAATAATTATATTTGTTTATTAAGGTATATATTTAATTAAAAAGGTTTCACAAAAACAACATATTCAAACTATAGAATTTGATCATTAAGGCAATACTATATGATAGAAAATACAATTGTTACAAATAAGAAAAATGAGGAGCAACTATCCTTGTTTCTAAGTTGAAACATTCAAAACATGTTTGCTTTTTTTTGCATATGATTGGTTTTGATTACTAGATGTTAAATATTAAAATAAAGTAATGATCTTAATATTTTTAGTGATATTGCTCTTTTAGTTGTATGTTCTATGGAATCATAGATGTTTAAAAACTTTCCCTCACATGTTTTATTCATGCTAATGACTAATATATGATGTGTTGTGATTTTTAACAGGGTATGATTATGCCATTTATGTGTTGGTATGATCTTTCTATAGGGTATGGTTATGACATTTATGTGTTTGTATGTTGTTATAGTACATGCTATGTTTGTGTTTTAAATGTCTTTGTTGACCTTTTTCATAAGTATTGTATGTGTTGAATACATAGATCATTGCAAATGGTTGTAATAATGAATGAGCACTAAAGTTATGGGACACGATGTGACATGCATAAGGCTTGTGTGTGACAATTAGTGTTTTATTTATTTATTATCATTTAGATGCTAAGAATAAAATTGTCATCTTGATTTTGTTTAAAGTAAATCTCTCATTAAAATTAATATTAACAAAAGAATAATATTAAAAAGATATTATTGAATGACTAATAAACACAAATATTTATAGTCTTAGAATGTGATTCCATATAAAGGCTTTAAAGGTCTACTTTACAGAATGGGAGGTCCCTTAGATTAAGAAAGGAATTACTATAGGACAAATTGGAATCTTATCTTTGAACTAGAAACCCATCTTTTAGCTCTCAATTTTTATTTGCTATTTATGAGTGGGGTTGAAATTTCCTCCATTAAAGAAGGATAATTTTTTACCACATGCCATACAAATTATAGTTGAACTGTTGCAAAAAAAATTAATAGATCACCTACTTTTTAAAATTCCTGAACTTGAAATTTAATTACTCATGACAACAAATCCATAGAAACACCCCTTGTAAAATGCTCCTAAAAAACCAATACTAACTAAAATATGTTTTTAAAACTCTTCTATAAAACCATAATTTTATTAACCATACTTTAAAAACAATAAATATGCCCTAATTAATTATAGTTATAAAAATATATTTATTAACTGTTATTCAATGGTACTGTCTGTAACTTATATAAGTTCTAACTATATTTTCGTACAAATGTAAAAATACATACATCTGTCTTAATCTTCAATAAGGGTGGAAAATAATGAATATACTCTACATAATAGAATATTATCACCGTCACGTTCTAGATTACTGGTTTATTAAAATTAATAGTTTAATGAAAAAATCAATAGCTGTTTTAAGCACTTTCATGTGGGTGTCATTTTCCTCAAATGGAGACTTAGAGTAGACATAAGAGGTTGAGAGATACTCTTATATCCACATCGTTACAAAATGAAAGAAAGGAATCAAATTGAGACTCGGGCAAGTTTTCAAACTGTTTTGGCTGTGTTGGCAAGCTCCAGGCCGCACAGCCTTTCAATGAACACAAATTCTATCACATCCCGACTCTATATGTTTGAGCTCTCCACTCTCATACACTGAATTATAGTACCCATTTACCTAGTTTTTTCTCTTGGAATTAAATGTTTGTGGGGCCACCCATGGTCTGCAATGCCTGCCTTGTTCATCACTAATAACAACCATCTGTCCAAGGCAGGTTTGTTGCAATGGCAACCACAAGTATTGCTGCATTCAGTACTTGTCCTCTTTTCAGTAATAAGAATAACACCCATCTGCTTCACAAGTCTACTAAGGTAAGGGCACCGAATTGTTCAAATAACAGTTTTTTGTCCTTGGCTCTGAACCCATCTAGTGGCTTGATCAAGAGGAATTGCAACAGAAGAAGAGATGGTGGGTTTAAAGTGTCTTGTTCAAGTGAAGCATACACTGGAAGGGTGGGCACAATTTACTGGAAAGGAAATGTCTCATTGGCCTCTTTTGGGATTAATCGCAAGAAGTTCCCCAAAGGCGTCAGGATGGATTTTTCTCAGTCTTTACCTGCAATGCTACCAGTGATTGTTGCGGGAACAGCAGCTGCAGCTCTTCTCAATCCTGCCACCTTTACTTGGTAATACTCAATTTTTCGCAAGCAACAGTAGTCTAAACTAGGTTTCCTTGATGTGTATTATATGTAATATGGTGTCTGTTCAATCGGCTTCTCTCAGCAACGCTAAAAGATATGTGAGGATTTTTAAGTTCGTAGCCTAGCCAGCATGCATAGTTGGGGTATGAGACCTACCTTGTGGGAATAAGTGCTCTTAAGCCAAGCGGGGCTGTGAGGCGTCCCTTATGCAAACAAGTAGATTTCTTTACTTACATTCAATGTGCAAATTCCACACTTCTTATATCTCCCTTGTCGAATCAGCGGACTTCTTACATAGATTGTTGAAATCTTGCAGGTGTTAGACCTCCCTTGCAGTAGGAAGGGGAGATTTCACTCTGCCTCATATGTATTGTTCGAATTCTGTACCCTTTAGGTTTGGCCTCATGAACAGTCTAAGGAGTGGACCCAGCCTTTTCAATCTCCCTACACCATTGATAAGTTTCTGGTAAGGATGTTTATGTATGATTTGGCCTTCTGGTAAGAACCCATACCCACTGTTCCATTCTCATCAGTTCGATACCATAGTAAGTCTTTATTATGTCTGCAAGACTGTAGGTGTAATTGTGGATAAATAACAAAGCAATTGGGTGCTTGGTTTAATATTCATATCCACAAGTATAAAGCTATAAGTTCCTTTATAGGTTACAAGAGAAGTTTAATAAGTCTGTTATTAAGGTGTCTGAATTGTCTAAATGATTTTGGGCTAGCCCAGCGTGGTTTTTTCATTCTTGACTTTGACTCCAGCTTCAGAACCCATCTTAATCTCAGTTGTTCGAAATTAGGCAAAAAAAACAAGATTTTGATGATTGTATACCTCACCATGGAAAAATTCATGGCTTCGATGAAGAATCATATAAATACTAACGAATTCACTGTGAATGGATATCGCCGCTTTGTTTAGGAGAGTTGAAGATTTTCAAACAGCATTTGGCTATGCATGTCAAAGCCAAAATTATTATTATTTTTTTATAAAGATGTAGAGTCTTTGTCTTAGAGTCCAATGTTAACTTCTTTAGCCTTTAGAGAGCAAGATTTGTCTTAAACTGAGTTGGTCAGCTGATGTGATTCTCATGTTCTTTGTTCTATTATAAAATGAATTTCTTTAAAAGAAGTTATGAATGGAAAATCTAAGGTTTTTTAAGAACAGGGGATAGTTTTTTATTTAATTTTTAAGGGTCTCTGAATTGAAGAATTAAGGTTTTCTCGACAGGGTTACCAAAGAGTATTACGCCCCTGCTCTTGGAGGGATAATGCTCTCCATTGGCGTCCAGCTTTCTGTCAAGGATTTTGCACTAGCATTTCAAAGGTACATTTTTTGCTCCCTTAATCTGCAGATTAATCATAAGTATTGTTACAAAAATTTGGCTAATATTTTGCTTGCAAATACAGGAAAGAAGCTTTTTATTTTTAAAATTAAACCTAAATGAAGTATAACAAGTATCCTTATGTCAAAATAAGGGATAAATGAATGATAGTTACCATTTCTTTTTGTGAATAAATGCAAGATATTTTAGGCAAGCTTTTATTTCTGAGAAAGGCATGTACATGTTAAGATACTTTTCTGCTGCATTCATATTTGCTTCAGCAGTTCGGTCATTTTTTAATTTGCATAATAATTAGATACATAAATGGTAGGAAATATTTCTGTCAGCTATTCTGTAAAAACTATATGTTGGCAAGCCCTGTGGCCTTTTTTAATTGAATTGTATTAATGAGTTATTTTAGTTCAAAGAATTATGCTTTTTTTATTTAGTTCATTTTATAGTGCAAATTTTATCAGAGACACTTCGTGTGAGGGATTCTCTTTACTTCTTTCGGATTTTCTATTTGCTAAAACCATCCCTGAAGTTGTATTAGAGCAAAAGAAACTTGGTATAAACTCAAATAACTATGGTGTCTTTTCTAACCCTTTACTTCCATGACCCATCCTATATGGTTTTGTATAATTTTGTGAAATAGAAAAGAATTACATTTCTGTTTGTTAGGGAAATGCAATATTGTAGTGGTCACAAGCAGTTTTGTAGGTTCTGTTGGTCCACAAATTCCTGAATTTTGACAGATTGAATATCTTGTATGCAGGCCTTTGCCCCTAACAATTGGGTATGTGGCACAATATGTGCTGAAACCTGTATTGGGCCTTTTGATAGCAAGAGCTTTTAGAACACCACCCATATTTGCTGCTGGTTTCATTCTCACTGCCTGTGTTGCTGGTGCCCAATTATCAAGCTATGCTAGCTTTTTAAGCAAGGGAGATGTGGCACTAAGCATTGTTTTAACCAGCTTTTCAACAATAACATCAGTAATTGTCACCCCGTTATTGACTGGTCTATTGATCGGTTCTGTGGTGCCAGTGGATGCTATAGCAATGGCCAAGTCAATACTACAGGTGTTTGCCCTATGGCTATTATGGTTATTTTCCTTGTCATCCACATACTCTTATAGATGAACAAACTTCCTAAAAAAAGTTATCTGCTTTTTCCAGGTTGTGCTGATTCCTGTGTCAATGGGTCTGGTTCTCAATACCTATGCCAAGCCATTAGTAAATATAATTCGTCCATTCATGCCATTGGTGGCCATGGTTTGCACATCACTGTGTATTGGAAGTCCACTTGCATTAAATCAAAGTCAGATCATATCTATGGAAGGACTTCAGCTGCTCGCACCGATACTGGCATTCCATGCCTCTGCATTTATGATTGGCTACTGGGTATCCAAATTGTCTCATTTAAGGTGATTCTCAAACATATTATTGTTCTATTTGATGCAAAACTCTTTCATTTGATTGTATTTGTATACTACCTTATGTTTTCAACGCTTAGGTTTTACTCAGATAGAGAAAGCTATGGGGAAGGTTTAGCTGTGTGTGCATGCATTCCTAATCTATTCTGCAAGATGCAATAATAAGGAGATGAAAAGTAGACCAGAAGTTCAAGGCCCAATGCATATGCAGAATTCATTCTAATAAAGGCATGTATGATACAAGTCTGATAACTGAATCCTTCTGGCTGTAGAAGCTGAAAACTTGTGTGGCTACTCAAATATGGAATTATTTCCTCATTTGTATTATATTTTGTTTTTTATCAATTAGAAGGGTATAAGGATCACACAAATGGTCTGGTCTTATTCCTTTTTCCTGGGATAAAATATTGGTCTCTAATGCTACTAAGAAATGAGCAAGACTCCACAACATCTGAAATGAGAGATCCACTCGGCCTGGTGAGAAAACTGTCTGTCCTTACCAAAGATATATCATGTATGGGGACTTTGGTGTCTATCTGCTTGAAATGAAGCAAATGATTTGGAATGATGACATATGGATGAAGTAGTGGTAAAAGTAGATTGATTTTACATCTTTAGGAGCTTGAAATTTATTACATTCGAACACTGTGATGAGTAGGTACATCAAGATGGAAGGCTTGCTTGATGATAGCATATGGGCCGGATCAGATAGGCTCAAATTTATGACAAGCCTTATCTTGCCCAAGTACAATCTTGAAATTAAATTTTCCCTTTTTGTACAATCTTGCCCAAGTACAGCCTAATATTGTTACAATCTTGAAATTAACTGTTCCCTTTTTGTCCATTAATTTCTCTTCTGGGCCTGTGCCTTAGATCAGAATCAAAAGTAAATGAAAAGATTTACCTGTTATAGGCACACTTCATGTTTAGACTTAAATCCCAATTGGATGGTGATGTTTGATTAAAACTTCTAAAAATTTGGAATAGGGTACAGTTTATCATTTGGCTATCAGTTTGAGGTTTGAGAATTATTAATTATACGTAATTATAATAAAGTATCTACCCACAATTCCAAACACTTAAATCCCAATTGTATAGTGATGTTTGATAAAAATTTCTAGAGGTTTGGATTAGGTTATAGTTTACCATTTCGCTATCAGTTTGAGGATTGACAGTAAACAAAATTTAAGCAAAGTATCTTCAAGTTTCCAATTTCAACCAAAAATGCATCATAGGCGTAGATTATTTGTTTGAAGTGAGATTTGATGGGGAGAAATAAGTTCCCCCAAATCTTGTCAAAGAAAATATGTACCAATGTCAATTGTCAGGGCATCATGATCTTGGAACAAGGTTTGAACTTGATCGTTTTGCCAAATTGATCAACCATTCTCAGACACAAATTGTGATTTTTCAGTCCTTAAAAATATGCCAATCAACTGCTGATATAGAATACCAGCCTTGGACCATTTCCCTCCTCCAACCTCACCTTCAAGTTCAACCTTCTGAAATGCTCTCTTACCTGTCCTTATCTCTGTGAAGTGTGAGCTAGAATAAATCTTCCTCTCACCGGCCATTCCAGAGCTCCCGAGATCTAATTGCATTGCAGTAAGCTGCAGATATATATTTCTTCAAGCCTCCTTTGTTGCTGCATAGAGCATCAAATTCCTTTCTTTGAGTTGGCTAATAATTCATGTGACAGCCCTGCTTATCAACTATCAAAATTAAGATGGTGAATTTTTTTTTCCCATTGAAGCCCACTAAATCATTGAATAGGTATCAAAACAATAGCTTTGTCCCTGCCAAAACAATCATTACAACTTACAATAGACTCCATGAACAGAACATCAACCTCCTTTTACCAAGGGGACATGAAGATGAGACTGCATCGTATGATAGAAACCTGTCCATATGTTAGGGCAATGTTTTATAAGAAAATCTCCCTCATTAATTAGTTATTGCATGGGAATCATTCCCCGTATATTCTCAACTGTTGACTAAATAATCAACCACCCTGTTAGCCCCTTTAATCTCTTTATTGCAAAAACCTTGAAGAGGAGAATGGATTTTCTCAACCTTGCATTGTATTTGCCAGTTGTTGAGGTTCTGTCAACCTTCGATGGAGTCCACAAGCAACATGAATCTGCCTCCACTCAGATATCTTCCAAACCAGCACATTACCAACACTTGGTCAAATTCCATTCGATTGAAAATTGGCCTCATTACTTGAGGCGATCCTCAGCTGAAACTGGAGGTGTAGATTATCTTCCCTCAAATCTTTAATAACTCCATTCTAAGTTTCCTCCATCTCCCTTTGGAGGACTTATTAAAGAGGTGGAGTAGTTTTTAAGGAATTAAAGGAAAGTAAATTTCACTTCCAAAGGCCTGTATTCCAGTAGTGGACCAACGTCAGTTTAAATGATTTCTTCATAAACCTTAGAATATCAATACACAAAACCCAAACCTTCTTTTGATATTGTGCTAGTCTCCGCAAGAAGAATTTGATGGGAAAACATAGAGAACTTTTATAAATAAGAATTACTTGGAAGAAAGCCACCTTCAATTCTATGAAGAAGAGGCTTCATCACGATGACCCAGATCCAAAACCTTGGTGAGCATCCCAGTATCTTTGCATAAACCTTCAGGGAAAAAAAGTTATTCCTAAGAAGAGGGGTGCTCTAGCTACAGATTCTCATTCCGTGTCATAACTGAGTAGTTTTATGGGTTTGTGTGGGTTATGAAATCTCAGAAAATTAGGGCTGTTCTGATTGGGAATGCTGTTGAAATAATTATGCTTGCAAGGGGCAGAAATCTCAATAGCAACCAAGAAGTACGTAAGTGGTATCAGCTAGGAGTTAATGGGCCGAATGATGCAGCTAGGTACAAATATGATTGAATGCTTTGCTCCGTATAAAATGAAAAATTGGAAGGCTACCAAATCATGGGATTATCCGACCATAATGTTACAATACATAAATTGCTTGTTATTTCTAAGGTTCTCATGGCCATAAAGAAAAAAATATTCACTATCAAACAAGAGATCATTTGCTAGCCAGTGGGAGACATAAAAGCTATTATCATTTATAATTTTATAGGCTGAAAAATAGATTGCCTGAAGGTTTCTAATTTTCTTTTAACAGGCAGGAAGAGAATGTTTGCAGAACCATTTCTCTTTGTACTGGAATGCAGAGCTCTACCCTTGCTGGTCTCTTAGCTACACAATTCCTTGGTGGAAGTCAAGCAGTTCCAGCAGCTTGTTCTGTGGTGGTCATGGCTATCATGGGTTTGTGTCTTGCATCATTTTGGGGCAAAGGATATAAACTCCGAGATATACCTGCCAGTGCAATTGGACAAGCAGTTTAATACGGAAAGGAGCAAACATTTCTTCTAAAGAAGATCAATGAGGTGAATTATACATTACCATCAAAGTTCATACGTGTCAATATAGTATCATAGCCAATCTTTGTGACTCGAGCTTCTTGTATTTGAAAAATTACATAATCCACCTATTTATTTCTGGCAATCCAAGCTAGGTTGTAAAATCTTATCTTATAATGATGCCTTTTGCATGGTAAATTTTTCATAGTTACAAGAGAATTGCAATATTCTTTCTAGTACAGAATACCAGTTTATCCATTTATCCGGTACTAGTATGCTTCATTGTAAATTAAAATTCCTTTTTGAGAAACCAACTAAATTTCCTCATACATGTATGTCGTTTTCAAATATAATGAGTAATGAAAACTAAATTGAGGATTGACGAGTTTCTAACATGGTGTTTGTTGTTAATTATTAATATTTTAAATGGTTTACATAAGCATCAGACAATGCAGTTTGGATGCTACTAGCAAATTAGCTGGACTTTGTTCTATATTTTGTTGATACACCAAATGGTATAATATGCTGATGACCTTAATTTAAACACGAACATATGATCTGGACAATGGAGGATGATTGCTAAGGAAATATTCAGAGTATTGAGATTCACCGGTCCTGTCTAATATTAAAAATCTCTATTAGTTATTTTCCCTGGAGATAAATTTATCCCACTTTTTATTTCGTATGTTCAGAGTTCCATTTGTTGCTTATGTCAATAGACTTACTGCATTTCTGTTCATTGCTTTTAGGAAAATAGACACGGGACATGAAAGTAAACTGTGGGGAAATCTTAAGAGATGTATTTGATTGATCTCTATTAACTTCTAATTGAACAAATCAAAGTTTACACACAAGCCTCTTAGAGGTTACCCAGGTCTTGTCATACTCCAATTTTCAATGGTCTACTCAATTTTCAATAGTCTACATAAGCCACAGACAATGCAGTTTGGATGTTGATAGCAAACTTGATTGATTCTCGTTAAGACACCATAAAGAATACTATGTTGATGACTTTCATTTGAACAAGGACATGTTATATAGATTGAGAGGATGATTGCTAAGAAAGTTCTAGGTATTGAAATTCACTGATCCTGTTTATGCTTGTAGGGATATAACACACACTTTACATTAACAAATCTAATGGGTGAAATACTAAATGGATTAAACCCTAGATTCTTCAAAGGAGCTGAGATTGATTAATATAAATAAAGATCTGAGTATGCTGAGGCAAAGAAATAGGAATGCTGATATAGAATTAGGGTTTTGTAGTTTGTGGTGTGACGTCATCTTTGACGGGTTTGAGTAATTGGCACTATAAAAACTGAAACCTAAAATTTGAAACTGGATCAATGATTTGGAGCTTCTAGGCTTCTAGCAGATGAATTCTGAGATTTTGGAGATTCTAGGTCATGCTGCAGGTTTGTCCTTGGACACTTTGCCCTCATATAGTAATGTTTGCTTTGAATTTCACCTTCGCAATAAGCAAAACCTGTTTGCCTTTGTTTATGTTTGAGAGCTGTGGTGATGAAAAGCACATTTGGGGTTCTATTATATACAGAGGAAACCACTGACTTTCTTGATAGTAGTAGATCTAGTGGCAGATGTGATGATATGCAATTGAGATTGAGTAAATGAGGCTAATTTGATACTAATGTTTTGAATGTGGAAGCATAATGACTTTCATTGATATCTATGATTAAAATGACTTAGATGATGTCCTTAAATGTAAGTCCCAAATACACAACTTGAGACCTTTGATGAACAAATCAATAGGTAAAAGTTAGATTCCTTAAGAATCAACATGGAAGGTGGGAGATTTGGATTTCAAAACTTGAAGATTAGACTATAAGTGAAACCTAGTCCAAGGAGACAATAGCCCTAGAAAAATACCAATGTTCTTAAATGATTAATTTATTAAATAAAAGTTTAAGTTCAATAGTGCCAGCTTGCACACCAATCAGCTACAATCGTCTAATGGTCCCTGATTAACCTCACAAATAAGACGCTTAGACAAAGAGTAGCCATTGGACTCTAGAAACAACAACCATGAATGAGAAGGGTCTATTATCCTTTGTTATGATCATTTTGTTATGCTTAATTAAATAAATAATCTAATGATTTGCTATAATTCCATATGATTATTTGGAACAACAACCATTTTGAACAATTGAAATTGATTCCTTAAATCTAGTTGTTCGAGAGTTTGAATTTTGTATTTTTATTTTTAATAATGGCATTCCTATGAGAATTAGCCACTAATGATGATAATAGTAATAATTAATGAGAATTAATCACTAATGATGATAATAGTAGTAATTAAGTCACCTTCTATTGATCCCATGTTTTTTAGACATTAAAAGGGTAACAATATAGAAGGTTAAGCATAGATATATAGTAGGCATTGAACACAATGATTGATAAATAAAGTAACTTCTTAGAAGAGCATGTATAACTAAATATACATAGTTATAAGGACATATATATTATGAATAGAACCAACACTAGTAATATTTTATTATAAGGTTGGAAAACATTATTAAGATATGTAAATAAAGTGTAATGTTAAAGTGGAGAAATAGATAAATTGGCGGCCTTTGGCACACTTATTATCAATGATACTATGCTCAACAAATACTAAGTTTGATCTTGTTACATCACTTGATCAGGTTCTTCTCTTACTCATCCAATCATGGGCGACTCCTAAAGCATTAATGAACCAATAATTGATTTTGCCCTACATATGGTCTAAATTAATCTAGAGAAACAAATTAAGGACAATACTATGATTCTTTCTAATGTCATTTAGATGAAAGGATTAATATTTGAATTGTTAACTATAGTTACCCTTTAAAAAGTATTTTCAAGAAAGGCGTTATCCATTGGTTGCTAGGTTTGTCAAAATTTTTTTTTTTTTGGATTGTGAAAGGAAAAGCTTATCCCATTAAAATTAATTCTATACAACTAGGAATTCGTTATCTTCTCTTCGCAAACAACTAATTTACCCAGCTAACTTATAACACAATTTATTGGTTTTAAATCATCCTTACAAATTGGAAGAATCTTATAATTAAAGTTCATTACAAAATAATTTATATAAGTTGGTATGTGTAAAGGAGGGGACTCACTACCCTCAAGATGATGGGATCCTAAGGAGCAAATAGCTCTCAATTACCTCAAAGATCAAAGCTCCGGTGAGATAAACAATAAAGAATGCCTATGCAATCTAGTTGAATTTAACACTAAGTTATAAGAGGCAAGAATAACAAAATCACTTAATTATAGGAGTAAATGAAATAATTAAAATCTTTGGTCTACAAAAATGGAAAGCATAAAAACTGGAGATTGTACCTTTAAGAGGATTAGCTCTCAACCATAAAGGATAATGCATCACAGGGACATTTGTGCCCCACACTGTTGTCTTTGATAAAAATAGATAATAAGAACCCAAAATCCAAAATACCCAGCTTGCTAAACCTGTTCACTTGTACACACAAAGAACATAAAAAATATTGGTGGTGGTTTAGGGGCTTGCCTTAGTGAAACCTTCATTTTGGTGTTTCCACCTCTATGGATACCCAAATAGGATCAAGATAGATAGAAATGCATAAAGCAAAGACATGTAATAGAAAAAAACCTCGCAAAGGAGGAGAACCTCTATCACGAATATAATAGACGTGTGATAGAAACAAACCCCACAAGGAGGAGAACCCCTATCATGAATATAATAGATGTGTAATAGAAACAAACCCCACAAGGAGGAGAACCCCTATCACAAATATAATAGATGTGTGATAAAAAAATCCCCACAAGAAGGAGAACCTCTATCATGAATGTAAATAAACAAAAATAAGGTTGCATATGCAATATCAATAGAATGACGAGAGCATTACCAACACCCTATGGCTCCCCTTTGGATTGATAGACGTGATGGATTTGCATGCAAGAGAAGCCTTGATTGTTGCTTGAGAGAGTATCTTAGCAGAGCTTCACTATGTGAGTGAGAGAGAAAGATAGAGACAAGAAGTTGTGAAAATGAGAGTGAAAATGGAGTTTTGTGAGGCTGCATGGGTGAGAGGATCCGTTACACACACATTCTTGTTGTTACAATGTGTCATGGGCAAGGAATGCAAATTATTCACATTTGAATCTTGGAAAGTTCAAGGATGCTAGCATGTCGCAAAGACGTCTATACATCATGCTAGTGTCCTACCAAAACTTTACACAAATTAGGTATTTAGGCTGCTAGTGCTTCATTGTTGTCACCTAGGCATTTAGGTTTTTACCATAAATGAGGTGAGCCTAAATGTGTAAGTGTGAAATTGCCATAGGGTAAAATTTTACGACACTACATTTTTTCCCTAGTTTAGTGAGTTGACTTTTGGGAAAAATTAGCTACACTAAAGTAGCTAAGAAGACATAAATGCTAATTTTGAAATTTTGACAATTTTGTAAAAAAATACTATAGAGGTTGTAGAGGTCGAGTAGTCGGATATTGACGATGCCCCAAACATTAAAACTCAATGAAAAACTACAATGCATGCTATAAAAATTGATTTTGCAAAACTAAAAAATGGGTCAGTTTCAAAATTGGGAAAAACTACCATGACAAGAAGAATGCTTAAGGAAGTTTTTATTAAATTGGAGGAAAAAATCGGTGAAGAAGTGAGTATATGCCCCCCTCTTGTTTTTCTCCCAGCTAGGTGGGTGAAAATAAGAAGGCGGGAAAGGGTAATTTTGTTGTAAAAAATGGGCAAAAAATTGCCTATATATGCCCAATGTGGGCTCATGAAAAGTCATTTTCACTATTCACTGCGAGGATTTTGTTGACTTTTTGAGAGAGTTTTTCAGCAAAATGCCTCACAAACGTGACTTATGGCTTCCTAAGATCGAGTAGTTGCAAATCAACATGGAGAGGGGCGAGCCACTTGATGAGGTACGAGGAAGTTTTCACCTAGCTTGTCATTTTTTAGTGTTTTTTAACTTTAGAAAAATCATGAGCAGTGCAAGCATCCAACTGACACGACGATGTCTAACAATCCCACTGTCATCCAGCCGATGCATCGAAGTCCGTTGATCGCACCGACATTTGTCCTGCGCGTTGTTGTCAGACAATAAGATCCTGAATGCTAACATGCCATGCAGACACCTGCATGGTGCACTGTTGTCTCAAAGATAAACTCAATTTCTTTTAGATGTAGAGTAGAAGTGGATTTTCTTAACATGGTGTTTTATGTTTTTGCAAGACTTTCTCGAGATTCGTGAACATGATGATGAAGCCAAATTATCGTTGCTGAGGAATTGCAACTCTTAGATCTCCATTGACGAGTATTCTTTATTGCAGTGGGTTGGGTTATGGTGGGTTTACACCATGTCCAAGATCATATTCCATGCATCGATGTTGATGGTGCTGATGGAGAGGTCGGATGCAGACACCTCCTTGCTTCACCTCCTAACATGGGAGATGACTGTTACTTTGGTCAATATCTACCGCATCCTCTGACTTCCCATCCGAGGAGAGAGGGTTGCATATGAGAAGGGGCACACAACCCAGGATGTGTAGGTGACACAATAAAACTGCATTGACTGTGTCATTCTTGAGGACACCACTGGTCACATATACATGAGGTGGTTAGATCAAGGTCGTGTTGTAGTGCCCCTAGTATGTTGCACCATGATCACGATGGTGGAACTATGTGTGACAATTGATAGGCAAGGCTCTCACCTTCACAGAGGCCTCGTCCATTGCATCAAGGTGATGAAGGAGAGATACAGTCTACGTATAGGGTCAGAGTATGCTTGTGCATCTCTACCATGACCTTAGGCATTATGTACATTATGAGTATCATAGCATCACCTCCTACACACTCCTATGGGTGTGGGAGTTTGAGCATATTACTTGCATGTAGCCAATTGGGTATCCCTGGGGCATGGGGTAAGGTGACCCTTGCGTGCACTCATACCCATTGGTGTGTGACTAGTGGCTCGAAGACCTTTTTTGGAGACATATTTTTGATCGAATGGGGAGCGACAATGTCTGATGGTGGCCATATAGGTGCATAGGGACTTGGCCTTCCAATAAGAGGTAGTTGTGGATGATGCAACATGAAAGATTCTTGGTCAGACAGTCAAGTACCATACTATTGGCATCGAGTCATGCAACAGTTCGGCCAGGTGCAGATCCTACCTCTTGCGGCTCCTATGTACATACGATCTCACCATAACACAACTAGAGCGAGGGACCCTCCATCCCACTATTGTCAATGTTGCACTCAATGACGATGATGGTGAGGATGATGATATCCCAGAGACCTAGCAACCAATGATGTTGGTGTTAGTTGGCTTTGCCAACTGGTGGTTGACAACAAGTTCGACCCTGATTTTCTCAACATATGCCTTTGCAGGCGATGTTGGTGCTCAGGGTTTAGAGGGAAAGGCAACAGGGAGCGAAAGAGAGGAGAGTGCAATGAAGATTTGAGATCCCTGTTTACACTTGTAGACTTGTTAGATGACTATCAGATAATTCTATATGTGAGTTTTCATGAGTTGACAAGGTGTAGGGTTTTGAATGCAACAATGAAAAAATGGATCTTCAAGCTTCCTTCAATCCTCTTCAAACATGAAATCTGCACATTCAAAGAGATAATAAATGTTGTGCCATTTAGGGGCTTGCCTAAGTCAAATCCCATGTTAGTATTTCCACTTCCACAATGGCAATGTCAATGATAAATGGATAAATGATAGGAAGGAATGATTAAATCACAAAATTCCGCAACTCACCACCCTTCAATGGCTTCCTTGAAGGACTTAAATCATGCACATCACTTCAAGGTCTTGGATCTTGTTTTCTTGATTTCTTCAATTGCTTGGAGACCTACAACAAGGGTTAGCCTTCACAAACAATGATAACATAAACATGCATAAACTCACATAGGATTTGACATGATGCTTGGATCTTGAATTGCTACAATAAAGCTTTGAAATGTTGCTCTTGAATTACTTGATAGTTCTTATGATCATAAGTTTGCCAAAAGGTTTCTAGATATATTTCAAATGATGCAATAACTAGGTATTTATAGAGCATTTATCTAATTTCCTGCAAATTAGATTCCAATAGTTGATATTTACAACTTGAATTTCAAATGTTAAAATGTTGGCATCAAAATATTCAAATTTGGATCCCAACAAAATAGGGGGACTCAAACGCCCAAGGGTGTCCCAGTGCTGACCCTATTTTCCAAGAAATAGGGTGTCAAGGGCAAAACATTACATAAATGAATTTGTTTAGTTCTTGTAATTTCTAGAAAAATGGTAAAAATAGGCAATAGAATGCGTAATTTGAAAAATTAGGGGGTCAATTAGACTCAATAATTTAAGGGGGACAAAACATAGTGTGAAATTATCAAGGGTGACAATTTACGATGCTACATTTAGCCCCCACTTTAGAGGGAGTATGAACTTACACTCAAACTCACACTAAAGTAGAAAGTCTATGTCAAGGGGGCCCAATTGTCCAAATGTTGAAGAGATAGGATGACTAAGGATCTAGGGGGAGTGTACAAGCTCCCAAAATCCAGCATCCCATGGAAAACCTATTGGAATATGAAGTTAATTTTGTTGTTATTCTAACAGTGATGGATAGTTGGCATTGGTACTCGCTTGGCGTGGCCAAAGGCCTATTATACAACAGAAGGTTGTAATGATGGGGGGTCCCAGGGGGGCTTTCATAGCCCCCTTGCATGCCAAAGACAACCATGCTGAAGGCATTTTTGGCAACACCAATTTTTTTTTGGGACTATTTTTGGCAGTTTTTCCAAATGTTTGACATGTAGTTGTATGACTCACTTTCTATTTTTGGAAAGTTGTGTTTGACAAGGACTCTACAACTCAGATTTCTTATACTTTGTTGAAGTCACGTTTTTTGTAACTTTTCAGAAGATTGTTCTAATTGCAAATTTTCTAAGAAATAAAATATGAAAGATCTTTGCTCGTTGTTTTTTCCTAGTATAATTTTGCTAGGTTTTCCACGTAAATACTATGTTAAAGTTGTGCTTATTGTTTTTCTCTATTTTCTGCACTATAAATTTTCTTACAAAACCAACATAAGGAAAAATGGAACATGCACATTTATGAAATGCAGTAAGATAACATACACAAACATACATGACAGAAAAAATGAAGCATACACGATGAAAACAAATGACATAACATGACATATAGATGATAACAAAATGAACACAAAGACGACACATACACCATGCAAACACAAAGAGGACACACAAAAGACACAAAAAAACTCAAGGTTAGTACTAATAAGGATTCGAGTAGGCAAGACAAAGAGACCTCAATCTTAAACTGTCTCAAATACCAAACGTCATCCATCAAATAAATAGTAGTTAAAGGAATGCTCCCATGAGGAATAAAAAATTGCATTATGCCACATCACTCATGAGCCACATGGATCTACTGGCTAGAAAGTTGCGTTATGCTAGGTGTCCATGCAATATCATGAGTTTCACAAGGCTTGCAAGTTACATTATGCTAGACACTCGTGAAATATATAGTTCTACTGGAAAGAAAGGTGTGTTATGCTCAACAACCATGTTAAGGCGTTCATGAAAAGTCTGCACAATAGAAAATTCCGCTATTTACTAGGTGAATCACAAACAAAAGGCACCACGAGCGAGTGAAGTTTGATATTCACTAGGTGAGCCCCCAAGACAAATGAGAAACACACTAGGTCTAGTGAAGTCTGCTATTCACTAGGTGTGCACCCATTGATAACCATACCAAGATTTATAGTCCCTGATAACTTTGATAAGGTGCTACAAAGTGATCAATATGTTATGCCACTTCCACACTAAGTTCAACACACATAAACAAAGTGAAGAAAAATGCTGCTTGCCTAAGGAGGTACACGAAATCACCTAAGGAGGTGCATAAACAATGACAAGATAAGGCCAAAACCTCAAGGGGTGTTATAACAACACCACCAAAAAAGGTGATTTATAAAAATAAAAAGGGGCTTTTCTCAATATATGAAAGGTCACACCTTAGGGAACACCACACATGACATCACCACCAAGACAAGACAAGTCACAAAATAGATAATCACACCTTAGGACATACTAACCATAGCATTACCACCAAGGGGACTGCCATATGTCAAGAATGATCACACTCTTAGGGGATATCAAGCCCAATATCATCACAAAGGAGACACTAGCATAGATCAAGAAGGCCATACTTTTATTGAGGTCACACTTCCTAGGAGCTGCATGCTATTATCACTAAAAGGAGACCATTCCGCATGCAAATAATAAACGAGGGACTATATGCCCCCCTTAAATTTTTAGTGTACTTGCTACCCTAATGTTTAAGGAGAAACAAAGGTATCCCTTGCTAGAAGGAATGCACCTAACACAAGGCTACCTAACTCTTTTCCCCCCAAGTGTAGGGAGAAAGATGAAACCAAAATGGATGATGATATGCTACTCCTTACGAGATGAAATATGATTGCATAAATCCTCGTTTATACCCCCATGCATGGTAGTGAGTATGTTATGATACTACAAATACCACATGGAAAGGAGCAAAGAATATGAATGTTAATCTATCATATGTTCAACTTGATCCTCGTAAGGATCAAATTCTCTCAATTTTTTCTTTAAATCACAACATTAATCAATAGTATGTACAAATATTCTATGATATGCATAGTAAGATGTATTTGTACTCTTTTTTTTATTGTCTTTTCGTTCACATACTGGTGGTAGTGTAATTAATCCCAATTTTAATAGTGTAGCTAGACTACTCTCGGTTTTTGATAGAGGACATGGAGAAGGTAACACACCTTCCTTAATAGGACCATGAAATTTGTATTTCTTCGTTAGTGGAACAAATTTTTGATGTAAATTTGGAGGACCTTGATAACCTATTCCTTTTGTATCTTTAGACAGTGTTTGTTTCAAAATGGAATGGATCTCAAGTTCATTCTTTATGTCAAATTCTTTTTTTGTCAATATTTTAAATCTTTTTCCACAACTTTGTTCCAAGTTAACGAGTGTTTGTAACTTTATGGTTGTATGATGAGAGATTGGTTGATGTGCTTTCCTTGCAATTGGTATTGATAAGTGTTTCCATGTGCATTGGTTGAGGTATAAATTGCAAGTCACTTTCTTTATGCAATGTGGAAAACATTTCAAGTGGTGGTATGATAGGTGGTAAGTTAGTTGTTGGTATGGGTGATTAGGAAATCTCATGGAAGGATAAAAGGCTACATTATTCTCAAGGTTGCATAAATAATTATGTATGAATTCATTCATGCTCTCCTCATCTTGTCCCAAGATATCTACATCACGAGGACATGCATTGGGAGGTGAAGGATCATGAATATCCTAAGTGGAATTAGGGTCATCACCAAACATAAAACTTGAAACATCAACCAAGGATTTCAGAGAATTCAATATCTTACCAAAATATTGAGCCATCATGATGATGCTTTTAGTAAGGTTCAGACTGTTAGGCAACATGTAATTGGAAGATAGAAAAAAAATCTAGACAGAGGATTTTGAGAGAACTCTGTCACATAAATTTTGAGCCAAAAAGAGCAATAGGATAGAGGCACCCAAGGGCATTTGTGTCTTGGGAAGGTTTTCCAAAAAATCAAAGTTTGACTATGTGTAATATTGCTCAAGGATTCTAGGTCTGGATGCAAATAGGTTTGAAAGTAAATATGTTTCCAATTTTTTCTCAATTTATGCCAATGAAAGTGTGTAACAATGTGTGAACAATAAATGAAAAATAAAACCCTATGTCTAATGTGTAAACCTAGGATTCAAATTTGGGTGTGGTGGGGTATCTTTTTCTATTGTTTCATTAAGATGGAGATCAACAAGGTGACTAGATTGACCTTCAACCATGAAGGTGAGCCAATCAGACTTGGATTCACATCTTTTTGAGTCTTGGAATGAATTGGAATTGATTTTCTTTGATTAACCTAATTAGACTATGTTCCCTAATATGAAAAATGCAAGATATTGACAATTAACAAATTGAAACAGAGACTTGAAGGCAGATTTGGGAAGGGTAGAGTGATGTGTAACTTTCTTGAAAGTTTAATGCTAGCTTGAATATGAGGATAGAGTCACCCAAGGGCATCTGGGTCCTTGTAGGGGTGTCCTACTTTGCTTTTTGCAATCCTTTGATGGCATATCTAAGATCCTTGTTTTTGCTTGCAAAATTTTCAGATCACTATCAGATAATTTTGTAGGTGAGTTTTCATGAGTTGACAAGGTGTATGGTTTTGAATGCAACAATAAAAAATGGATCTTCAATCTTCCTTCAATCCTCTTCAAACCTAAAATCTACACATTCAAAGAAAGAAAAAATGTTGTCATTTAGGGGGTTTCCTAAGTCAATCCCTGTGTTAGTGTTTCCACTTCCACAATGGCAATGCCAATGATAAATGGATAAATGATAGGAAGGAATGATGAAATCACAAGTACTACAACTCACCACCCTTCAATGGCTTCCTTGAAGGACCGAAGTCATGCACATCACTTCAAGGTCTTGGATCTTGTTTTCTTGATTACTTGAATTTCTTGGAGACCTAAAACAAGGTTTAGCTTTCATAAACAATGATAACATAAACATGCATAAAATCACATGATTTGACATGATTCTTGGATCTTGAATTGTTGCAATAAAGCTTTGAAAAAATTCTCTTAACTTGCTTGATAGTGCTCTTGATCATAAGTTTTCCAATATTTTTTTAGATATATTTCAAATGATGCAATAACTAGGGATTTATAGGCATTTATCTAATTTCCCACAAATTAGATTCCAATAGCTGACATTTATAACTTGAATTTCAAATGTTAAAATGTTGACACCGACATATTCAAATTTGGACCTTGGAAAAATAGGGGGACTCAGATGCCCAAGTGCATCTTAGTATTATCCCTATTTTCCAAGAAATAGGGTGTTGGGGGTAAAACATTAAATAAATGAATTTGTTCAATGCTTGCAATTTCTCAAAAACAATCAAAATAGGCTATAGAATGCATAATTTGGGAAATCAGTGGGTCAATTAGGCTCTATAATTTAGGGGGGACAAAATATAGTGTGAAATTATCAAGGGTGGCAATTTACGATGCTACACTTACACATTGGGGTTCTCCTACATTATTGACACTTGGGGTTGTTTAGAAAACGAGACCCCCACTTTCTAGTGGCAAAGAGGAAACCAAGATAGTTGACCTAATCCTTTTAAATCCAAGATGATTCATTTTTAGGTCTACCTTTACACTTCACTAGATACTCCTTATACCACCTATTCCTAGTGCTTCTTCAATCCTACTAAGCAAAATCTTCTAAATCTCTTATTTCCTTTATTGTGGTGGTATCTAATTTTTCCATTGTAATTTTGTGATACCATTCCTTGACTCTTGTTCATGATATTAATATATATATTTACAATTTTAAACACCAATGATATGCCTAAACCTTTTGGTAACTCTAATTTACATGTATTTTTTGAGTCAAACATTTTAATGATTTCGCAAGGCCCAAACTTCTTCATTTTTGGCTTGTTATATGTTCCCACTAGAAATATTTTCTTCTTGATATATATTATCACTTATCCAATTGAAAACTGCTTATATATTCTATTTTCATTATATTTCTCCTTGTACCAATTATTTATTTTATCCAAATGGCTTCTCACTTCCACATGTACTTCCTACATGCATCCTACATTTTTTTCTAACTTTGGACTCTTCTTTTCTTCCTTACTAATATCTCTCAACTCTAATAAATTTCTTGGAATACTTCGAGATGCAATCCTAAATGGTTCTATTTGTTGACAAATAAGCTAAAACTACTCAAGATTAACTTCTACAATTGTATGGAAATCTAAAATTTATTTATTTAAGCAACGATTACCATAATATTATTAAAGTGATTGCATAAATTTGTAATGAGAAATAAATTAGAAACCATGTCAACACAAGATTTATATGGATAAACCATTTCAATAAAAGAAACCATGCTTGAAAGAAGACATGTACTAATATTAAAATATGAGATATACCCATACACTAACACTCTCTTCACCTGATAACAATGTACCAGAAAAATAATTTCATAAAACTACTATCTCATGTCTTCAATTTTTAAAGAAATAGGAGAGGAATACCACAAACAAATGATTTAGCAAAATAATTTACCATCAAAACATAGTAAAATTAATAAAATCCCATGTCCAAAATGAAGAGGCTCTTTTGAGAATAGTATATGTAGCTCCCAATGAGACATGAATAGAAAAAAAAGACCTCTAGATTAATATTAAAATAACATACTTGGTTTGTAACTCATCCATAATGGCCCATATCCCAAGGTAAGAATAAAAAATCATCATCCAACTCATATGGGACCCAACAATAATAGTCAAGATGATGCACTCTCAATTCTCATTCCAAATTTGAGAAATTTGTAGAAAGTAGCTTCATAACCACCATTTCCAAATCCACATCCTTCATGAATGCATAAAATAATGCTAATATTCTTAAGGAATATAAATGCAATATAATTTATAATTCCACTCTAGGCATCTAAGGACACTTTCAAAGAGTGTTGGAGATGCATGAGTTGTACACAATATTTTAAGGTAAATGGAAACTTAGTCCTAATATTCTTCTACTTTGACATTACACATTGTAAATACATCCATAGATAAAATAAATAAAATTAAGTACAAGTATCAAGGATTTTGGCCTTCCTACACCAAGATAATTTATCCATGGTAATTAGCTTTGTAAGTGGATTCATAATGTTATCTAAAGTGTCAACCTTCTCTAACAAGACATTACCATTATGAATAGTTTCTCACATAATATGATATTGAACATAAACATGTTTAATATGAGCATGATATATAGGATTTTTGGCCAAAAATGGCACTCTAACTATCGCATCCAATTCTAAAATATTTCAATCAAAACCATTACCTTTTTTGAGTCTTTATAAGAAATATTTCTAATTAAAGAGGCATGTTTATAGACATATAATTTTCTTCTATGGTGGGAAAAATAAATTTGGGCTTTCTTTTACTCATCCAACTCATAGTACCTCCAAATAAAGAGAAAACATAGCCACTAGTGGACCTTTAACTATCCAAGTCACTTGCCCAATCCACATCAACAAATCCCTATATGTCTAATAAATTTTCCACATCATCAATACACTAGTAAGACAAATAGTAATTAGAAGTTCCATGCATATATTTAAATACCCTCTTAATGAAATTTCAATTCTCTCTACCAGGGTTAGATATAAAACTTCTCAAAACTCCCAATCCTTGGAAATATTTAGTGTAGCACAAAAAAATCATACATAAAAATACCAACAAAAATAGCATAATTCATGTTATACATTCCATCAAATTTAAGACAAATTTCTAAAGTAAGAATAGTACAAATAGGAAATATACTATTCATTGGATTATACTCATGCATACTAAACTATTTCAAAATGGTATCCACATAATCCCTTTGACTCAACCAAAGATTTATATGCACCCAATCCCTACTAATCTCCATCCCAAGAGTATATTTCATAGACCCCAATTTCTTCATGTTGAATGCACAAAAAAAAAGTTTTTATCTCATTGATAATCACTTTCATGTAGTGCAGGAAAATGTACTCCTTTACATTTTCACACTTTGTTTGGGTCCCGTTAATTAAAATTGACTTAATTATGCCTTAATAAGCCTTATTTTACATCTACAAGCCTAATAAATTTCATTTTCTAAAGGGGAAACATGACAAAAATTAATGCCAACACATAATACTTTACCATGAGAAATGTGTGTTCCAATAATAGGGACTTGGGACCCATTCATAGTCCTCGGCCTTTGAAACTAAATTTAAAATATGTTTTTGATGATATTTTATCATCACCAAATTCAAATTTCAATGTTGGCTTGTAATGTTTAATTCTCGAGAAATTAAGGATACATATCTATAAATACAAGGTTATTTCATCAATTCAAATCCTAAGGCAACTAGAGTTTTCATGCAAGTATTCCTAAAATAAATATTATGATCAAGGGAATTCAAGAGCATATTTATTAGTGATTTACTGCAGCAATCAATATCTCAAGCATCATTCCAAAGTCTTTTGCAATCATGCATGTTTTTGGAGCTAACATTGGGATGTAGGTTTCAAAGATCAAGTCAAGAATTCAAGTCATATTTCAAGCATCAAGATCCACATCCATTGAAGCCATTTCATGCAAGATCAAGATCAAGACTTCAAACTTCCAAAGGTTTATTCAAGGGTTTGGTGAGTTGCAACATAACATTGTTCAGTCATCATTCCTTTCATATTTCATTATTTCAATGCAAGGTTTAAGTACCCAAATGGAGTTTGATCAAGGAAAACTCTCATCCACCAAAAACAAACAATTTTTCCCTCTTATGTTTGTGTTGAAAATATTAGGTTGAAGAAGGATTGAAGATCTCTTGGAGAGCAAGATTGGAAAAGTTGTCAAAGTTGCAAAACATTGTCAAAGTTGTTGTTGGATTCATGGAATCTCATGTATAGATCTCATTTTCGACTTTCCAACACTGAAACCCAGATCAAATAAAAGCTACAAACTGACATCAGAGGCTCCCAAAATTTGGGATGATGGAGAAAGATACATTCAATATATTCCCTCATTGAGTTGACTCACATAAGGGTTGTAAATCAATTCTTTGTGTGGATCTCATTTCCTAATGAAATAAAGAAAAATAGGTGCATTATACCCCCTTTGTTGTCATTTCAAATTGGTGAACCCCCATTTTCTCCCCTAAACCTATATTTTCTTTATTTCATTCTGGTGAACCTATCATTCTTGCACTAAAAACTTTCTGTAAATTTGGAGTCCTTTTGAAACCCTAGATCTAAGATTTGCATTAATTTTCATCTCATTTAGGGTTGTTTACTTGCATTAGTTTGCATTTTGCATTCTTTAAAATCTGAAAAATTCAAAAATTTCTTTAATTTTACATAGTGCTTACATAACATTGCATGATCAGTCACTTAACTCAAAAAATTGAATCAAAATTTTGCAACCAAAATCTAAAATCATAAACATTAACTCAAAAATCTGTAATTTATTTTTTCAGAACCCTAATAGAAGACCCATTCACCCATGGATGAATGAGTCCCTAATCAGACCTATTTCTGAATTTCTGGGCACTAAAAGCCCTCTGTCTGCATTCTATGTTTTTGCATTTAGTCTTCAGTTTCATTTTCCAGAATTTATGTTTTCTGCAATCATTTATAATAAGGTTAATTGATCAATTTAAGTGCATATTAAAACATAAATTGGAATTACAAGACATCATTTTTCAAGTTTTTGCATAGTATAATAAAAAAAATATCTTGTTTAAAATATGAAAATTGCTATCTCTTTGCATTGCACTTCATATTGTTGATTGTTTCTTGCCTATTCTCCATTTTGGGTGCACCTCAGGTTTGGTGAAACTTGTATGAGCTTAACAACCTAGTGTCCTATTTCCAATAATCTAGTGAGATGTAGCTCTAGAATCATTCCATCCCGTGCTAGCACATCCACCATGGATCTTGAGTTCTCTAGCTCTTTCATTTATAGTGTTGACACTAGTCAACCCATCATGGATTGTACCCTTGACACTTCATTTCCTATGACCTGCTTACCAAAAACTAATGTTACTAATGTTGAATCAATGGTTGCTAATGTCCCTCAAGAGAACCTAAGACAAATGGATAGAGAACTAGACAAATTGCAAAACTTTGTGAGTTTTGAATACATTTCTAGTACTGTGATTCCTATCATAGATAACATGAGGAAAATTCTTAATAATGAACTAGGAATAATTTTTTTGTGTAGCCTCACTTACATCATTGATCATCACATGAAAAGTATCCTATAAACCCTATGGTCAGCTTCATTGAAGTTCAACCTCATAAGGGCCTAACCAATAATGTCCCTTGACATTGCTTTCTCACAAAATGACATAATTAAACATGCACTCGATGGTCCTCTTTACATTGTTGGAAGAATCAATGGCAAGCCTATTAATGGGATACTAATTGATCCCATTTGTGTAGAGAATGTGATAACTTAAAAAATCTTGTTTTTGCATGAACTTTATCAAGATAATTATGAACAACCAAAAGCATGGATCAAAATACATAATGGTTTTTCTTTCCTTACGATAGGTTCAATAACTCTTCCTCTACAAGTTGGACTAAAAAAATTGAATGTATATTTCTCCATCATCCTGATGGTGGATCACTTTCGTGTGAAGTTAGGATACCCATGGATTTTCTCCATGAAAGTTGTCATGTCAATCATTCAAAAATGCTTAAATTTTCCCTTTAACAAAAAGAGCTTTACTGTGCATCATAGTGGCTTTAATCCCGTGTCTTCTTGTGGGAATTTCTCATTGGATTTCTTTTGGTATGAACCTATGGAACCTATTAGGCCTCGTGAGGACTTCTTTTTCAAATCTTATCAAAATTTTAAGGCACAACGCATAGAAAAATTATCCCTTACCAATATGCCTCAACCCATGATTAAGCCTCCTATCATTGATAAGACCATGATTGAACCAAAATCCCTTCTAAATAACCAAGACCAAACTATAAAAAATCCTTAACCTATTTCTTATAAGAGACCATGAGATAAACAAATAAATCTCATTGTTCCTCCTAAAAGAAAACAAGTCTACAAAGTTAAAGAGAAAGTGGTTGAACAACCTCCCATGGTTCCTTCTGTTCCTCCCTTGTGGGAAAAAAATAAACCTATGGTTGATAAATCTTCTCCTACATAATTGCAAATTGAAAACCGAATAAGAAGGAACCAAAATTTTATAGAGCATAGGAACATACATTTTGCTATTGCTCGTCAGTTACAAGAAAAATATGAATCAACAGCTAAAAATAAAACAATAACTCAAGAAATGCATGATGATTCTCCACCTTCGCCGCAACAAGATAATCCTATATCTCAACCACAATAAGAACAATTACCTTCCATGGATATTAGCATTATACCTTATTTTGTGATTAACTAGGATGATGATGATGAGACTGGTAAGATTGATGAGGAAGTGCATAATGAGTTGAATTTATTGTTTTCCTCTCCCATGAGCTTAAATGATAAAAATTGTGACTATCCTCCTACAAAGAGTGACTCACCATGTGTTGAACCTGGTGATGTTCCTAGTAGAACACTTGTTGTTGTCCCTTTGTCTAGTTATTCAACTTCCACATATGATGAATAAGATTGGTATGTTGAACATCCAAAATACTAAGAGGGGGGTGAATCAATATTCCACAAACCGATAATAAAATCCACTTCACCATTATCACAATTTTAACTGAATCAACAAGAGAACATAGAAACAAGAAAATGAAATCACACACATGAACACCAAGATTTTTACGTGGAAAAACCATAATGGGAAAAACCATGGTGAGGGTTAACTCACAATATATTATATCTAGATATAAAATATTATGGGGCTCACTGTCAGGACTCATTATCCTTAAAAGGCTCACAAACTGAGTACAAAATATGGCTCATTGCCAAGATACAATGATGGTGGCTCACTACCAAAATAATGAACTGATGGAATACACCTTCAATGTGCGGGGTTGAATTCCACTAAATCTTAGAATATAAAGTACTACATCACTCAACAAATCTATATTACTGATAAAGAATTTAGGCTATGATCTTCTCCTTCATTCACATTCACATCTCACTTGCTTGTTCATACACCACACATCTCTCTTTTTCCACTCTCACACTTTTTCGCTTGCTTCTATATTTTATATATACAACTATATCTTATTCATCAATTAGGTCGGCCTAATTGGATGAACACAAAATAATCAAAACTTTTCTTCATCGACACCGTATAAGATTTGAAAATTTTATCCATGTAGTGCGTTATTCTAAGTCGGCTATTAGTCTTCATAATATATTGTATTCGTTGAGTTGGCCAAGACTAAACCACAATTCTCCAAACCAACAAATGATCTTCAAAGAAAACACCTTCCAGATCTGAGAACGCATTAATTTCTCATCATACTACTAGTAAAGAGACTATCAGGAAAACCACAATATAAGAATGTTCACCTTAGTAGAATGCAGAGTCTCCCACATAGTATACCGTACACAAAACAATAGTAGGATACAAAGTTAAAATCTGTTAGAGATAACTTTTTGTTCATAGCAAAAGAGGTCTCAAGATCCAAGATATAGCTATCCAAACGAGTCAATAAAACATGGTTAAGAGATCAGAGTCATATCAGATCTTGCAATGAGTTTCAGACTCAATTACCAACATACTGATCTATCACAAAGGAGTATTACCGACAAAGAACAAATTATGGTAAACCAAATAAACTTCCCATACAATTATCACCATGTAGTTATTACCATTTTGACATCGACAACATAGGAACAACCAACACAGTCATTCATACTTCATGCTCATGTTGTAAAGCTTCCAACATGGTATGCATACGACTTGCTATAGGTTGACTCGTATGTGCCTTAGTAGTCTTTTATTTGTCTTCTTTTCATGTGCTTTTTGTGATTGCATGTGAGTAATGTGATCCCCCGTATTGTTTTGTTTGACATGTCTTTATGTTCATTCCTTTATTTGTACCTACATTCTTCTATATGTCGTAAACCTTTATCTTTTCTTTTTTCTTGTGTTTTCCTTTTGGGGATGATGCAAGGCATCAATAAATTTAGGTCTCTTCCATGTTGACCTAAATTTTTTTTTTTTTTCACTCTCTGTGTCATTCTCCCAATTCTACAAGTATTTGGGGAATGACAAAGTTTATGAGCTCTATAATAACATTGTAGCAAAGACATACACCAACCCCAAATCTATGGATCCCTCATGTGTTTGGGATTTCATTTGGGGGCAAACCCTTTTCATGATGTAGCTTCATTTGGAAACATATGCTTGACATAGGGCTTTCCAAGTAAGCTCTTGTGTCTTCTTTATTGTTTAGCATCTATCATTTTTCTACTTTAGAGTAATTTCTCATAGCATGGTGTTTAGAAATTTCTTTAAAGTGGGGGCATACATTGGAATTATCATTTTAACTATAACTTATGTTTCTTAGTGCGGTCTTCTTACTTCATGCGACATGTATTCTTCTTGGTGACATTGGGTTTGACGTCTTTCAAGATTGTGACCTTTCCAAGAATATGACATTCCTCTTAGTGGTAATTCTATGAATTGCATTCCCTAAGCTATGATATTTTAACTTCAACTAGTCCTCTCTTGGAGACATTAGGTACAATGTTCCCTAAGGCCACCAAGCATAACATAACTTGCTTTCTAGTGGAGCCTTTTATGTTTTTCAAGGCCACCAAGCATAACACAACTTGCTTCTAGTGGAGCCTTTTTCATGAGTGCCTAGCATAACACAACTTGCTACACTTGTGACCATATTTATGGCACCTTATCAAAGTTATCAGGAGGTATAACTTTGGTATAGTTAGCTAGCCACTTCCTAGGGCTCACCTAGTGGATAACATATTTCACTAGCCTGTGTGAGCGCATGTTGTTTGCATAGTGGACAATGGGTTTCAATTGTAAATTTTTTTGGACAAACAACTAAGGTTTGATCCACATCGAGTTGGACAAATAGTTGAGGCTTGATCCACCCCTTTTTATTTTTTCTTTCTTTCTTTAAGTATTTAACATTGTATGATTGAGTATCTTGTCATTGTTGTTGCATGTTTAACAAAGGTATATGTCTCTTTGTGACTTTGTTGGTTTGCCATGAGATCTTATATCTTGGGGGCTTGATCATCCTTCTTGACCTTTGTCATCTTATCTTTCCAAAAACTACACAATTAGACCTCTCTTGATTGCCTACATTAGTGTGAGTTTGACACAAGGTCATCCTATCACTAAAGTGGGGGCTAAATATAGTGTAGGAAAATGTACTCCTTTACATTTTCACACTTTTTTTGGGTCCCCTCAATGAAAATGGACTTAATTATGCCTTAATAAGCCCTATTTTACATCTACAAGCCTAATAAATTACATTTTTTGAAGGGAAACCCGACAACAATTAATGCCAACACATAATACTTTACCTTGAGCAATGTGTGTTCCAGGAATAGGGACTTGGGACCCATTCATGATACCCCCTAGGCCTTTGAACCTAAATTTAAAATATGCTTTCGACAGTATTTTACTGTCCCTGAATTCAAATTTCAATGTCGTCTTGTAACGTTTCATTTTTGGGAAATTAAGGATACATATCTATAAATACAAAGTTATTTCATCAATTCAAATCCTAAAACACCTAGAGTTTTCATCCAAGTATTCCTAAAGAAAATATTATGATCAAGGGCATTCAAGAACATATTTATCAGTGATTTATTGCAGCAATCAATATCTCAAGCATCATGTCAAAGTCTTTTGCAATCATGCATGGTTTCAGAGCTAACATTGTGATGCAGGTTTCAAAGATCAAGTCAAGCATTCAAGTCATATTTCAAGCATCAAGATCGACATCCATTGAATCCATTTCATGTAAGATCAAGATCAAGATTTCAGACTTCCAAAGGTTCAGTCAAGGGTTTGGTGAGTTGCAACATAGTATTGTTCATTCATCATTCCTTTCATATTTCATTATTTTAATTCAAGGTTTAATTACCCAAATGGGGTTTGACCAAGGCAAACACCCATCCACCAAAAACAAACAGTTTGTCCCTCTTATTTTTGTGTTGAAAATTTTAGGTTGAAGAAATATTGAAGATCTCTTGGAGAGAAAGATTAGGAAAGCTACCAAAGTTACAAAAAGTTGTTAAAGTTGTCATCAATTCATGAAATCTCACCTACAGATCTCATTTCCAACATTTTGACATTGAAACTCAGATCAAACAAAAGCTACATACTGACATCAGAGGCTCCCAAAATCTGGTTGAAACTTATGCAACAAGACCCATTCACCTATAGGTGAATGAGTCCCAGTTAGCCTCTCGAAATTACATTTTGGTGACAAGTACACATCACTTTGCCCTTTCTAGATTTGTCGAAACTTTGTTATTTATGTCTGTATTATACTTTTAATTGATGTTTCAAGTTTGAATGAGAATAATTGAGTTGAAATTTTCTATTTTTAGTTTTTCTCCCAAAAGTGTTTTCCAGGCTGATACCGCCATCCTCAATCATAAGGAAATCAGTAGACTCCTTCATAGAGTTGACTCACCTAAGGGTTGTTAGTCAATTCTTGTGTGGATCTCATTTTATAATGAAATAAAGGAAAATAGGTGCATCATACCTCCTCTGTTATCATTTCAAATTAGTGAACCCCCCTTTTTCCCTTTAACCCTATTTTTCATTGTTTCACTTCATATTACTAATAAAAAAAAAATTATCCACATAAAAGACCATTATTAATATATAATCATAAATAATATTTATAGATAATGATCTTTCTCACTCCTAACAAAACTCAATTTTAATGCAAAGGCATAAAAATTAGAGTACCACATCTTGTTTGAATGATTTAGATCATACAATGGCTATTTTAACTTGCAAACCAATTGTTCCTTTTCTTTCATTGTAAAAAAATTAATATTATATATAAGTCTCCTCCTCAATATCCCCATGCAAGATATAAGTTTTAACATCCATTTTCACAATATTAAAACCTCAAGCTTAGACTTTTACCATTCTAACTAACCATTTTCACCAAATTTGTTTGGTACACCGACTTGCAACCAATGGGATTTCTTACTTCAAGAAAATAAATAAGGTTCTAGATATCAAAACTATCCAAGTCCATAATCTCTCTTACATGTATTGTATCCAAGGTTCACTATCCTTTGAAGAAAGATCCTCGCTAAAATATCTAGGTTCATCATTAGTACTAAAAAAAACATTTAAATCTAGTGGGATATAATTTCCAATTGGATCTTCTCAAGGTAGGAGTAATGGGATCTATTTGTTCCTCTATGTTATCATCCTACACATAAACATAATAACTATCATTTTAACCCTATTCTTTTTCTTTATCCTCTAATCCATATAAATATTCTTCCACATGTGCACCTTCTTTATTTTATATTTATATTTCAAAGTTAACTATATTTATTTGTTCTTTCTTTTTCCTTTTATTTTTCTTCACCTTAATAAGTTTTGAAATACTTAAAAATCACATATCTCAAAAAGTTATTTTCAAGTTAGAGGATTCCAAAGCTTATAACCTTTAACATTTTCAACATAACCAAAAATGATACATTTATGATCTTTTAGATATAGTTTATATCAATTTTCTTTAGGCACATGGAGACAATCCTAACAAAAAAATATCCTTAAATGTGAAGTTGAAGGAATTTTAACGATCTAGAATTTATAATGAGTTTGATCAAAAAGAGTTGAGATGGAGATTGACTAAGAAAATAGAAATTAGTATGTACAACCTCTTCCTAAAAGTACTAATCTAGCTATGCGCCACTTGGAATACATATAACTCTTTCCATTAAGGTTTAGCTCATCCATTTTGCTACCCCATTTTGTTGGGAAGCATAAAGTGTAGTATTCTACTGAACAATACATGCATTCTTATAGAATTTGTTTAATTCCCTAGAAAAATATTCCCCACCTTTGTTATATCTCAACACACTTATCTTATAATCTATTTTATTTTCAACCAAGGCTTCAAAATCCTTAAACTTAGTGAATATTTCAGATTTAAAATGCATAAAATAAATCTGTCTATCTAGAGACATCATCAATGAATGCAACATAATATCAAGAATTACTCATAGAACCAACATCCACTAGACCAAATACATTAGAATGAATAATATGTATTAATATCTTATCCATATTTCTTCTTATAGGAAATAAAGATATATTCTATTTTTAAATACACAATATATAATTTTACCATTATAATAATTTAAAAAATCATCAAATAGTATTTTATTAATATTGGTCTTAAGACCTTTTTCACTCATGTGACATAAACGTTGGTGTCACACCATACATGCATTTAAATTTTCATTTACATTGGTAGAAGTAAAAAAAGTGGAGGTATTCATCCTAAATAGAGTATCAATTTGAGATCCTCTATCAATCATCAAGTTCCCTCTTACCAACCTACAACAAAACTTTCCAAATGTCACATGCACTCTAAAATAATTTTACTTGGATATAAAAAATAAATCAAGAGTTTTAATCCATCACTAAAACAATATTGTACCTTTCACTTACTAACAATATGCTTGGTACTATTATCTTCAAGGAAAACCTCTCCTCCATCATAAGTTGATATGTAGAAAACCACTCCTTGTGAGGATTCATATAGTAGGGGAAACTTGAATTAATAAGACAATCATCATCACTTATATTTTTAGAAGAAATATATAGGACATGATTGTCAGCATCATCGAAAGAAGTTTTTATGGAGGAATCTAAACTTTTTTTTGTATTCCTTTTTTACATGTTGCCCTTTTCCATAGTTCTAACGCTTAAATTTTCTCTTCCCTAGGGTTTTAGATTTCCTTTTGACTTATATCTAGCCTTCTTCTTATCCCCTTTAGGCATTCCCTTTTTCTTTTGACCTTCCTTGTACATGTGAAGCATCTTTTGAGCCTTTATTAATGGATTTTATTCTCATTTCCTCTAAAAGAATAGCAGCAATAAGATTGCCCATTTTTGGCTCTAAACCATTGCCACTAATGGAATTTTTTTTTTTTTCTCCAGTATCAGTTAAATAGGAAAGTAATAAGATGTATTTATCTTCCTCTTCCAACTTAATATCCATAGAGGCAAGGTGACTTAAAATCAAATTAAAAAAAATCAAATGGTCTTCAATAGAATCACCATCTTTCATTTTCAATGATTATAATTATTTTTTGAGATATAAATTATAAGTAATAATTTTTGGTTTGATAGATATAACATTATCTTCCACAAATTGTATGTGGTCATCTTCTATGAAATATTCAAGAGGACAAACTATGTTAAACTCAACCATATGGTTCATGATTCCTTCTTCTCTAGTTTTACCCAATCTTCATCAAAACATTTAATGACTTCTTTTCTTTTGGATATGAAACCATTGATCTCTTTCTTCAAGGAGATATTCCATCTTCAATTTCTAAATTTTGTATGTGGTACCATTGAATTTCTATATGACAAGTAGAAGCCATAGTTTATAATATTTTCCTTGATATGAAAAACCACACAATGGAAAATCTCCCACTATATCAAAAAAAATTCAACAAAAATGTCCCTTTATATGCATAACCATTAGCTCTAAGACCAAATGTTGAGAAAAAATGTGAAACTATTGCAAGAATAAATTCTACAGGTGTATATAGATCTAAATTTTGTTTTTTAAAACAAGGATTACCATAATATTATCAAAGTGATTGCATAAATAAATTATGAGAAAACCATGTTAACATACAATTTACATGGTGAAAACCTTTAAAAAATCTAGACGAGAAAGATGAAAAGTATGTATTAATCCTCAAATTTATAAGATAAATGCACACACTAAAACTATCTTCACTTTGACAAGAGTGGTGTATTTATAAAATAGTCTCATAAAACTACTATCACGTTTCTCCAATTTATAAAGAGATGATAGAGGAGTACCATAAATGGTTTCACAAAATAATGAACCATCAAAACATGGTAAAATGAAAATCTCCCACGTCTAAAATAAAGAGGATCTTTTGAGAATAGTAATTGTAACTTCCAATGATCCATGGATAACAAGCATAACATCCATATCAATAATAAATATTATATATGACTTGCAACTCATATATAATAGCTCATATCCCAAGTTAGGCATCCAAAATCATCATCCAACTCATATGGCTCCCACCAATAACATTCAAGATGCCAAAAATAGATATTCTTCACTTTATTCTTCAAAAACAAAAAACAAATATTTTCTCCTAGTTTCCACTTGAACTCCTTTTTATTTTCTCTCATTGTTTTAGTTAGGGACACATAAATACCACTAAAATTCATAATAAAATTTAATAAATACAAATTCATGGAAAGATCTTATCTCCCAAAAATTTTCTAGTTTAGCCACTCAATAATTATCCTAAATTTATTTGGATCCATCTTCAATCCTTCAACTAATATTACAAACCCAAATTATATCAACTCCTTCATCAAACTACATTTCTTTAAATTAATCATATTATTTTCCTCAAACCCCTAAAGCACTAGTCTTACATGCTCTAGATTTTCTTCCTTAGTATTATTAAAAATAAAAAAATATCATCTAAATAAAAATCATGAATTTAATAATTAATACTTTATTCATCAATCTCATAAATTTATCTAGTATATTAGTCAACCTAAAAGACATAACTTCTACATTCCTTCATTTTTCTCAAATATTATCTTCCACTCATCTTGTTTTCTAATTCTTATTTAATGGTAGTCACTCTTCAAATTGATGTTGGTAAAATACCTTAATCTATTGTCTATTATGTCACCCATCATTGGAAATGCGAACCTATACTTTATGTTGATCTTATTTATTCCTCTAGAATCTATCCACATCCTCCACTCACCATCCTTCTTGCCCATGCTAGTATCACTAGTAGTACACATGGGATCAAACTCTCCCTAATAATTCATTCCTCAACAAATCTTAAACTTGCTAGTTAAATTATTCATTTTCAACTTGTGTCATTCTATTTGGTACTGTATTTTGGCAATGTGCTCCTATAATTAGATCCATATGATGAATGATACTCCTTACTAGTGATAATCCATCTATCATATCATAAGATACAATGTCTTTATAATTTTTTAATCATTATAATACTTCTTATAGTATATCCTTAGTATGTGATGTGTTTGTGGTGCCACACATATTTATTATCAATATAAAACATACATTATCATGCATTAGACCATCTAAAACTTTTATCCCATTTTTAAAACAAGTTTTAGCATTGCTAAAAACTTTACCTTATCTATCCTTCAATGGAACCAACTCTTGTCTCCTACAATTCTTTGTTATATTGTAAGTATTTTATCTTCCATCATATATAGCACTCCTATAAAATTACCATGATCTTACCAATAAAAAATGACATACATCCATTGATTTTATATTGCACAAGATTTCATCAAATTATATATCCCTATTTTTAATTTTACCAAACACTATTCATTTACCAACATCTTATTTTCTTTTGTAATCAAGAGATCTTATATGGATTAGGGTGTTCTAAACTCTTAAACTTTATTTTATCCATCATTTATTTATAAATTAAACAATTGATACTTACACTATCAACAAAAAATTTACAAATCACCTCATGATTTACTTCTAGTCTTGAACAAGTTCTTCCTTTACATTGGTTCTTCTTTTACATTGGTTCTTCTTCACCATTACATCTTAAAAATATCTCCTTATGATAAGTGAATCTCCATTATCCAATTCATCCTTTGAGTTAGGTGATCTCTTGGGTTCTTCATCTACATATTTAGTTCTTGTGATACCTTTTAATGTCATGTTTATGTTTCCTTAACTCTAATAACATTCAAATGTTAAAATTTCTTCTCCTTCACAGTTGAAACATGTACCTCTAGAATACATTCCATCATTTCTCCCATATCTTCCTTCACCTCTCTTATATTCATTTATTCTAGAGTTATGGTATAAATTATTTCTTTTGTGTTTTTGTGGTAAGCATTACTACTTCCTCCTTCATTGTGGTATGCAATACTATCATTTTGGTATGTATTATCACTCTTGCTTCTACATATGTTTTCTTATCCTCAATTACAATATTTCTCTTTGGGATATTTCTCACCTTCCTCTCCATTAGTTTTATTTTCTCTCAAGTCTTTTATTCAACTTATTTTCTATTTTATTATAAATTGAAATGCTTCCTCTATTATTGTTAACCTCTCCATGCTTAGTTCTTGATAATTTCTTTCAATCAATTGGTATATATTACAACCTTTTTCTTGCTTGCTTCAATATGCTTGGTCCTAATGATCATATTATGAAATTATTCAATATATTCCTTTATAGCCATATCTTTTTGTCTTATATTTTATAGCTTCTTCAACAATTCCAAATCATAGTCAATTGGTATGAATTATTTAATCAACTTAGCAACCATTCTATCCCACTTTTTTAATATTTTCTTCCCACCTCCTATTTATTTCTAACTATACTTATGGGTAAGTGCACAAAGATGGGGGACCAAAAAGGGGTCTTAAGTGGCCACTTTTTTTTTTGAAATAAGGAAAAACTAACCTTGGATGAGAAATTTAAGATAGCTACACTCAAAATTTTAATATGCAACAAAAACAAGAGTCATAGTGCTCTGAATCTACTTTCTAAACTACTATTTTTTGAAAATGGTAGAGATTAAGGGATTCAAAAAGGGGGGCCACACAAATTGGTCTTATTTTTTTCAAAAAAACATAACATAGCATCTGGCATGGTCCCCCTAAAATGTTAACTTTTTTTAGAATTTTAAAAATTGCTTTAGTGAGAAATTAACTAACACCATGTAGTTTATCTCTGATTTTTCTACTAATTTTTTAATGAATATATGATTTTTATTAATTTTCAAAGTGGACACATCCTAAAAAATAGAAATTTGAGCATGCTCCCCCTTAACCTTTTGAAAAATAATATATATATATATATTTTTGGAATGTGTATAATTGAGTCTAGTTTCTAAAAATATAATTTATTTGAAATTTCAATAAACAATGAAAAAATAAATTAAAAAATATGAAACATTGGTTTTCTACAAAAAATAGATACACCAAAAAAAGAAATTAAAGATGAAAGCCTTAAAATACTCAAAATGTGAAAAAAATTAAAAGCTTAGATAGCTAAGTGATAACTTAATATTACCTATGCTTTTTTTTACTTGACCTTGAAACATGTGAAAACTTGATGGGGAGCATGCTCGATATTATGTGATATTTTTTAGAATCTGCAAAAACATGTCTTTGGGTGTTGGAAAGTTAGTCTAAGCCTTTGGTTTATAAATCCAAGGAAAATCCAAACTGGAAAGGCTTGGAAATTCCCAAATCAGACAAAAATGCAAGCACGTTATAATGTGCTCGCGTTATGGTTCGCATTGAAAAAAATTTCTTCTCTTTTTTCTCTTTCTTCTTATCTTTTAGTGAAACTATATATGTATGCCATTTACATATGGCCATTTAATTTCTTATACTTTAAGTTATATTTCATGTATATAGTTTCAAGATGTTTGAGATTGGTTTTGAATCTCTAGGAGTTATAATACAAATTCTAGTTTTTGGAAGATCTTATAATTTATCAAACAGTCAAATTTCAGTAATTAGCATGTTAAATTTCAATAATCAAGAGGTCAAATTTTAGTAATCAGCAAGTTGTATCATTTTTCTCTCTCTCTTTATATATCACTCATTGTTTATCCCTTAAACTCTAGACCTCTCTCTCTCTCACACTATCTCCATCCCTTTATATAGTTCTCTCTCCCTTAAGCTCAAGAACTACCTCTCTACCTATCTCTCTCTCTCTCCCTCCCTCCCCCTTCTCTCTCTCTCTCCCTCCCCTCTCCCTCTCTCTATCTACCTCACCATCCATCACTCCCCACCACTCTCTCTCTAAATCTCTTTATCTCGCCTCTCTCCCTCTCTCCATCGCTTATTCCCTCTCTACTTATGTCTATCTCTAACTAACTCCTTCCCTCTCTAATTAACTTTATCTCCCCTCTCCCTCTCTACCTATCTCTCCCTCCATCACTCTCTCTATCTCTATGTCTCCCTACCTACATCTTTCCCTACCTACTCTCCTCTCCTCTCTCTCTTTGCCTCCCTCCCCCTATTTCTCTCACTCTCCTCTCTATTTCACTATTCTCTCTCTCCATCTCTCACTCTCTCCTTCTATCTATATCACCATTCTCTCTCTACTCTTTATCTCACCTATCCCTCTTTACCTCTCCCTTCCTCCCCTCTCTCCTACCCTCCCTCCTACCCTCCTTCCCTCTATCTCTATCTTTCTCTACTTCTCTCTATCTCACCTATCCCTCTCTACTTTCCTCTCCCTCTATCACTCCCTGCCACTCTATATATTACTCTCTATCTCACCTCTCTCTCACCTCCCTCTCTCTCTCTCCATACTTATCCATCCCCCTCTCCTTATTTTATCTCTATCTATACTCTCTCTCTACCTCTCCTTCCCTTGCTACTTATCTTTATCTCCCCTTTCCCTCTCTCTACCTCCCTCTCCATCCATCACTCTCTATGTGTCTCTCTCTATCTCACCTATGTCACCCTCTCTACCTCTTTCCCTCCATCCCTCCCACCCACCTCTTTTTCTCTCACTCTCTCCTCTCTATCTCACCATTTTCTCACTCCCCCCTCTCTCTCTATCCCTCCCTCCCCCTCTTTATCTCCCTCCTTCCCCTCTTTCCCTGTCTATGTTTCCCTCTTTACTCTCTATCTCTCATATCCCCCTCTCTCTCTCCCTTCTTCCCTCCCTCCCCTCTCTTTCTCTCTCCCCCTATGAGGGTTGAGGGTGTAAGGTTTAGGGTTGAGGGTATAGGGTTAAGTGTATAGGGTATATGGATTAGGGTTTAGGATATTAGGTATAATGTTGAGGGTATAGGGTTGAGGGTTGAGGGTATATGGTTAAGTGTATAGGGTATAGGGATTAGGGTTTATGATATTTGAAATAGGGTTGAGGGTATTGAGTTTAGAGTGGAGGGTTTAGGGTACAAGGTTGAATTTAGGGTTTAGGGTTTATGTATAGGGTTGAGGGTTGAGGGTGTAGGGATTAGGGTTTAAGGTATAGGGTTAAGTGTATAGGGTATATGGATTAGGGTTTAGGATATTGGGTATAGGGTATAGGGTTGATGGTATTGGGTTTAGGGTTGAGGGTTGAGGGTTTAAGTATAGGGTTGAAGGATAATTTTTAAGGTTTAGGTTATAAGTTTTTAGGTATAGGGATGAGTGTTGAGGTTGTAGGGTTTAGGGTATAGGGTTAAGTGTATAGGGTATATGGATTAGGGTTTAGGACATTTGATATAGGGTTTGGGAGATTGAGAGAGTGGGGGAGAGAGGGAGAGAGAGAGAGGGAGAAGTAGAGAGGGAAGGAGAGAGAGAGGTGATAGAGAGAGACGTAGAGAGGGAAGGAGGAAGGTGGAGAGATTGAGAGAGGGAGGAGGGAAGGAGAGAGGGAATGTGGGTGGGAGGAAGGAAGAGAGAGATATGGAGAGGGGGGATAGAGAAATTAGAGAGGGAAGGAGGGAGGTTGGGAGAGAGTGGTGAGATAGAGAAGTATAGAGGGAAGGAGAGAGAGAGAGGAGGAAGATGGGGAGATTGAGAGAGGGAGAGAGAGGGAAGGATGATGGGAGAGGTAGAGATGGATAAATATAGAGAAGTATATAGGGAAAGAGAGATATAGAGGTAGAAGTAGAGAGAGAATGGTAAGATAGAGAGTAGAGAGGGAAAAAGGGAGTGAGAGAGAAAGATGGGGGAAGAAGAGAGATAAACAAAAAGGGAAGGAGTAAGGTTGGGAGAGAGAGATAAAGAGAGAGAGGTTGGAAGGTTGGAGATACTAGAGTTGTTTGTGAGTTTCTTGGGTGTTGTAATTGATGTCAACCCCTTGCATGAAGAGAGTGTTGGAATGTTGTTAGTGTTGATTATGTCAACCCCTAGCTTTGGAGTTGTGGAAGTTTGGAGTTGTTGGTACTAATGCCAACACATGATGGTGTTGTCATTGTTATTTGCAAAGGTTTCTACCCTGGCTTGTATTTGAGAAGATTGTTGTAGTTGGAAAGTGTTGTAGATTTTGTTGATGTGCTATAGAGATGGTAATGTTGCTGATCAAGTTGATTTACTTGGTTTCCAAGTGATTTTGAGAAAATTTGAATAAAATAAAGTTCAGTGTGACAGAGTGGTGTTCAATGTTCTTCTCCACATTTCTTCATGGTTGAAGATGTTCCCATGTAGTTTGAACTTGATTACCAGAGGTTCTCAAAGGTGTCATATCTATAGTTTAGGTTTTGGATTGTTCTATAGTGGAAGATGTGTTTGACAATATGCATGTTTGGTAAAATAGGGTGTTTGGGAGAAATGAAATTGCTTGGAATTTCTCCATAGTGAAGTTTCTAGCATTGTAGATTTAGGAACATTCTTATAATGTTTGTATCTACATTATCTTGAAGTTTTAGATGCTAAGTTTCTCCACAAGGTTGTTTGGTGTGTTGGATGTCTATGCCAGTATGTTTGGTTGAACAAAATGAAGGTGTTCTTGAGTTTTAGGTGGTTTTAGTAGTTGTGCAATATATTCTAATGTTGTTGGAGTATTTTGAGATGATGTATGGATGTTGTGGAGTGTTGTTGTGTGGTCTGTGAGACATTTCTGGACCTTGAGAGGCATGTTTGGAGTCACTTGTTAGTGTTAGTGTAGGTTTTGCCGACTTGGCTTGCTAGTGCTAATTGTGGAGGATAATTGTTGTTTGAGGAAGTGTTGAGAAGCATGTTTGTGTAGATTTGGGTCCCAATTAGATAGTGGCATGTTTTGGATTAATTTATTTATATTATGGAAGTGTTTAGTGCCAACCTATTTGGTGTTACATGGTTGAGGTGTATACGTTTCCTTAAGGATAACCTAATTGATATATTTTTAGGTCACGAAGGGTATAAATGCAAGGATAATTGTTGTATGGATATAGTGTAGTGTGAAGTGTGAGATGTGAAAGATGTAAAAGTGATCAAGTGTGTTGATCTGAGTGTGATCTTTAATACTTATGACTACCTAATGTAGTGAGTAGAAGGTGTCTACATTTCAGTCTATTTGATAAGTTGTTTGTGCTTTAGTGGAATTGTACCTTTAGTATATGAGAGATGCATTGTTAGGAGTTAAAAATTGGTAGTGAGCCACCCCTTCTTCTTTCTTCTGGAAAGTGAGTCCTTTAGCAGTGAGCCACTGACAGTGATCCTTTCTTTATCTCTCTAGGCAGTGAGCCCTTAGAAGTGAGCCTTATTGTATTCAATGTTGCAATTCATATATTAGTGAGCTAATCCTCACTGTGGTTTTTCCCTTCTCAAGTTTTCCATGTAAATTTTATGTTCTTATGTGTTTGATGTGTTTTCATTACTATACATGTTTACATTCTATTAATGCATGTTAAGGGTTTAAGAACCAATGTATATATGAATGCTAATGAGGGTTTTTGATGCTTTAAAAGTATACAAATGATTCACCCCCCTCTCAATTTTCTTGTGCATCTAAAAATTGGTATCAAAGTTGTGGTTCCTAGGAAGAAGCTTAACTTCTTGAGGTAGATCCAGATGGCACATAAGAAAGGTATCAAAGATCCCTTGTTCGATGGAATAAATTTTACCTACTGGAAATCCAAGATGGAGTATTTCTTAGTCTCCCTTGGATTTGGTGTTTAGAAGTTAGTTGAAAGAGGTTATACTATTTCTGCAATGGACCATAAACTGATGATGGGATCAAGGCATATGAGAACAATGTAAAAGAAAGGAATGCAATCCTAAGTGGTCTTACTAATTCATAACTTGTGAAGGTTATGAGATACAAGTTTGCTAAAGATATCTAGACAAAGGTGGAAGAATCTATGAAGGACATGATAAGGTCAAACCAGTGAAGATGCAAATCTACAAAGCCAAATTTGAAACCCTAAGGATGTGTGAAGATGAAGATATTATTTCCTACATTCTCATAGTTGATAAAGTTTTCAATGCCATAAATGGTCTTGGTGGAAAGTTGTATGAAAGAGAAGTGGTGAAAAATGTATTAATAAATCTACCTAAATCTTATAGTCATAAAGCTTCTGCTATTGGGGAAGCTCAAAATTTGGATAATTATTCTAGAGATCAAATGTTTGGTGCTTTAAATTCTTTTGAAATGAGAGAGTTTAGTCAAGATACTACAAACAAATAAACTACTTTTAAACTCTACAAAGTGGAAAGGGATGATGGATTAGATCAAGATGATCTTGATGAGGTGGAAGCAAAATTTCTGAGGATATTGAAAAAGGGTTATGGAAAATACAAAGGTAAGCTACCTTTCAAATGTTTCAATTGTGGAAAGATTGGTCATTATGCATTTAAATTCCCAATCAAAGTTACTAATGACAAACAAAATGATCACAAGGGTAAATTTGTCAAGAAGAGTTATTATGTTGACAAGGACATTGGTGTATCTGATGATGAAGAATCAAATTATCTAGATGAAGGAAGTGATGAATTCTTGTTCATGGATTTAAATGTTGGAACTAATTATACTAATATTGAAAGATGTGTGAAGGAAAGTAGTTCAAAAATAGGACATAACATTGAAGGAACTATGTTGACTTCTTTTCATGCTAGAGAGGAGAAGAATTACTGGATCATTGATAATGGATGCTCAAATCATATGGTAGGTGATAAGAGTAAGTTTTTTAAGCTTGAAAAGTATGATAGTGGTCTTGTTAAGTTTGGTGACGATACATCTGCTAAGATCTGTGGAAAAGGTTCAGTTAGTTTTGATGGAAAGTAATACATATGATGTCCTTTATGTTAAGGGTATCCAACATAATATTCTAAGTGTAGGAAAAATGTGTAGCAAAGGACATAATATTTTATTTTAAAATGATGGTTGTTAAATTAGAAAAGGAAGCTCTGGTATTCTGGTTGCTACTGGAACAAGGACATGAGGTAATGTCTATCAACTCAAAGTAATGGTGAAACGTTCTTCATGTCTCAAACTAATGAAAGTTGGCTATGAAATAGAAGAATGGGTCACATCAATTTTGATATCCTAGCAAGGATAAGTTCTATTGATGCTATGAGATATTTTCCAAAGATTACAAAAGCATATCAATGCAATCTGCAAAGAATGTCAATTTGGAAAGAAAACAAAGACAAGATTCAAGACAAAAGAATATTCTACCATAGGTCCCTTAGATTTAGTGCATACAAATATGTATGGACCTACTAGAATTACAAGCTCATGTGGTGACATGTATTTCATGTTATTAATTGATGATTATTCTAGAGTGGCTTGGGTTACATTTCTCAAAGAAAAATTAGAAGCTCTAGACAAGTTTAAAGCATTTAAGGATATGGTTGAGAATGAAATGAATCTTAAAATCAAATGTTTGAGGTTTGATAGAGGTGGCAAGTTTACTTCAAATGAGTTTAATTTTTTTTGTGATCATGGAATAAAGAGGCATTTGTTAGCCCCTAGAACTCCTCATTAAAATGGAGTTGTAGAAAGAAGAAACAAAACAGTTCAGGAAGCAACTAGGACAATGATGAAGGAAGCTAATATTTCAAATGTCTATTGGAGAGAAGTAATTCATACTGTAGGTCTACATTCTTAATAGAGATCAAGCAAGAGAAAATAGTTCAAAGACTCCCTATGAGTTATGGTATGGTAAACCCCCTATTGTGAAATATTTTAGTCTTTGGAAGAAAATGTTATATCAGAAGATATGAAGAAAACTTAGGAAAGTTTGATGCAAGATATGATGAAAGAATCTTCCTTGGATACTCTACAAAAAGTAAGGCCTGTACTAGTGTTACAAAAAGAGATTGAAGAATATTGTTGAGAGTGCAAGTGTCAAAGTGGATGAGGAACCACATCAAAGTTCAATACTAATAAAAGGATATGAATTTGATGAATCCCTTTGTAGTGAAGAAGAAAAGGCTGAAGACAAAGGAAAATAGTTCATAGTTGAATAGGAAGAAGCTCCAAAAATGAATCCTAAGACTCCTAAGTATGTACAGAAGAATCATTCAAAAGATTAAATCATTGGAGATAAGATAAATGGTGTGATAACAAGGAGAAAATCAGTTACAACAAAGGAACAAGTCAATTTTGGTTTAATTTTTGAGGTAGAAAAAAAAATAGTGATTGAGGCATGCAAAGATCAAAATTGGATCAAAGAAATGAAGGAAGAGTTAGAATAAATAGAGAAGAATCTGACTTGGGAATTGGTCCCAAGACCAAAAAATAAGAATGTGATTGGTACTAAGTGGGTATTCCAGAACAAGTTGAATGAAGCTGGAAAAGTTGTCAGGAACAAGGCTAGACTTGTGTGTGGGGTACTCTCAAGTTAAAGGCATAGAATTTGAAGAATTTTTTTCTCCAATTTCAAGAATGGAAGCTATCAAGATGTTTTTAGCTTTTGTAGCACATAAATATTTCATAGTATATCAGATGGATGTGAAGTTTTCATTCTTGAATGGTGAATTGGAAGAAGAGGTATGCATTGAACAACAAGAATGTTTCCAATTGCTAGAAGATGAAAATATGGTTTGTAGACTAAAGAAAGAATTGTATGGACTGAAGCAAGCTCCCAGAGCTTGTATGCAAGGTTAGACAAATATTTGTTGCAATAAGGATTCAAGAAAGATACTCTAGATAGCAATCTATATTTCAAAGTTGAAGGAGAACAAATCTTGATTGTGGTGGTATATGTTGATGACATAATATTTGGAGAAAATGATTATATGTGTAATAAGTTTGCAAAGGAAATGCAAAAATAAATTGAGATGTCAATGTGTGGGGAGATTAATTTCTTCCTTGGTTTATAGACTAGTCAATCAAATAAAGGTATGTTCATATCATAGTATAAGTATGCTAAGGAATTATTGAATAAGTTTGGAATGTATGACTCTAAATTAGTATATACTCCTATGGTTATTGGTTGTAAGTTAAGAAAGAATGATGAATATCCTAATATGGATTAGAGCAAGTATAGATCAATGATTGGTGGAATATTATATCTTACTTCTACTAGATCGAATATCATGCATTCAATTTTTCTTGTGGCTAGATTTCAAGAAGATTCCAAATAATCTCATGTTGCAATAGTGAAGAGGATATTCAGATATTTGAAGGGCACTCTGGATTATGGTTTGTGGTATCCTAAGGATACTGACTTCTCCTTGAGTGCATATATAGATGCAAATTGGACTGGATGTGCATATGACAATAAAATTACAAGTGGTGGTGCTTTCTTTCTTGGAAGTAGGTTGGTTTCAAGGCTAAGTAAGAAGCAAGATTCAGTGTCATTATCTACTGTAGAAGCAAAATATATTATAGTAACATCATCATGTACACAGGTGTTGTAGATGAAGAAAACATTGAAAGATATTAGAGTTTCATATGATGAACTTATTCCTATCATATGTGACAATAAAAGTGAAATAAATATTTTAAAGAATACATTAATGTATTCAAGAACAAAACATATCTCAATCCAATATCATTTCTTGAGAGAAAAAGTTGCAAAGAATGAGGTGAAGTTGGAGTATGTGCCTACTAAGGATTAGGTTGCTGATATTTTCACAAAGGATCTTCCAAAAGATACTTTTGAGTATCTTTAGGAGAAGTTAAGGGTTATTTACCCTCCTTTCAATTAGATGCATAAGTGTGTGCATCTATCTAGGAAGCATTTCAAGATATATATCTTGGTCTTGGACTGATGTTGAAGGCTACCTCTCATGGGGAATAGGCAGTAATAGTTGTTGGATGGTGTAGTTAGATGGAGAATATTGTGTACTCCTAAGGGGAAGTATACAAAAAAGAGAGTGCAGATGAATGGGTGTAGTTGCAGGTGTTTCCCTTTGTATGTTGTCAAAGGGGGAGAGCAAGAGAGTTGGATGGGTTTATAGCCCTATGCCATTGATAAGGGGAGAGAGTATGCAAAATTCTATGAAGAGTAAGAATTGTCTCTATCGGAGGATTAATGCTTATTGTAGTATTTATATTGGTTGTTTTTCAAAAAGTAGGTATTGCCATCAATGAAAAAGGGGGAGATTGTTGGAAGAATGGAGATGTTGGATTTGTTTGTGAGTTGCTTGGGTGTTGTCATTGATGTCAATCCCTTGTATGAAGAGAGTGTTATAATGTTGTTGGTGTTGATTATGTCAACCCCTAGCATTGGAGTTGTGGAAGTCTAGAGTTGTTCCAGTAGTAATGTCAACACATGCTGGTGTTGTCATTGTTAGTTGCAAAGGTTGCGGCCCTATCTTGTATTTGAGGAGATTGTTGGAGATGTTGTAGATGTATTGTAGAGATGTTAGTAATGTTGTTGATGAAGTTGGTTCGCTTGGTTTCCAAGTGCTTTTGAGAAAATTTGAAGAAAAGAAAGTTTAGTGTGATAGAGTGGTGTTTAGTGTTTTTCTTTACATTTCTTCATGGTTGAAGATGTGCCCATGCAGTTTGAACTTGATGATCAAAGGTGTTCAAAGGTGTCATATCCATATTTTTAGGTTCTAGATTTTTCTATAGTGGAAGATGTGTTTGACAATATGTATGTCTAGTAAAATAAGGTGTCTGGGAGAAATGATATTGCTCTACATTTCTCTATAGTGAAGTGTGTTGTGGATCTGGGAACATGCTTATAATTTTTGTATCTACCTTCCCTTGATGTTTTAGGTGCTAAGTTTCTCCGCAAGGTTGTTTGGTGTGTTGGATGTCTATGCTAGTATATTTGGTTGCACAAAATGAAGGTGTTCTTGAGTTTCAAGTGGTTACAATAGTTGTGCAGTATATTCTAATGGTGCTGGAGTATTTTGAGATGGTGTATGGATGTTATGGAGTTTTTTTGTGTGGTTTGTGAAATATTTTTGGACCTTGAGAGGCATGTTTGGAGTTGCTTGTTATTTTTAGTACATGTTTGATCGACCTAACATGCTAGCACTAATTGTGGAGAATAATTATTATTTGAGGAAGTGATGAGAAGTGTTTTTTTGTAGATTTGGGTCCCAATTAACTAGCATGGTTTGGATTCATTTATTTATATTGTGGAAGTTTTTAGTGTTGGCCTATTTGGTGTTTCATGGTTGAGGTTTATACGTTTCCTTAAGTTTGACCTAATTGAGATTGTTTTAGATCACAAGGGGTATAATGCATGAGTTTTTGTATGGATGTAGTGTAAAGTGTGAAGTGTGAAATGTGAAAGATACGAAAGTGATCAAGTGTGTTGACCTAAGTGTGAGCCTTAATTCTTATGACTTCTTGATGTAGTGAGAAGAAGGTGTCTACATTTCAGTTTGTTTGATAAGTTGTTTGTGCTTCAGTGGAATTGTACCTTTGGCATATGATAGATGCATTGTTAGTAGTTCAAAATTGGTAGTGAGCTACCCCTTCTTTCTTCTAGATAGTGAGCCCTTGGTAGTGAGCCTTATTCTATTCAATGTTGCAACTCATATATTAGTGAGCTAATCCTCACTATGAATTTTCCATTCTTAGGTTTTCCACATAAATCTGGTGTTCTTATGTATTTGATGTGTTTACATTATAGATTTACATGTTTACATTGTGTTAATCCATGTCAAGGGTTTAAGAACCAATGCAGATCTAAATGTTAATGAGGGTTTATGATGTTTTAAAAGTATACAACTGAGTCACCCCCCCTCTTAGTTGTCATGTGTATCTTATAAGAGGGAGAGAAGAGAGAGAGAGGTGAGATAGAGAGAATCATAGAAGGAAGGAGAGAGAGAGGAGGAAGGCAGGGATATTGAGAGAAAGGGAGAGAGAGGGGGAAGCAGGGAGGGAGAAGGAAAGGTGGAGAAAGAGATAGAGAAGTATATAGGGAAGGAGAGATAGAGAGAGAGGGAGAGAGGGAGAGAGAGGGGGGAGAGAGAGGGGGAGAAGAGAGTGTGTGTGAGAGGTCTAGAGCATAAGGGATAAATAATGAGTGAGATAGAGAGAGAAAGATGATACAACTTGTTGATTATTGAAATTTGACCTCCTAACTATTGAAATTTAACATGTTGATTACTAAAATTTGACTGTCTGAAAAATTATATAAGATCTTCCAAAAACTAAAATTTGATTTATAAATCCTAGAGATCTGAAACCACTCTCAAACATCCTGAAACTATATAAATGAAATATAACTTAAAGTATAAGAAAGTAAATTTACATATTTAAATATCAACTTAAATTTTTATTTCATGTATATAGTTTCATTGAAAGATAAGAAGAAGAAAGAGAAATAAAAAATTTCAATGTAGAAAAAAATGCAAGTGCATTATAACACACTCACATTTTGTGAAATTCAAACCATTTAATGTGAGCACGTTTTGTTATAACACACTCATGTTTTTTTCTATTTTGGGACCAAAAAGTGGAGTGGCCACTTTTTGGACCCCCATCTTTGTGCACCCACCCTTATTTCTACCAAATAACAATAGTTCCTTTCAATATAGTTTTTCATAAATCTAACCCTTTTAGGATGTATACTTTCTCCATGTTCAAAATATTCATCTAAATCATTTATCAAATCAATCAATTTTTCAATATTTTAATCACAAAAATAATTAGAAATCTTGATTTAGGTCTCTTACCAATTTTGGAAATAGCCTTCAACATTTTTCCTAATTGACTTCTTCTTTTTCTAGGTTTTCTAGATCTTTATTAATGATTTGTACATCTCCTCGTTCAGTCACTTATTCATCATTTTCATCACCATGTCTATGATTTATAACTATTTTCATATCCTCTTGTTGTTAAACTAGTGAATAAATATTACAATGAAAATTTTAAAATAAGTATGCAAATCTAATTTTTATGTATGCAACAATGAATTGGTCATAAGAGATTTTGTGAATGTTTAAAATCAGAAACAAGAAAATTAAAAAACCATAAAGTTGTAGCACATAAGGCTAGATGTAAGTGGAGAAATCATATTTATAAAAATCCAACCATCAAAGAGAGGCTAAAAAATATAATAAATCTAAGCAACACTCTAACTCCCTTCAACCTAACAACATTTTGATGAAACTTATGTACTTGTGAAATAACACAATCAAATTACTATCTCATGCCTCCAATTTGTGGAGAAATGAGAGTAGAATACCACAGATTGTTTCTCTAAAAAATGTACCATCAAACCATGGTAAAATGCAAAAAAAACACATCCAAAATCAAAATCATCTATTGAGAATGGTGAAAGGAACTCCCAATGAGCCATGAATTTTAAAAAAACTTTATGTTTACAATAGTTGACATCTTTGACTTGGAACTCTTCCATAGTGAGCTATAGATCAAGGTGGGAATACAAATTCACCACCAAATCATATTGGCACATCAAAACCATGCAAGATGCTCCACTACTCAATTTTCATGCTTGATTTAAGGAATATGCTAAAATAACATTATAACCACCATTGTTGGCTATCCAAGTACCCAATCCAAGATGATTAGAGATGAATAGAGAAAAATAATCTTGGAAAATACTATACACACATCTCAGTATAAACAATATATCAACAAACATTTAGAGAAACATAAAACCATATCTAATCATGTGGGTGGTCTAAACAAATGTCATAAAATGCATACAATATCTCATTTAGAAAGCATGTAAATCAATACTTGTAATCTCTCAATTAAAAAACACACCAACAAATGCATATAATACATCTCATTTAGTAAACATGTCATTGAATGTATACAATATCTCATTCAGAGAACACACCAATAAATGCATATCAAAGGTGGAATACACACTAATCACTTCATACAATAGTACAAATAGCTCAAAGCAAGAATATATATCTTAATGTAATTCCAATCAAAATAATAGATCCAAGAAAAAATAAACATATGAACAAGATGCAAATGCAAGAGATATTACACAAATCCTTAAGCTTAATCCCTTTCTCTAAAAATTACATAATATACAATTGATAACCAAAAAGAGATGGAATAATACTAATTCTCCTTTCGAAGACTTTTTTATTTCTTGCAAAACCTAAAAAGGAAAATATTATATTATATTCTTTATATATATATAAAGTATTATCTTTACAAATTCTTCATAGTAAAATAATTCACTTAAAACTAAATATTAGGAATTTATATTTCCTAAATAAGTTAAATAATTTATTGCACATTCTTAATAATAAAATATCAGAAAATTAAATCTTAAGTTTTGTCAATAAAAGTAGAGAAAAAATGATTGAAATAAAATATAATCTATTTATTTTCAATTATAAAATAAGAATTTACACATAAAAATCTATTTCAATTATAATAATTAAATAATTAAAATATAAAATCATATTAATTCTATTTCTAAAAGATATTAGAAATCACAATTATTTAACTAGATTTAATTAATGTAAACATCAAATAAATAATTAAAATAATATTATTGTTTTATCTAATCATTTCATTTTCTAATTAATCTTAAGAATTAATTATTCAATAAATAAATAAAACTATCTTTATGCACTCAAATAAATTAACCAAGCTGCAAATTAATTTAATTTTAGCTAAGTATTTACCTCAAGTAATTTAATTTATTACTTAATTGCTCATACAATTCAAATATTTTAGGATACTTTAATACCATGACTTAGTTTTTCTTCCTTGATATATATTCCTATTGCACAACATAATCTTCCTAAGCATACCATAGTATCATTATTAGTGTTATCTCTTAAACTTGCACCCGAATTGAGTTGTGAAACTCAGTTAGCTAGAGAAACATGGGAGCATTCTTGGATTGTGGGTCACCCAAAATGAGAATGAACCTCCAGATATGCCGACTTCCTAACTGGTTATATCACTTAAACTATTAATTTTTTAAAGGAAAAGGTAGAAGGATTTCTGAAAATGAATAAAACTGAAAGAATAAAATAAAGTGATACACCAAACTTAAGATGGATAATGAAACTTATAAATCTAAACACTTGGCTCAAACTGATAGGAAATATATTTTGCACCACAACTTATTTAAGTAAGTTTCTGCATGAATATTTCACTAAAGGGTCAACATACAAAAACCAACAAATGGAAGATATTCTTCACAATTGAAAAGTTACATGCATTCCTTAAACACAATTAGTAACCTACATAAAATCACATTTGCAAAAAAGGAAAAACTTATGAGACAAAGCTTGAAGGAAATCTGAAAAAATCTCACTAAGAGCTTGATCAATCATTTAACATGCACAAGACTGCAAGAACAAGAAGGCATGGATTTCATCACCAGAAAAAACTAAGGTATCTTCTGTATTCCATATCCAAAGAACTGAGTTACAAAAATATGTCAAAACTGTATAAGGACTTTCATAAGTCACTTAGTACCAAAAATGCATAAAGAAGAACTGTCTCTAAAATGAGTCCAAAATGAGACTATAACAAACAACTCCAAGTAGCTCCACCAAAAAAGGTTCTAGAATCTCCATTTTCATATGCCTCCAAAAAGCCTATTTTTAAGCAACTGAAACCTTCCTGAAAGAGCTTCAATATGTTTGAAAAGGTCAATTTTGACCATATCCATCATGAAAGGAGAAAAAATAACTCCTAGATACCCTCCAAAGCTCCTAAAAAAACTCAAGCCATCCCCTAGATATTTGGCAGATGTTGCTAAACCTCCCTCAAAGATGATTACCTTTCATAAATTCCTAACCAAATCTCCTTCATGACTTGGTCTTATGAGCACATGCTCACAACCGTACCTTGAAAACATAATCCACCTCATTTGCATTTAAAATGACATAAACTAAGTGGTTTATAATTTACCACTTTAAGTAAATGTTTACATTCTCAAAAACAAAAAATACAAAATGAAAAGGTCAAGGCTTGACCATGTGAGGGAAACAATGCATATTTATAAGTCTTGAAGACTTCATGCATGGCATATACAAGGTAACATAATACAAGACAAAGTATATGACTTGAAGTTTTTTGTCCACGGGTGTTAGGTACATTGTATATTTTTAAAATAAAAGGCAAAAAAATGCTTCTCCCATCGGTATGCTTTAGGGTAAAAACCCTAAGTGAAAAAATGGAAGGAAAAATAATGAAAAAAATTCATTTTAACCTTGAAGCTTCATGAAGAAGCTGTGACTTCCGCCAATGAGGGTTTTTGGTGCTCGACTGAAGGTTTCCATAGTGATTTTCCATTACATCATGATTTGCAGATAAAAATGCTCCATTCAAGTTCAAAATGAAGAAAAAAAATGAACATTTTGTCTTTTGAATCTCATTTCTAAAGAAACAAAAACTCCAAAATGAGTCATCTTCGTGTCTTCTTTGCATATTATCAACACTGGCCACGAATATTTGAGTTTTTGATGCACCTTTTCCCTTTGTTGGTAGATGTAATTGGTGACTTCAAGCTTCACTTGAACTTGACTCAAACTTGTTCAAAACAAACAATGAAAATCTTGTCAATAAAAGAACCTTATTCACCATTTGTTGGATTTTCAAAAACTATCTATGGTTGAAAACTCCCTCATACTGGGTCTTTCACTTTTTTAAGCTTAGGGATTGATTTTCACACATGCCGTAGCTTTATTGTTTTCATTACTTATATGGAAATGACCATACCTTGTACTTGATTTTGATTTATGTAGATATTCTGAGTTCCAGGTATTTTTTGTATTTTTCTCTTTGAAGATTTAATCCACTTTGACAACTTTTCATGATCTCACCATCTCTTGTTATACTGTGCATATTCATCATATTTGTTTCATGAGATGACATCTATACCTTCCAAATGAACCTGTAGCCTCACTAGCTCTTTTATGAATTTCTCAACTGACTGCACAGTCCCCTTTATCAACCTCTGTCACTGGCAAGTAAAGAATTTACACACTGCCAATACAAACTTCATGCCTCTGGTACTATTAATGCTAAGAATATCTCAAGTGGTTGTAGCCCACCCTTAGCATACAATTGTTGTTGCTTGATCATTCATAGGTTTTCATTCATGATCAATGCATTATCCTTCACATTTGTAGTAGAATATTGAGTCTTGTCAAGTGCATTATTGCTCTCTATGCTCTGCTTCAATGGATAACCCTGCTTAATGCGCTTTATGTCTCTTGATTGAATGACCTCAATCTTCTAATGATGTTATTATGGATGACTATCCTAACTTGCATAAAACCTATCTCTTTTGATATGTTATGATAGTCCTTATAAAGCTGAGCTAATTTATGCATTCAATGTTCAAAATCAATAAGAACCGTTTTCTTAATGTACATTACAAGGCCATTGATTGCTAAGGTCTATCATGCATAGACTATTGAAATTAGGTTTTAATTGAACCACAAACATCACTGCCCCCTCTGAAGTAACAATGAATTTACTTCCCTTTGTACAATCCCCTTCTCTTTATATACCTTGTTATAAATGTAGCTTTCAATAGAAACCTTTTAATTCTCCTTGTAATTGTCTTTTAGTTTCTTGTATGCTCGTTCATGGCTTTGTCTTTCTTAGGAACTAAAACTTGTGCATTTCCTATTAAGTGTCCCACCCTTAAGCTGTGAGTATATATTCTTGGAACAAAAGGCATACTCCAAACTCATAGTATTTATCCAATGACCATACTAAGATTTATCTATTTAAGGTTTGTTGTTGACTATCCTTTCTCTTACACTTATGTCACTTCTCTAGATGCTAAAACTCTATTATTAATTTGTCAATACACATATTGAGGTCTGCCTTATTGGGCGACCATTTACAATTATCATGTGACTATTCCATAATAGCTTAGTTCCTCATATAACTATGTTATTGCCCATTAAATATAAGGTGATTGTCCCTTCTTTGAGGCTGATAACTAGACACAATATTGATCTCATGATGTTCACTTTGCATAAATTTTTTTAATGAGCTAGGCTCGACCCTTGTGGGAGCCACATTTTCTACCACTCATGTTATAATATGATGTTTGAAATGATTTTATTGTACCTGTTCGTGCACACTAAACAAATTTGTTAGCAAAATAATTGAAGCTGAAAGCATCCATTGAACTTTGTCCTCCTTATGCATCTAATTTTTGATGACTTAATCATCTGATGAATGCCTAATAGGATGCATATTGCATTTCTATTGGTAATATAGGGATAAGGTAGAATGTGATTTTTCATTGCTCTAACACCACTTTTCAACAATCTTGCAAGTAAACCTTGGAGCTGGAGTTGGACCCAATGGTGGAGTTGAACCAAGATCAACATAACTGTAGTAATGATTCATCATTCCAGGTAATGATGAATCACCTTCTTTCCCTATTCTTATATTATTTTCAGTTGTGTGATAGACATTTCCTTCTTGTATTCAGTATTTGATTAAGTAATCAAATCAAGCTACTCCCACGACTTGTGCAGGACTTTAGTTTTTACAACATGAATAAAACAACATTTCTTATGCAAATTTATGAGTTTTTCTGTTACAAACATTTGCATAATAACATTGGAAATTCAAAAGTAATTAGATCTGTACAACAATGCATACTTAGTAGAAGATTTTGAAATAAATTGTGTACCCTTCAATGATGAATGCAACTCAACTCTACCTGTTTTGAGTTGTAGCTAAAAATAAGCAAAAATTCGGTGACCTCTCAAGGGTGTTTGCCTGCTAAACAAATTATTCTATTTTCCTCACTTATCTATTGGGCATGGAGTCACTTAGAAACTAGGCTTATGACTTAGGAAATAGACTCAAAACTTCTGTAACTCAAATTTGATAGAACATATATAAATAACACCTTGGCACTTATTGAAAATAGAACAGTAGAAAGAAAACTATCTAGCTGTGCTGAAACAACACTTAGGGAAATGAAACTTGCAACTAAACTAAAGCCTATTCTATCTTAGTATAACTAACAAAGAAATTGGTGAAACAAAACTACTGATTGGATTTGAAAAATAACACCCCTTTCTAATCAACAACTGATGCATTGCTGAAAAGATATGAAACACAAGCAGATATTCAATAGATTGTTGTAGTGTTTCACAAAAGATGCAAATTAGTTCACTTACATCTTGATTTTGATCATACCCACCACTGTCCTGAACTGGACAGGTGATCCAAACTTGATCACTTTCAGCTGCAACTCCAAAATCAACTTCTTCTTCAATTTCATCCTCATGTTTGGGTGCAAGCATGACATTTGGTATTTCAATAATCTCTAAACTGGCTAAATATCTAATTGGACAACCCCTAGAATGAACAAAATTTGAACTACCATTGTTGGCCTCCTGATTGAGATCTTGAAGATTAGTATCCATCTTTTGTTGTTGCTCAACCTAAACAATACTTGCATGTAGCTCAACCTCTTGGACACCCAAAACATAAATGTTTTATTTTTCAAATGAGGAAGGAAAATGTCCAAACAATGAGATAGCCTCTCCCAACACACTTTCAATCAATGCATCAACCTCTAGCTCCTCTGTACACTAGAAAGGAAGTTGCTCGCTAATATTATGCAAATCAACTTCATGTGAATTTTTTTGACTTGAGAGAATGGACTCACTCCCACCAAGACCATATTCTTCCTCCAAAGATGCTAGCATAACATCTAGACATGGGTAGAAAAAACTCAATTTTAGCTTGAAACAAATCTTCTTCATTCTTTTCATTGCATTTTTGTGTGAGAGGACTGCTATTGAGCTCATGACCACTCTCTTGAGGAATTAAAACTTCAAGGCCTTCAACCTCATGTTGTTGAATTATGACCAAACCTATACCCTCATCATCATGCTTAATAAAACATGGAAGATAATCAAATGAAATTATGAAATTATGGCCTACATCACCTTTTTCAAGCTTTTCAGGCTGATGTCTTGATTCTTGAACCTACAACTCACCACACTGCTTGACATCCTCTTGTTTGTTTGAATCTTGATCCTTTCCAAAAAAAATAGGTAATTCATCAATCCAAGCTGAAGGTTGGTCCTTTGCAATAGCCTTTTTCGCTCCATCACTTTGTTCCTCTAGATGAACTATTGTGACATTTTCCTCATTTTCAACAAAACAAGGAAGTTTATTAGTTAGAACATTCAAGGGTTCATCTGAAAAAGTGTTCTCTTGTTCAATCTTTTGTTTTTTTTGCTATCTATATTCCTCCATAGCTAAATGCAGCAAGTTTATATCTTTAGTCTCCTCCATATTGTGTGAGTTGTGCTGGTTAATGGGCTGCTCTAGAACAATAGGAACTATTTGAATATGTTTCTCTTTTGTAGCAACTCTCTACTTTTCAAAACTCTCTCCATGTAGCTGGTGTTGATAATCTGAATAAGCCTAACTACTTTGTACTTGAGTAGACAAGAGCTTCATTTCCCCCTCCTTAGCAGCTATCTCTCATTCAAGAGCCTCTTCAAATTGCATCCTTTGTGTCTTCAACTTTTGGTCACAAAAAAAGGCCTATTCAACCATTTATTGTTGCTGCATAATGGTATTTTTCTACTTCTTGATGTCTACCAACATGCCATACATGTGTGAGAACATCATACTAACATTATTAATCTACATATGTTCAAACCCTTGGCTCAAAGCCAACAACACACAGTCAAACTATTGGAGTAGGTCCAATACAGTTTGGTAATGATGCTTTGGAGGCTAATTATGTAAATAGTCATGTTGTTTAGCATCAAAAACCTCCTCTTGGGGTTGATTTCGATCAAGGAAAACTTTAGTGGCGAATATTCACCAATTGGCAAATTTACCATACACAACAGGGTGTCCAAATCGCTTGGATTTTATGAACTATCAGTCCAATGCATGTCCATTCGCAAATGGTTTTTTTTATGAGACATGTTTAGGCAATAAATTTTCCATAACAGACTATGTGTTTCCTATGGACCGATTAATATTTTTTCTTGGAATCCTGAGAGCATGTCATAAAATACCAACATATTTTCCAATACTATTAAAACAACATTATATGAAGACCCAATTTGCCAATTAAAATTTACAAATAGTTGCTTGTGAAGACCCATTTCACCAATTAAAATTTATAAATAGTTGCTTATGAGGACCTATTTTTCCAATAATATTTAAAAATAATTACATTTGAGGACACATTTTGCCTTGAAAATTACAAAGCATCGTTGTATAAGCATGCGAGATTCACCAAATTTTTAACATACCATTTAAAAATTTCGCAGAATTCGCCAAATATGGATTGATATAAATACAATTGAAACTGCTATTTATTATTACACATTTTTTTCGGTTCTAAGGTTCTACTTCTCGATTCAAAAGTCAGCGAAAGTCAAAAAATGTAGACTTAAAGGTGAGTGATCATTTCTTCATACTGTTATTAGTTATTAATTATAATAATAAGATTTCTTTATCTATTTTCCATTCTTGCAGTGAATATTAAACATGATTTTGAGTAGGGACTGGGATCTATATTCTCTTTTAGTTTGTCCTTCTTAAAAAACAAGACATTTTTTTCCAACTTTTATTCGAAGTGAGAGATCAATATGTCGAGCAACAAGGGTAAGAATCCTCAAGGTAATGAAGATACTAGGAGGCCATCAAAACGACCAAAACGTGGAGGTACCATACAGTCTTACTTTGGAATTGGCAAAGCTTTTGATCCATCAGATCAAGGTGGAGCTACATCATCAACTCTTCCACCAAATATTATTGAAGAAGGCATTCACAATACCTCACCGCCACAGGGAGGTCAAGGCGAGATTGCCATTAAGTTAAATCAAAATGTATCAAATGAGGATGATAATACCGTAGAAGATGTTCCAAGGGATACCCTGGTTAGCCAAAAAAAGATAATTGACTTGGATGAGGATGATGTTGGTAGCAAGAAAAGAAAAGGAAAATCAAAATTGGGGCGTAAGTGGGAAATGACAAGGAATTTTCAACTTGGTTGGTTGTCGAAGTACCCATTGATTGTACCAGTGGGGGTAGAAAATGAAAACGATATTGAAAGGGAAACAAAGGTCAAATGTATGATTTGTAGTTGGAAATGTGGAAGAGACAAGACTAGGGATAACTTTAAGAAACCCCCCCCTAGCAAAGGTGTAAAATCCTGGCGAATCTTTCCTTTTATTTGAAAAAAATATTAATTTTCCCTAGTGAATCTTATGCACATTATTAAAAAAATTGTAAAATCTCGGCGAATCTTAATGAATAATTGGTAAAAAAAAAAATCATAGTGGTGAATCCTAGTGAATAATCACTAAAATGATTAATTAAAATGGCGAATCTCTCCTTTAAAAATTTGCATAGTTGGTCGGTGCAGTTCCCTCATATTTCTTTTGTTTTTTTTAATATTGAAGTAGGGGCTCGAGGGCGGTAGCCATCGGCAAGGTCAAGGGGTAGCACCCCTTGTGGTGGTCAAGGGGGCAAAGCATTGGAGCACACATGGATTAAGCATTTCTTAAAATTATCACTTAAAAAAAAGATTATATGAAAAGTGAAATTATTACCATCGATTAGCTTTTTAATCGAATGGTTGCAAGTTAATTCCATGATGTTATATGCACATGCCTTTTAAAAAGGTTGTTGAGGCCCAAAATTTTTTTTGGGCCACAGGATCAAATCTAATCATGTGGCCCAAAACAAATTATGATCCTCAACAACCTTTTTAAAAGGCACACGCATATAAAGTCACAGAATTAACTTGCAGCCATTCAATTGAAAAGCTAATCGATGGCAATAAATAAAAAAACCTATTAATGGCTAAAATATCCCTAAAATGAAATGGTAAATTATTATTAGTGGCGATATTTCCCAAAACTTAATTGTAGGAATATATAATTATTGGCTAATATAAGTAATATTTGTAATTATAGTATAAACCACTGGCGAATAAGTTCCAATGACACATCGTTTAAAAAATAATGCATTGGCGAATTAATCGAGACAATTTTTTTTTTTTTGTAAAAACCTGGCGATTCAGCATCCTTTCTAGCTTGTATTATTCACCATTTTTGGAGGTCCCAATTTCAAATATTCGCCAATTGGCAAAGATTTGCCACTAAATTTTTCCATGGACAAGATGTTAAATCTTGACACTATAGAAAAGCATATCGGTAAAGTTTATGAAAAATAAATCATAGACGAAAAAGAACAATCAGTCGTACGATGGAAATCAAAGGAAGAATGTCTTCATGCTAAGTATGTCGCAGATTATGAAGAGCATAACCATATAATGTTGAAGCTTGAAAAATGTCAAGGTATACTTGAGGCTCATTTTGGAAAAGCCATGGTAGCAACAAATCTGTCAAAAATTGTTCAGATGAGATGTTTTTCATATTTTGTCCAGGGGGCATCCTATGACAGGCTACCTAGAATATTTTGATTTATTATCTTATTTGAGTGTGCCCCGCTTTCCCTTCTCACATTGGTAAGTAAACGCTAGATGGGAATGGGTGAACTTTCTTGCTACAGTGGAAAAGGAAGATTTAAAGGAGAAAGTAAAAGAGTCAAATTTCATTGCATTATCTTTAGATGAAGTTACTACGGTAGACAATACTTCTTGGGTCTATATGCATTTGTATACTGTAGAACAAAATGTTCGCCAAGCTCATCATCTTTGTGTTCATAAAATGAAGGACAGTTCAACATCACAAAATCTATTTGAACTAGTCAAGAAATCTTTGAATGAAATTGCAGGTATGGATGAGCTGACAATTGCCAAAAAGTTGGTGTGTGTAGGAGCTGATGGAGCTGCAGTGATACAAGGTCAAAGGAGCAGTGTTTGCACAAAGTTACAAAATACTTGTGCACCATACATGCTTGGCATTCACTGCATGGACCACATAATGAATTTAGCATTCAAAATTGTAAGAAAGTTTCCTACAATATCAAAAGTTGAAAATCTAGTTCACGAGATCCACACATACTTCTGTCGAAGTCCCAAATGTTTCCTTGAATTTAAAAACTTTTCTAAGGGAATAACACCTGGAAACAAGCTTCTCAAGGATGTTGATACTAGATGGATCTCCCTGTATGGACCAACGCAACGAGTTGTTTCAGAATATCAATCCTTGATTGGAGTGATGTACGAGTATCACAATACAATAGACAAAGGTCCTGACCTCTTATATAGGTTAAGCGATATAGAGACACTCTTGACTTTAGCTAGTCTTCTCCCCATGTTGGATGAGATGAAAAATCTTATGAAGAAAGCCCAAGACAAAACTATGTATATTTATGAGTATGCCAATCTATGTAAACTTACATGCTTGGCCCTCGATCATCTATATCTAGATCTAACACAAGAAGGCACAAATTATTTGATGTGGCAAAAAATTATTGATTTTAATAATCCTGATAATTATTTACAGTTTAATGCAAGCAAGCACTTATGTATCTGTGTACGTGGATATGAGATACCAATGTACCATTGTAAGACAACCAGGAACTCTAGTAGAGAATTAACTATTAACGAGGAAGATTTTAATGACACTGTTAAATCTATTAGTGATAATTTGAAGGAGATTGTAAAATTTCTTTCCTCAGAGATTTGTGAAAGATTCCCTCGACATGAAATACTTGAAGTCGTATTGTGTATCCTCAATTTTGGGTAAAATGAGATAACACAAAATATTTTCATGATTAAGTCAAAATATTGATCAAACAGTTTTCGAAAAAGGTAACATACAATGAGCAGACAATAGAAGGAATTTTAAATGAAAATAAGCTTAGACAAAAATGTAGGAGTTTTGCAACAGCTATGAGGGACCAGTATAAATCCATGGGCAAGGAGAAGGCCTTTGAACCAGGATCAATAAAAAAGGTTTGGACAAGCTTAGGTCAGTGTGAAATACTGTGTGGTTCGATATCAACATATTTCAAACTTGCTAATTTATGTCAAACAATGATATTGGGGTTGATGGAGGATGAGAGAGTTTTCAACACATTGGGGTTTTCGAAATCAAAGTTAAGAAACAAACTGAACAAGAATTTGGAAAATTGCTTGAGGATGAAAGGAACTGCGTATAATGTCAAAAAAATTCCTTTTCAAAGGGCACTCACAATCTGGAGGTCCACATGTGAAAGAAGAGGGACCGGGTTGTGCAACACAGGCACTCCAATTCCAAGCACTGGTACTGATGGAAGTGGCAGTGGTAGTGGGACTGGGATAGATGACAATGATATTGAAATTGATACAAATCACACAATGAATGTTGAATTTGAGACATAGGCCGAAGAAAGTGAAGAGCAGACTCAGAATCGAGATGAATCTTTTACTTTATCTCAAGATGAGCATCAGTTTGAGGACCTTGACTCTGCTTGGGAAATAGAAGAGAATTAGCAGGTTTTAGGTATTTTTACTGCACTTCATGAATCAATTTCCATTGTTCCAAAGTCCAAACTATAGTTGATGATATTTTATATTGTATTCAATGAACATTGAAATTGTGAATCATTGCACTTCATGATATCTTATTTTATATTGCACTACATGAATCATATTCCAAACTATGGTTGATGATATTTTATATTGTATTCAAATAAATTGTGAATAATTGCACTTCATGATATTTTATTTTATATTGCACTTCATGAATCATATGCCAAACTGTAGTTGATGATATTTTATATTATATTCCATCATCCATGAAATTGTGATATTTAAATTTAAATTTGATCTCTTAAAAGGAAATTTACTTTTTCTTTACAAAGAAACTAGCCTCCACTGAGTCCACCCCACTTATCTTCCACATATCAATAATCACAAAAACATACCAAACTTTGATTTTATGAATAATGCAAATTGTAGAAATTTTTGTGACAAGATCCATATTATAGCCTACATTGCATCCATAAACAAATTTGAAATTACATAGTGACGTAGTCCTTCCCCCATTCCTAAAAAATTCAATACCATTGGCCTAACAATGCTTCATCGGCGGAACCCCCATCACAACCCCACGATGGTCCGATGAAAATAGCTCACAACCTAGTATCAGTGTAACAATACTCTATCAGGCTAACTCCTAAGGTGTTCTCCCCAATATACTGATAGATTCAAGTTGTCAACAAAAGTAACCATGAATTATTGAATGCATAAAGTATATCAGGGGAACTAGGGTGCATCGGGGAAACATTATCTGGCGTCCCACCGATAGAATGAAGGAAACGTGTCCATCAGTGGAGAGGGTGGCTATCGGTGAAAGACTGATGTGACATCCCAGGGCATCATCGAATTCGAGATATTTGAAATAAAGTTTCTTCTATGATGACAAGACTGAAAGACGGTCCATGAATGGTGCATTTATGAACCAAAATTGAAGTGAATTATATCACAAGTTGATCGCATAGTTGTTACAAAATCTTGGAAGATTTCGCTTAGGGCAGAAGCAAAAAGGCAAAAGCTTGGAGTTTTGACACAACAAAGACTGGTGGACTATGGAGGCGACTCAGCGAGACTCACGTAAGTACTTTAGACCCAACTTAGAAGCTATTTTCATCAAAAGCTTAAGATTTAAATAATGGAAGAGAGTACAGACAAACCCAAAGCTAAAAAAAAACCGAAAAGACTAAGACTTTGGATCAACTGGACATTAAAATGCCTAAGAAACTCCTAAATGAAGACCTGATAGATCAATGCCCTAGGTTGGGGCCGAGACCCAAGAGGAGTGCTCAAATGAATCCTTCCATGGATCAAATATGGTACAAACATAAGGGCTTAGGAGATATTTGGACACCGCAATGAGGGTACGACCTCTTCATGTACCATTACATAAAAAAATTTAGGTTTCAACCAGTCTGCAATCTGTGGAGGTTGAACCTGAGAAGACTTGTGGTGTCTAATGTGTTTGTAAACACAAAGATAATTAAAGATATTTATATCAAATATGACCCCAAGAAAAGAACTATTCAGTCACATGGCAGGGGTGACATGCTTGTTATTTCTAGGGATCTCATTTCTAATGTATTTCAGTTAGAGTGTTCACTGAATTTATCATTCACGGTCAAAGATCTCTTGATAGAGTATCGCCAGATGGATACCAACTATAAGAGATGGAAATTGCCTTTTCATAGGCCCAAGGATGAAGGAGGCCAACTCAGGAGGTTCTCTAGCAATGAAAACCCTCATTTCCATGAAGATCTATTTGAAGAGTATTTTTGATATACCTATTATTCAACTAGTCAGGTTTTGGGAGTAGAGGTTTTCCTCTCGTGTTGATTTCCCCAATGGTATTAGCTGGAGATATACAAAGCATGGATGTGAGGCCATTTGATTATGCTAGCTACTTGGCCAATGCCCTACATTGAGGGCTTGAAAAGATTAAAAATAATAGTGATAATATTAATTTTGAACACTATTCTTTACTTATGCATTTTATTTTGTACGAGGGACAAGTTAGAGGGGTCTGGAGTAAAGAATTACAGATAAAAGATACAGATGAAAATGGATATTTCAAACCTGTACAAATTTGGACTTCATTGTGGGACAACCAATTTGGTAGGTCTCACTACCTTTATTTTGAAGAATTTTTTGTAAAACCATTGATGAAGTTGCTGGGATATCCATGCAATTATAACCTATCCCCAGAAGTACAAAGATTTCTCAGACCAAAGGAAAATGAATGAAGAAATAAAGTGAATCATAACTGAGGAGACTGGTATTCTTTCCTTGATTGTATAGTGATAAGGGTTTATGGGTTCGAAGGAGCTCCACACTTGATGTCACAAGTAGTTCCTGACCGAATTGTTTATTTAGAAATTGTGAGGCAATTGGAAAAATCTGATGCCAAACACCTCAAAGGACATAGCAAACAATCAATTATGCCCAACACCTTATGTTTTGGAGACTTTACAGTGGTTTCCAATGAAGGATATGGGGAAAGTGATGGTAAACTAGCACAATACAACCTACCTCTAGGTGATGTAAGGAAACAATTTGATGTAGAAGGGTTTATTCAAAAGGCAAGATTATCATAGGGGCTATTAGGGTATGAACATTTTTTCTCAATCAACGATGTGATAAGAAACCATGATGAGGCTTCCACCAAGGAAAGAATGGCTGCCTATAACAAGATTATGCTTGCAGAGGAATGGAATAGAAAAAATGTCCCATATTATTCAAAGGAATTTGGTGAGATACATGATCCTTTAAAATAAATTGAACAACTCATCGCTCATGTCAATGAACTGGTAAAGGATGTTCCCCCAATTGTTTTTGATGCACCTCATGCAACCTATTCAGGAGTACAAGATGAAGACATAGAGCCCTTGGATTACATACCTTCAAAGCCTACTCCTGAGGTATGTTTTTTGTAGATAATAATATAATTGAAGAAGAGGAGGGTGATGAAGAGGGTGAGCAGGTCAAACAAATAAGTGCTCCTATGATTGCACAATACGAGCCCCCTCAAGAGTAGAATATTGTAAGATTTGAGGTATCAAATGAACTATCTGATGATGTGAGGGTCAAGGCTGAACAATAGTTTATTTCTGATTGTGATTTTGTTAAATCTTATGAATTTAAATCATTTGTTTATGAATATAAAGTCAAAAAAATGAGACAAAAGATACAAGATATCACTCCTGAACAAGAGGCAACCGCTCTGGAGGAATTTAAATGGGAAGTAGATAAGGAAATGGAGTCCATCACTCCTGAAAGAGGAAGGGAATTACTTCAAGAAGCTAGAGTGTTGCTCTTGCCAGAGTGGGATATTATCTCTTCAATTGTATTTGATAGCTTCAAAAAAAGAGGGGATGAGACAATGAAATTAATAGAAGCAAGTGACAAAATGTATTTAGGATTTGGGTACAACCTAGATGAAGCCACCTTGCTTATTTGGTCACTGTATCCCCATGATAAAAGACTTGCTATAATTAGTAATCCAAACCAAGTGTTTGGAAATCTCTTGGTTCAACGAGTAGGGGATACCAACCCTATGGGGATAAGAAAATGGAAAATAAATGTGGCAAAATTTACCAAACCACAGATCAAAAAAATGATTAAGGAAAATGAAAAACTGAAGAAGGAGCTAGTAAATTAGAGAGAAAGAAAATCTTCCTCCTCCACATCAAAGTTTTACTCTCCATATCTTGAAAATGATAAGAGAGTGTTTGATGCATTGGCTGATGTAGCCTATTGGAAGAATTGCCATCTAAAATCCCAGGGGAAATGCAAAGAATTGGAGAAAGAAGTGAAAACCATCAAATATAACACTATATCTGAAATGATAAAAGAAAGATTCAAAAAAAATGATGAACTGTGCTGATGAATATTGGAAACTATTTAAACAAACACGCATTAGATTGGTGGAGAATGAATGATTGCAGCCTAGAATGATGGAGAAAAAAAAGGATCTCGTAGATAAGAATATCATGAAAGGAAAAATATTGCTGACATATAACAAGCTGGTAGAATCACATAATAGATATCATAACAGGCTTAGGGAAGATTTTGACTACTTTGATTTAGTCCTAACACTTCATAATGGCATTGGAAATCTGCGAGAATATGATGATTGGAAGGAAGATCTTGATGGGCTTCTAACTGTTGTGTTGCAAGAAATAAATGAGGAGGATATGGTTTTACAAAACACTCATAAGCAACTCAAAAAAATAATGTCGATGGAATATGATATGAAACAAGCCATCTCTAATGTTGACACCTATGCTGAACATGAGTATATCCATCATTTCTCTGCAATCAATCTGTTTATTAGCCAAACTGTAGATGTGTCAGATGCAACGAGACAACCATTAAATTCAAAGTAAGAACGCCAACCGACACCATGATGAGCGCCCTATCATGGAGTAGAATCTTTGAACAGATCTTAGGTGGTCATGGGCTTCTACTTGGAGATTAATAGATTGGTGCATTCACCCGTGATATTGTTTTATTTGAGTTATTTTTAGTTGTCAAATGTCATGACTTTTTGTAACGGGTTTGTAGCTTGTTGCCTCTCATATATAAGAGAGATCAAGACTTGAATATGAGATCATCACATCATTTTTATTTAGACTTTAGAGTAGAAAATAGTAAGAAGATAGATAATAGATTGCACCAATTCGCCCATCCATCTCATATCATAAACTATTTTTATAATGCATATCATTTGAAGATCAATACAATGGAGAAGGTTACACATAATTACTGATTTTATTTCGAGTGTTCAACTGCTATGGATTCATATGCCTATATGTTATTAACTTATTTGGCTGTCTCCAAATTGGTTGTTAATGTTATTCAAATTGAGTGTGTGGAAGTACATTTAATTTGTCAGTACATTGAATTTGAATTCTTCAGGAATAGGGGTTGTGACCATGGAGTTTTGGATTTATTTATGGATATGATCAAGTAGTAATGTGGGCCACAAAATGGATTTGGTCACACAAATGTCTACAATTTATGCTAATCATAAAATCAAATGTAGTGTATTTTTGCAGTATGTGCGATGTGGGTGAGGTGTAAAATGGTGGATACTAATCAAGATTTTTAGTCCCAACATAACATAAGCTAACAGTTCAACATCCATAGCTTAGAATCTCTACCAAGAAGTAAATATAATAAGCTAATAATTCAACATCCATAACTTGGAAGCTCTACCAAGAAGTAAATATAATGAGCTAATAGTTCATCACCTTATAGTTCATATTTAAATTGTGTTAAAAGTAAAACTTGAACATGTACTCAGTGATTCATCACTCAACTCAATGCTTAATAATATTTTAACAATAGTATTAGTATCATATACAATAATGAACATCAACAATCATTTAATCATTAATGTGTATCTCGCATTTAAAACCATAGACTTTTTCTTCAAATGATAAAATAAATAATACATATAATTGAACATCATTACATTACTGATGTTTGATTGATTTTCACATGAAGGAGTACATATAGGAATTGGAAATGAAAAATCTTGCCAATGCCCAAAGACAAGTCTGCACAGAGCTGATTTGGAACTTGGAAACTCATATTATCAAAGATTAAAAATTAAAAATCAAGTCATTGTATCACCTTTTCTAGCAACTTCCACTCTTCAAGTGGTGGAATTTCCATTTGTTCTAACTGATGTTGTTTGACTTGAAGTTTTGTTAACATTTCATGATTGTAATTGGAAGTGGAACCTATCTTGAATTCTTCAATCAATTTTTCATTCAAGGTTATCAGTGTTCTGATGGAATCCAAATAGTTCACCACATCTAGGTTATGAGGAAACTGGTCCAAATCAATCTTCCTTGCACCCTCCATCTTCTTTCTAAAACCATCCTTTCCAATGAATCAGTCATTTGTGTCAAAAGCCTCTAGAAAACCAAGCTCTGTGAAGTTCCTTACCTTTTCATCCACCACCTTCATCTTGTCTACAACCAAATGCAAATGTTCCTTTGTTCCACGCATTCTCGAACACTTTTCAATGATAGATGACAACTTCATTGAGGTATCAATCTGATTAGTAATCCATTTTGATTTCAAATCATTGTCACTAGCTTTGTAGATTGTTTGTAGAACTTGATTTGCAAATTTATCTAATTCCAAAACATTTTTGTTGTCCACTAAATATTTGTTGAGCTTCTTATAATGTTGTTTGATAGAATCAATCAATTGAAACATGTCACAAAAATGATCAAACCTCTGCATTATTTCATCCCATAACTTTTGTTTCATATGCCTCATTGTATCTCTACAAAATGCAGATAACTTATTTTGACAAGAGTTAATTTCTTCTTTTGCTTCCATTAGCTCTATCTCCAATCTTTCATTTTTTTTTCTCTGTTTCTCCAATTTTTGTTCCCACTATGCATTTCCATTCGCAATGCTTAGTCTTAATTTTTCTGAAGTGGATTTTTCCTCATCATATTTCTTGTTGCTCTCATCTAGCCTTCGCTTCAGGTCATTCACTTCTCTCTCATTTGGTTTATCCTCTTTGCTTGTTGATGTAGAGGCAGATTTTTTTATTCTTTTTTCTAATTCATTGCTCTTGTTATCTGTTGCTTTCCTCTTTGCTTTCTCATTTGTTAGGTCTTCCTGTAAATTTTCTATTTGGGTTTGCAACCTTTTCTTCTCTCTATCTTGCTTTAGCAATGATGTGTACACAAATTCATTGTTCTTCTTTGATACATTAATTTTGTTAGTATTTTTTAGGCCAAAAAAATTCAATTGAAAATTGGTCACTTGGTATTCAAATCGATCCGTCTAATTTGTTGGTTTTTTTTGAACTATGGGAACAAAAATTGTGTACTCCGTGATTTCTTTATTTGTGTCAAATGTGGGTAATACCATGGTTTTTGCAGGCTTTGAAGTTATAGCAGACACACTCTCGATTAGTTGCTTCATTTTTTTTTTATACAAGTCTGATTTCTTTTTAAACTCTTCAATGAAATCATAACTTGGGGACATAGGAACAATGGAATGCTTGAATGGAAAAGGAATAGGAGTACTTGCATTTGATAATGATGTCACAACCACAATAACTGGTAGTGGGGGAGTGCCTGGAAATAACTCCTTTGTGGTGGATCCACTGATAGTGTGACTTGGACCTGTCAAAATCCTTTGCCTCTTTTGTTTTCCTTGATCACCTGGTGTTTCTGTGGTATCTTGTATTGTTTTCCTCTTATGTGTAGTTTTTGTTGTAGCACATGTTGACCACTACTAGTACTACTACCCAAACCATTGCCACCAATGGTAGTTCCAGTTGCACTAAGCTCCCCACCATGGGAATGTCCTAGTTGTGATTGTATCTGATCATGAGGATGAGGATTAGAAGCTCAAATAAATTGAATTATTTCAACTCTACTTGTATGCCCTTGGTCTACTATATTAGCTCCAACGCCAAATCTATCAACTGGTTTTCTATGTTGTACATCTATTACTATAGGAACTCCTTGTCCTTGGGACCCCAAACCACCACCTTCATAACTCATTTTTTCAGCTATGACTGCTCCTGAACTATATGCTTCTTTTGTGGCCTCACTTAAACCAAGTTTGTACTTGCCATGGATTTGTTCTACTTCTTCCCTATCATCATTAGATTCATCATCACTTTCTTTGTTTCCATGTTCATCAGGATGCTCTATATTCCACATTTCCTAAACTCTTTATCTTCTTTGTTATTTCCATACTCTGCAAGAGCTCTTGGTTCACCTAGCTCCTTCCTCATAGACCAAAAGGCAGTAATTTTTTATCATGACCAATTTTTATCTGTAACTTCCTTCTCTAGACAACCTGAAGTTTTTACTCTACTAGATGGTTTATCACTTTTTTCATAAAAAATGTTGTATGTCCTGATTGTCTTTTGATACAATGCCATAATTTATGTTGACAATTGTTCAAAAGAAATACCATTCTCAGCAACACTTTTCTCCATTGTTATTTTGACCTCATCCCAACTATCCTTGTTTCTCAAGTTTTTGAGCAAGGGTTTACTTTGATGTTGAATTCTACTTGCAACATTCCTATTGGCCACACTTATTGATTTAATGATGTCACATGGATCATACTGCCAGTGACAGATAGCATCAAAATCAAAAAAATTCAAAAGATTATGTGCCACACTAAATTATTTTCTCTCGAATGTGAACCCTCCACATGAAAAAGGTAAAGAATGAAATAAGGTCTTCTTTTGCTGACTGAGAAAGTGTAGTTCATCAACACTCTACACTTGCCTTACATATTCCAATGCAAAAACCATTTCTATCACATGTATTGGAATTTTGTATGGCTATACTCCCGATCCATAAAATCTTAGCGCAATATATTCTTTCATTAAGTACCAATCATCCACTTGTATTTATTTTCCTAGTTGAATGTAGTTTCTACATGACATAGGAAATCTAGACATTGGAGTATTTGTAATTGCTTGATGTAATGGAGCCAAAAATTAGTCTACAAAATGACTATAGTTCCTTTGAGAATCATGCATCCTTATCTCAATGGTCCATTCATATACTGGAGCCATTTTCTTTTCCTCAGCATTACTATAGGGCTGAATGTGAAGCTTGTTGGTTTGAAACATTCCTCTAAATTTGAATAGAAAAGGATAGCACAAGTAGGCTATGAACCTAAATGTCTTGGTGGAACCTACTTTAATCATTAAAAATTGTTTATGCATGGATTCTACAATATGCTGAATAAAATTATATTTGAAATGTTGAACACCATAATAGATATTAAATACCATTTCAAGGAGGCTTGCACCCACTTCCAAATTGCTATCTAGACCGGCAAAATGCTAGCATGGAGATAGTATCCTAAACACATGGTTTAAAAATATCCAAATCATAAGGAGGCTTATGATCACCTTTCAATTTGTTATTATCCTGAACTATTTTATTTAATAAAGTATTTTTCTCCCTTTCTTCCACTGCTTCATAATCACTAGCAAGTTTTTCTAGGTCAATGTGGATGTCTCCAAATTCTTCGGTTGTAAACCCCAACATTTTTCCAAGTTCTTCTACATTAATGGATAACAATACTTCTTTGCTATCTTTATTAATAATTGCTCTTTTGTTATCATCATAATTTTGGGCACATACCATGATAAATTATGGGCAAGGGAAAACCTCATGTAACATCATGCACCCTAATCCAGTTACCCATGGTGCACTGATACTATTAACTTGTGTTTGCTTTGCAACCTTATTCTGAGATGAAAATCTAAGTTCTGAGTTACGCCTACCATACATTTCAGGATCATAACTATCATGGTACCCATCAGTGAAACCTGGGGTTTTAATTAATTCTGCATAATGCATTTTTTTATCGGACATTAATCTAGTGGTACTGGTGGTAGACATGCTTATACAATGTGAAGTAGTGAAATTTGAATTCCCTAATACCTATTAGTCCTTAATTTTTCTTAATTCTTAATTCTCTAAACCCAAACTTCAAAGTTTGACAAAATAAGCAGGGAAGACTTTAGTGGCGAATAATTGAAATTGGGACCTCCAAAAATGGCGAATACTGCAAGCTAAAAAGGAGACTGGATCACCAGGTTTTTACAAAAAAATAATTTCGTCTCGATTAATTCACCATGTAAACAATGTGTCACTGGAAATGATTCGCCGGTAATTTATACCATAATTAAAAATATTAATTATATTCGCTAGAAATATTATATTCCTCTGATTAATTTTTGGCCAATATCACCACTAATAATAAATTACTATTTAATTTTAGGGATACTTTAGCCTTGAATAGGGCTTTTATCTATTGCCATTGATTAGCTTTTTCATTGGATGGTTGTGAGTTGATTCTATGATCTAATACGCATGTGCCTTTTCAAAGGCTTGTTGAGGCCCAAAATTTGTTGACCCCGTGAGGGGATGTTGCCCCCTTGACCCCCATAAGGGGGCTCTGCTCCCTTGACCCCCGCAAGGGGTGCTGCCCCTTGACCCCGCTAGTGGCTGCCGCCCCCGGGCCCCTACTTCAATATTACAAAAAACAAATAAATATGGGGGAACTGCGTCGACCAACTATGCAAATTTTTAAAGGAGAGATTCACCATTGTAATTAATATTTTTAGTGATTATTCGCTAGGATTTGCCACTGTGATTATTATTTTTACCAATTATTTATTAAGATTCACCAGGATTTTACAATTTTTTTTAATAATGTGTATAGATTCACCAAGAAAAATAATATTTTTTTCAAAAAAAAGGAAGGATTAGCTAGGATTTTACACCTTTTCTGAGGGGGGGGGGGTTTCTTAAATTTATCCCTAAAAATAAGATTTTAAGAAATGTCAAACGATGAAATGTAGCCGCAATTTTTTTTTCACTTACCTCAATTCTGAGTCTTGACTATTGAAAAGATTAATGCTGATAGTCATGGAAATTGGAATGACTTTGTTGGAAGTGGAACTATGGAATCCAAAATAGACTGGTGCACTGCAATGAGCAATCTGAAGAGTGAAGACTGAAATCTCCCCGTGTGCTGACCCTCTCACTTAAAAAAAAATCACTTAACACTTAGCAGTACAAAGTGCTTTAAATTCTTTTTTTTTTCTCGAAATTGAAACATTAAAGTGAATGAAACGTCTTAGGTCTACAAGTTGCAAATTCTTAACCGTTGATCTTTCTAAATCTAATGGTTATAGGGTGATTCCAGAGGTTTAAGTTCACAAGCCTATCACTCTGTGCATTTCATTACAAAATGCAACTACAACCATACATCAAATGTTCATCCAATGGTTGAAACTTGAGTAATTTATGATATTAACTTAAAACAATAAACATGACACATGTGGTTTAAAGTTGTTTTAAACTTTTGTGTGCAAGGATTGACATCAAGGCCAAGGGGCCGGTAACTTAATGTTGCAAAGGACTTAAAAAAATGAATAATGATATGGTGAACCGAGGGAGAAGGTCAATGAAAAATTAGAAATCAATAACGACAACATTTAGTATTTATAATGTTTTTTGTCAATTTGATGGAAACTTTCTTTTTTCATTTGTATTGCTTTATGTTTTTTTAAATCTGCATGCATTTATTTCTTAAATAGTTATACCACAAAAATATACCACACTTTGATTTTATGATGAATGCAAATTATAGAAATTTGTGTGACAAGATCCATATTATAGCCTACATTGTATCCATAAACAGATGTGAAATCTCGTACTCATAGTCCTTCCCCCATTCCTAACAAAATTCAATACCATCGACATCGACCTAACAATGCTTTATCAACGGAACCCCCATTACAGCCCTACTGATGGCACGAAGAAAATAGCTCACAACCTAGTATCGGTGTAACAACACTCTATCGGGCTGACTCATAAGGTGCTCTCCCCGATATACTCATAAAGTCAACAAAATTAAGCACATTGTTGTAACATATAAACATCGATGGAACGAATGATTGCACTCCCTCGATGGCCCGATATAACCATGAATTATCAAGTGCATATTGCATAAATTATATTATTTAATTTCTCAAAGGGAAAAAACTGATTTGAATATATTAATAGACACTGAAGTTTGAACTCAAAAAATAACTCTTTACTGTAAGTGTAAATGAATAACGAAGAATAACACAACACAACCATTTATTTTATTCCAGATTAATAATTTTTTCCAAGTTGTTGCTCGTGACAATGGATTACAAATTGATTCCAATTTCCAAGCTTCTGATGGTGACAAATTAATACAAATGTAACTCTAAAAATAAATGCATGATTCCAAGCTTCTGTTTGTGACAATGTAATACAAATGTGGCACTGAAAATAAACGCTAGGGGAAAGGTGGTACTAATCATTCTGGGGAAATGGGAGCTGTGAAGGTACAAAATGTAATTATCCCCTTTGAGAACTAGAGTCATGCAGAAGATGTAATACAAATGTCTCTTTGAAAATAAATGCATGGGGCTTGCATGGCCAACCATGTCGGGGAATAGGGAGCTTGTGAAGATACAAGAGGAGTAGCAAATATTCTCCCATCTTTTGCACACAACTTCCATGCATTGGTATAGCACTTACCTCCATCATAGATCCTCATCCTGGTTCAAAACCTATCTGAGAAGTCAGGTTAACCAAATCAATTTCTTTCCAATTCGACCCATTCTGAACTTGAAGGAAATTCATCTTTTACTGACTACTCTATAACTACATAATTATAGGTAGGAGAATTTATAGTATCCCCAATAATATCGCATCATATTCTTCGTGAATCCTTATTAATCCTAGAAAATGAAAACCCTTATGACGCTATCCACTATTCACTATCCCTATTTATGGGCCACCAGTGCTGCTACTAGCCTAGGTATAATGATAATTGTGATTCGTGTACAATTAAAATGTTTAATTTGATTGACATCTGGCTACATGCCAACTGTACCTCAAGTTGTCAAAATCACCAGTGCCACTCAAATGATATGAAATCATTAAAAATCTTGTTTCGTTAAAGCTATGAGATGTCCAAGAAATTGCTTCAGATGTTCATATCACATATGGCATTAATCACTGCCATTGCCACTGCCAACACTAGTAGTACGATAACTACACTTTCTTCAAAAAGATTGAGTATTTCAATTAAAAGAAATGTACAACGTCGAGGCATTGAAAAGACAAAATGAGTGATGAATGATGAGCCTTGATCTTGCCACATGTCTCCATCTAACGGTTCTAGTTTTATTTCAGAGGTTTCAATTCGCAAGTCTAGTGCTTTAGAAATTTACTTTCGGAATGCAACTCCTTTTGCTTGTTGGTGTACAAATTTGTCCCTTTAACCATGAAAGTAGATGCAAAATATTTTAAAACAAACAACACAAAATCTGTTTGTCTCACAATCAATGATCACATGCAAAAAATATGTAAAGAAACGCAATAGTTTCTTTTTAACAAATGAATTAATTTGAACACAAAGTCTCAGAGATGAAAATATACGCATTTTGACCTAATAGATAAACATTGAAGAATAATCATGAAGAAACAAAATTCATTCATGTTAATAAAATGAAGCATTAATAAATACACAAATTTAGAAATATATTCTTTTATCTCTCTAATGCCAAAAATGTGGATTCACAGACCTGTCACCCCACACCCTGTACAATCAAAAAGCGCTCAAAAGCTGAAACTACCTCCCCTTATCATTACGTGTTACAAAAGGATTCATGCATGTTGTTAAACTGCTAGAGGTGTTGGGACTTTATAAAGTTCTAACTACATTTCCATAACTAAATTGTGAAATTCAGTGTGTTCTTCTTCTTCTTCTAAAACAAAAATCACCCTATTGTACTCAACATTACTGGTTTTCTCTTTCCACGTCACTAAACGCAGCTGGGAAACGATGTCGAGTTGCTCCTCTTCATGCCAATTCAAATTTGGTTTCATGATGGGTACAGGTTCATCTTCCCATTCCCTGATATCGCCAAGAAGTACCATTTTTAGGAAACTCTAAGTTTGGAGTTGAAAATGTTGTCACCTTTCCTCGTATGCAGGCTCACTTAACTTCACCGACAGGAAGTGACCATTTATTTGCCAAGAAAAAAGTGCCAATCTGCCACTAAAGATTACGTTAAACCTCAAGTTTGTGTTTGAAATCATTTGAGAAGACATCCCTTAATGGCACCATACAATTTATTAAATGAGCTGACACTTTGAAAGTTGTGCATCTCGTCGAGGTCACCCCATCACTAAGAAACATAACTCTATAACCATTTGTACAATAATAAATTCTCAACCATTGATTTCTAGAAATTTAATGGTTCTAGTGTTATTCTAGAGGTTTCAATTCACAAGTCTAGTGATTTTGAGATTTACTTTCGGAATGCAACTACAATCGTCCATCAAACATTCATCGAATGGTCCCTGTGATTTTTAATTAGAATATCCATTTATTTTGCCACTGAATTTTTTTATTAGTTTGAGATTCTATTTAATTCGCCAATGAAAATATATTTTTTTCTTTGAAAAAAGGTTTTAATCGCCAACAATTTTTTTTTTCTATTTTGAAAACAAGATTGATTCGCCAATGGAAAAAAAATTCAGGTTTGAAAAACGGTTTTAATCGCCAATGAAAAATATTTTATTCAATTAAAAAAAATTGCAATTCGCCACAATTTTCCATAGACTTCTAGGGATTATAAAAGATTCGCTAATTGGGATTTTTTTTTTCTCGAAAAATAAAAAAATTCGCCAATAAAATTAATATTTTTTGTCGGGAAGTATACAGGATTCACCAAGATTTTGCTCCTTAACCAAGGGGGCAGGGGGGGGGGTTCTTAAATTTTTCCTTGATTTTGATCATATACTGCCTGATAATGAGATTGATCAGGGATGGGAGGGTGGAAAACATGATGAGAATGTTGGTAATATGTTGTTATAGGGTCATTTTGAGTAAAACTTGCAGCATCCTCAGTATAATATGGCTGATAGGAATATGTAGGCACAACATTTTCATGAGATGGTGAATGGTAAGACATATTACAATGAAACAACACCTAGACTGCTAAAACCAGTTATTTAGGGCTTGGAGTCACCAGGTATGTTAAAAAACTTGCCTCCAAAGGTAGAAAGTACTGATGTACACACCAAATAACAGTAATGCATAGTACAAATGGACTAACACTATCAGTTCTTTGTCCCGCTGGGCGTGCCAAAAAATGTTATCTCTTAAACTTGCACCCGAAATGAGTTGTGAAACTCAGTTAGCTAGAGAAACATGGGAGAATTCTTGGGTAGTGGGTCACCCAAAATGAGAACAAACCTCCAGATAGGCTGACTTCCTAGTTGGTTATATCACTTAAACTATTAATTTTTTAAAGGAAAAGGGAGAAGGATTGTTGAAAATGAATAAAATTGAAAGCATAAAATAAAGTGATACACAAAAATTAAGATGGATAATGAAACTTATAAATCTAAACACTTGGCTCAAATTGAAAGGAAACAAATTTTACATAGCTTATTGTAGTAAGTTTCTACATGAATATTTCACTAAAGGGTCAAAATACAAAAACCAACAAATTAAAGATATTCTTCACAATTGAAAAGTTACATGCATTCCTTAAACACAATTAGTAACTTGCATAAACTCACATTTGCAGAAAAGGAAAAAATTATGAGACAAAGCTTGAAGGAAATCTGAAAAAATCTCACTAAGAGCTTGATCAATCATTTAACATGCATAAGATTGCAAGAACAAGAAGGCTTGAATTTCATCACCAGAAACAACCAAGGTATCTTTTGTATTCCATATCCAAAGAACTGAGTTACAACAATATGTCAAAACTGTATAAGGACTTTCAGAAGTCACTTAGTACCAAAAATACATAAAGAAGAACTCTCTCTAAAATGAGTCCAAAATGAGACTATAACAAACAACTCCAATTGGCTCCACCAAAAAAGGTTCTAGAACATTTTCGTATGCCTCCAAAAATCCTATTTTTAAGCAACTAAAACCTTCCTAAAAGAGCTTCAATATGTTTGAAAAGGTCAATTTTGACCTTATCCATCATGAAAGGAGCAAAACTAACTCCTAGATACCCTCCAAAGCTCCTAAAAAAACTCAAACCACCCCCTAGATATTTGGCACATGTTGCTAAACCTCCCTCCAAGATGCCTACCTTTCATAAATTCCTAACCAAATCTCCTTCATGAATTGGTCTTATGATCACATGCAAACAACCATACCTTGAAGACATAATCTACCTCATTTGCATTTAAAATGACATAAATTAAGTGGTTTATAATTCACCACTTTAAGTAAATGTTTACATTCCCCCCCAAAAAAAATAAAAAAATGAAAACGTCAAGGCTCAGTCATGTAACGGAAACAATGCATATTTATAAGTCTTGAAGAATTCATGCATGGAATATACAAGGTAACATAATACAAGACAAAGTATATGACTTGAAGTTTTTTGTCCATGGGTGTATTAGTTACATTGTACATTTTTAAAATAAAAGGCAAAAAAAATGCTTCTCCCATCGGTATGCTTTAGGGTAAAAACCCTAAGTGACAAAATGAAAGCAAAAAGAATGAAAAACATTCATTTTAACCTTGAAGCTTCATGAAGAAGTTGTGACCGCCACCAATGAGGGATTTTGGTGCTTGACTAAAGGTTTCCATAGTGATTTTCCATAAGAAATTGATAGCAAAGCCTTGGGTAAGTTCTTTGTTTGCCATTTAATTGCTTTTTCATATCATGATTTGCAAATAAAAATGCTCCATTCAAGCTTGAAATGAAGAAAAATAATGAACATTTTGTCTTTTGAATCTCATTCTGAAGAAACAAAAACTCCAAAATGAGCCATCTTCGTGTCTTCTTTGCATATTATCAACATTGGCCGCGGCTATCTAGGTTTTTGATGCACCTTTTCCCTCTGTTGGTAGATGTAATTGGTGACTTCAAGCTTCACTTGAACTTGACTCAAACTTGTTCAAAACAAATAATGAAAATATTGTGAAGAAAAGAACCTTATTCACCATTTGTTGGATTTTCGAAAACTATCTATGGCTGAAGACTCCCTCATACTGGGTCTTTCACTTTTGTAAGCTTAGGGCTTGATTTTCACACATGCTGTAGCTTTATTGTTTTCATGACTTATATGGCAACAACCATACCTTTTAGTTGTTTTTGCTTTATGTAGATATTTTGTATTTTGCTCTCTGAAGATTTAACCCACTTTGACAACTTTTCATGATCTCACCATCTCTTGTTATACTGTACATATTCATCGTATTGGTTTCATGAGATGACATCTATACCTTCCAAATGAACCTACAGCCTCACTAGCTCTTTTATGACTTTCTCAACTGACTGCACAATCCCCTTTATCAACCTCTGTCACTGGCAAGTAAAAAATTTACACACTGCCAATACAAACTTCATGCCTCTGGTACTATTAATGCTAAGAAGATCTCAAGTGGTTGAAACCCACCCTTAGCATACATGTTTTGTTGCTTGATCATTCATAGGTTGGCATTCATGCTCAATGCATTATCCTTCACATTTGCAGATGAATACTGAGTCTTGTCAAGTGCATTATTGCTCTTTATGCTTTACTTCAATGGATAACCCTGCTTAATGCCCTTTATGTCTCTTGATTGTATGACCTCAATCTGCTCATGATGTTATTATGGATGACTGACCTAACTTGCATAAAACCTATCTCTTTTGATATGTTATGATAGTCCTTATAAAGCTGAGCTAATTTATGCATTTGTTCAAATCAATAAGAACCATTTTCTTAATGTACATTACAAGGCCATTGATTGCTATGGTCTTTCATGCATAGACTGCTAACATTAGGTTTTAATTGAACCAAAAACATCACTATCCCCTCTGAAGTAACAATGAATTTACTGCCCTTTGTACAATCCCCTGCTCTTTATATACCTTGTTATAAATATAGCTTTCAGTAGAAACCTTTTAATTTCTCCTTGTAACTGTCTTTTAGTTTCTTGTATGCTAGTTCATGGCTTTGTCTTTCTCAGGAACTGAAACTTGTCCATTTCCTATTAAGACTATCCCACCCTTAAGCTGTGATCATATATTCTTGGAACAAAAGGAATACTCCAAACTCATAGTATTTATCCAATGACCATACTAAGATTTAACTCTTTAAGGGTTGTTGTTGATTGCCCTTTCTCTTACACTTATATCATTGCTCTGGATGCTAAAACTTTATTATTAATTTTTCAATACATATATTCAACTTTGTCTTGCTGGGCTGCCATTTATAATTATCATGTGACTATTCCATAATAGCTCATTCCTCATATAACTATATTTTTTCCCATTAAATATAAGGTGATTGTCCCTTCTTTGAGGCTAATAACTATACACAATATTGATCTCATGATGTTTACACTGCATAATTTTTTTTAATGAGCTAGGCTCGACTCTTGTGGGAGCCACATTCTCCACCACTCATGTTATAATCTAATGGTTGAAATGATATGATTGTACTTGTTCTTGCACACTAAACAAACTTGTTAGCAAAATAATTGAAGCTGAAATCTTCCATTGAACTTTGTGCTCCTTATACATTTGCTTTTTGATGACTTAATCATCTAATGAATGCTTGATAGGATGTAGATTGCATTTTTGTTGGTAATATAGGGATAAGGCAGAGCTCCTTATACATCTAATTTTTGATGACTTAGTCATCTAATGAATGCCTGATAGGATGCATATTGCATTTCTGTTGGTAATATAGGGATAAGGTAGAATGTGATTTTTCATTGCTCTAACACCACCTTTCAACAATCTTGTAGGTAAACCTTGGAGCTAGAGTTGGACCTAATGCTGGAGTTGAACCAAGATCAACACAACTGTAGCAATGATTCGTCATTCCAGGCAATGACGAATCACCTTCTCTCCTTGCTCTTATATTATTTTTAGTTGTGTGATAGATATTTCCTTCTTGTATTCAGTATTTGATTAAGTAATCAAATCAAGCTACTCCCACAACTTGTGTGGGACTTTGGTTTTTACAACATGAATAAAACAACATTTCTTATGCAAATTTATGAGTTTTTCTATTACAAAAATTTGCATAATAACACTAGAAATTCAAAAGTAATCAGATTTGTACATCAATAAATACTTAGCAAAAGATTTTGAAATAAATTGTGTACCCTTCAATGATGAATGCAACTCAACTCTGCCTATTTTGAGTTGTAGCTAAAAATAGGCAGCAATTAGTAAATAATATAATCACATAATCACCTTTAATCGAATAACCATGGCAATGCAACCACACATTACACACAAACATGTTAAATTGAAACTTCAAACTCAATATTAGTCAGTAGAGTACATCAAATTTTATTATATATTTGGAACATCACAAAGGGACTGAGGAATGAGGGATATTACCATATTATTTTTTTGTAAAAATGAATGTAAAATATAACTTGCTCATATTATGTTTTGTATGAAATTTATGTTTTACATAATGTGCACATGTTTTGTTAAAAATATTAAGCTTTACCACTAATTTATTTCTCATTTCCATGTACTTACTCAAAACACCATGAACATTCTCCCCATAGAACAAACATTATATCTAAAACATCCTCAAGTTTAATGTGTAAAAACAACATAGGATAACCATAAATTAGAAACTTAAGACTAATAAGCCTGCTTCTAACAAAGCTCAAAAGCATACATGCAAAATTTAAGCTATATCCATTCAAACAACCTTTAGGAATTACAAACCAAAAAATAGTCACTTAGAGCTCTCCAAAATAATATATTTAGATAGAAAAAATGTTAGATCATGCTAAAAGCATACATGTAAAATTAAAATCATTTCCACCCAAACAACCCTTGAAAATATAATTAATAATAATATTTGAATAGCTCTACCAACTATATATTCTGATTAAATATAAAGCCAACCAAAACTATATATGCCAAAGACATGAACATGCAAATATAAATCCATTAACACATTTGAATCACTTTCAAGTTTTAGGACCAATGGTTTAGTATTTGAACGATATAATATCACAACTTTGTAACCAACACGTTCAAACACCATGAATCCATAACATGCAAGTATATACATACACAAGGATTAGAAGGGTATCTAGGAACTTCAAGCCACCAAATAGCCAAATCCAAAACCTCTACCAAGTGTGTTCATGTAGGAGCTCAAGGTCAAAGTCATCACATGACCAACTCCTCCATCAAGCATGTATGCAAGTAGAAGAACTAGACTATCTAGGAGCTTCCAATCCATCATATAACCAACTTCATAACCTCTACATGACTAAGTATCCAAGGGGTTGTTTGAGGAGTGTCCAATTCCCTAAATGACCAACTTCACAACCTCCATGTAACCAATAAATTGTCTAAAATAGCAACATGAGCTTGAGGCCACTACATGAGAAACTCCAACATTGTGGGGATGAACTCTACAGAAATTAGTAATATGATCTACAATCCTACAATGATCACACAAATCTTCCATCTCGAGGCCCAAAGGTGAAAGTGTAAACCAATGCTTTGATCCTCTTCACCTTCATTAGATATAAGTTCTCACCATAAATATTCTTGAAATAAAATCATCTTCACCTAGCTCCTACTCAAACAATGACTAATACTACAAGAAAGGATCCCCTTCATTCGACAATAAAACAAGATTTCATACCATGCAAAAGAAAATTTGCACTATTAGTACCATAATGATAGATACGTTTTGATACTAAATGGATATCAAATTTAAGGAAATATAGACACTTTCCTATATTAACCATGATAAGAGATTATTCCACATTAACCCTATACAAAAAAGATGTAATAGGAGTATCACTGATCTACAAATTCTAGCAACATTTTTGCATAGATCATACAATAAGAGTGCAAAAAAAAGAATAAACAAATAAAAGAGAGATAGAGACATTGGTATACCATGATAATTTATTTTTGAAAAAACTTGGTGTCCAAAGCACCAAAACCATTGCAATTATAGTAACATAGCACTCATAATACAACATCATACTCTGAGCCTTAACATAGAGATTGGAACTTTCGGCCATGGAAGAAATATACAAGATGTAACCTTCATTTGTAGTGGTGAATAACTATTATTGTTATCCCAATGAGGTTGATCAAGAATAAATTAGAGCCAAACATCCCACTCCATGCTCCTCATTATCTCCTCAACAATTAATCCAATCCAAGTTGCACTCATAATGAGTGAATGTAAGATGATAAAGTGGTGAATGAATTCATTCCAAGCATCTTATTTATAAACAAAAGAGCAACAAGCAAGATGAAACTCTCCAGAGTCTTCCTAGTAATCTTTGCCACCATCATTTAATGTCTTAAACAAAAATAATCAATACACCCAATGCAAATATTGATGTTCAAGCATCTCCATGGTGACTCCTTTGCTCCCTTATATCAAACTGGCTTGCAACATTTTCCCCAAACATTCAATATTTTTACAATATCAAATGCATGTTACATCTAATCAAGAGCATTAAATGCATTCCTCCAATGAGTCTAATTGACCATATATGCACTAAACCATGATTCCTCAACATAATGTGCACACTAAATGTATTTACAATGTCAAATAAAATCTCCCCTAAAAATTCTTAACTATTACAAAACATTAAATATTTCAATATATAAAAAAATAAATACCTTCCCAACAATTTACTCACCATAACATGATCCATGAATTATAACATTTAAATCAACCATTTTTAAAAAATAGATAAAAAGTTAATCATTTAGACTTGCAGTTTTTGGTTCTTAAAGAGACAATAACTTCTTATTGACTGAGGTCCTTTACTTAATACTCAACAGAAGCCCTCCTTTTTAGCAAGGCTCGGTGCATTGTAAATTCCAGAATTTAATTTTGTATAAGAATTCAAAGTGTGCACCTTAACCTTTCAACCCAAACTAACTTGAAAGCATGAATGCAAATAATTTTGACTTAAACTGCAATTTTGTTTCCACTAATATCAAATACAACTCTTCCCTAACATGAGACTATAATTTGACAGGTCGTTTTATTCACTTAGAAAACAATACAATAACCAATTTACATAATTTATAGTTCACTGGAACTGGCCCAAAATTACGTTTTCATATCTATCCCCAGATTTTGAGCCACAAAATTGTAAACCCATGATCTCTTGTGCTCTAGAACCAGGAGATTCGTTTGGTGAGGACAAGAGCGGAGAGTATAGAAGAAGCTGCCAACACCGCAAAGGTGATGAAACTCATGCTCACCGAAGCAGCTGCCATTCTATCTCTCTTGTCGCTGTTTGTTCTCGACGCCGCCGCCGACGAACAAGATATCACCAAGTACGCCAATGTCTGCACCATTCTTCAATTTCATCAGAATTTCACCTCAAATAACACACTCTGGGTTTTATTGGAAAACTGTGAAAATAATAAAGAAAAAATACAAATGGAAGATGATTATATTTCTATAATCATATAGAAGCACAATAAACTTGTACATTTAATGAATTAAATAGGACTGTAAACTATGATCTATTGATATTTAATTATCTAATTTAACATCTATAAGATTCAATAATCAAATATTCTCTAAACTATCAAATGAGCATATTATTGTCCTTTGAAACCTCAAACACCTCTCTTCTTCCAACATCACAAATAGAGACATGTTGAGGAACCTATCTTTTCTCCAACAACCTTTTCTAAATATACTTTGATGATTCCAACACCTCTAATGATCGTTCAAAAGGGCTCTAGGAAAATTCACCGCAGGCTATGACAAATTCAGCTCAAGGAAAATTCATCACCAACAATTCACTACGGAAAATTCATCGCATTAAAAGTTGGAGATTAATTTTCAATGGCGGTGAATTGTTGGTGGTGAATTTTCCTTGAGTTGAATTTGTCATGCAGGTGAATTGCTACGGTGAATTTGACTGATGCCCTTCAAAAGATAATTTCTTCCTCTTCTTCTTCACACAAAACAAACACCTTTACAAACCAAATTTATGCTATTCTCTTTCTAACAAACTCAATTATCATACCCTACTGTAATTCCTGAACACTTCAATGATATAATCACACCCAATCCTACTTTGATAAAATTATGGAAATAATAACAGTACAAAAAAAAATGTACAAATTGAATTGTATATTATTCATTGAAGATTATATTATATAATTACATAGGAACACAATAAATAATTATAATAAAAAAATTGATTATGATAACAAACTATGATTTATTGACACTTAATTATCTAATTTGAAAACATCTAAGTTTTTTATTGTTAACGATATTACTAACATATGTTCAATTCATGAAAGACACAAAAGATACAGATGTTTATTGTGTAATTATCTAAAACATCTAACCTTTTTTTTCTCACCTGATCACCGATGAAATCGATATAAGACACAAGGATTTTATGAAACAAATTATATCCCCACACTGCATCATAAATCCCTTTGCTCAGCTGAGCCGCCAAGTAGACGAACGCTATCACGACGATTGCCAAACTATACCTGCCTTAGATTGCAGGCACTATATTAAAATCTCACTTGCAAACTTAAAAAACACTATTTTACTACAATTTGAAATATCACGTCTAATTTGTATTGATAGTCTACCTGAATTCTTCATCAGATTTCTTTTCTATATTGGCGGCCATGATGACGAAAGAGAGGAATGAAGAAATAAGTCCTGCAGATCTGAGCACAAGATTGGCCAGGTGTATCAGATTCTCTCTTTGCTGCCTCTGGGCAGTGGTAGTCGTCTGTGAAGCTCCGCCAGTGTAATGATAATTAGAGAACTCCAAACCGTGTGGGCGCTCCAGAGGCGCTGAAGGCGATGGCGTCCTGCTCATCATTGCCCACAGATTATTTTCCAAAGCTTGATCAGTTCTATTGATCTGTAAGTGGAAGGCTGCCATTACCGTTTGTAGGAGGTAATTAAAAAGCAATAGCTGCGCTGTTAGTAGATTAGTTGACTTGCGCCACGTCACTGGAGGCCCCACGCCCCGTTGGCAACGTATATTCTAAGAAATGCCGCGAGAATCTTCCTGCAGCGTGGACGATCTTGTACTGGATTTTAGAAAAATATAGATGTTATTTAACTCTAATAAACGGGGAGTGGATAGTTTCATTATTTATACGAGAGTAGTTATCCACAATTTTGGTCAGCATTGCACATTTTCTACATTATAAAGTTTTAAAATGTTTTGACAAGGTCAAAGAGTCAAACGTATGAAAAATGAGATAATAAGGGTAAAGAGAAAGTTTTATAGAGTATTTCATAGAAGCTTCACTATTATTATTATAGTATTGAAAAGATTAATCAATTAATTGAGAGATTAATTTAGATAAAAGAGTTGTCTTGAGATAATATTGTTTTGATAAATTAAGTTGGAAAAGGGTCTCACTCGTATAATTTATAGAAATAGCTTGAAAATTATAGAGTTGTCTTCAAATAATATTGTTATAGTGATAAAGAAAGTTAATTTATTTAATTTTATGGATAATGAAAAATATTGTGTAATATGTTGATAATTAGTCAACAATCAAACTTACATTAATTATGCTTCAACAAATTGTTAAAAAACATATTTTTTATTCTAGTTTAATCTTTCATCCATAACCCTAATTTGTATATAATTTTGAACCTTGTGTGTCCACTTCAACATGTAAATACAACTTCGTACCTATTATTTGGTTTGTTTAGAAATGTGTTTTGTCTTCAATAATCTAGGACATGATGGTGCTAAAAAACTCCATTGGAACTTCTTATGCTTGGAAAGGAAGTTAACTAGCTTCTCACCTTGGGAATTAGTCAAGCCCTCTAATTGACTCAATAATGTGTACAAGTTCATAGACATTTTCTCCCCACTTTGACTTGCTTTTGAACTACTATGAATCATGCATGCCAAAGTAAACACGCAACCAACATGAAAGTAAATGGAAAGTTACACATACAAAAGGGCATGGATATATGAGCTCCAAGATATGTATGTTCTCCCTATAATGATAATTCAATTCAAACTTACAAGAAAAAAATCTATGAGTATCATCTGATAAAATTTTGAAATAAACATGGATAATTACTTAGGAGTGTTAGTAACAAGGCAAATATAAATTTGTGAGCAGATCTCAGTGTAGTCCAAAAAGAGAGATGGAGAAATAAGTGTGTAAGACCATGAAGAGTAAGCATGGGAAGAACGATAAAAGCACACAACAACAACAACAAAATGTTTATTAATAGGAGCGAACTCATTAAGTTGTGCCCCCACTACTTTAACAAGTTCCTACTCAACTACCACCAAGATCTCTTGCTCATTCCCTACCAAATATGCCTTCTTCCTTACATGTATCAATTAGGTCACATCCCTACCTTCCCAAATTGCACCTCTACTAAGTCCACTCCATACACCTCAAGTTACTATCCAAACTTCCACCATTATGGTGGAGACCATTAAAACATCTCCCTCCCATCCACTTAACCCTTTACAACAACAATCCTAAAACTCCTTTAACACCTTTGCTAGATAGTCATGCCTATTGAAGTTGATGCTTGAACACCACAACTCTCGAAAAATCACTTGTAAGTTTGCAACCAAATTAACCTAGTATAGAAGAGAGAAAAACTAAATTGGGTGCTATGAAGCCTAATATTAATTATAATATATTTTTTGTTTGTAATTTAGGTCTAGGAACCACAAAATTAGAGGGATACCCCATATTCTCTCACTAATTGACGAGTAATCAAACAATAAAAGCTATACAACCCATACTTCCCATACAAAAAATTGGTTGTAGCCTTTCCTACTACTAACCCAACCTATACTACCTACATATAACACAATATTTTAGCTTATAAATAGGGGCCAAGGAAAATTAGATAAGCCTCTTTGTAAGGTTTGGAAACCAAATAAATGTCAAATTAACAAAAAGTAATTACCACATCAATACAAGTGAAAAATATCCATTCAAGCCATGTCATCATATATCATAACGTCCATACATGAATCATAAGTACATGAAAATTTGATACAATAGTTGACTTGGCAGTACATCACCAATAATTCATGATAATACAAATAAAAGTACAAATAGTGTACATGTGAATGGTGTTTCTATACCTGCACAAACACAAAGAACAAATACAATATTAGATCGAAATGCAAGTTAGAAGCAAAATTCCCCATGAAATTAGATTGAGACATCAAAATAGGAAAAGAAATTAAGAACACAACAATGAAAGCAATTGAATCCTATTCTAATGAGCAAAATTTTAATCCCATGGGGGAATTGGTGCCATTTATGTGTTGAAAATGTCCCTTTCCGAACTCCTTAATGTGATTTGATAATCTTTGATGATGATTCTTGATTCCTTGATGCAATTTCCCAATAACCTTGATAAAAATTATGAAACTATGATGAAAATGGATGAAGTTATAAATGAAATTGAGTATAGTATGCTTGCATGGATTATAGATGATCAATTCAATAGGAGAAGCCCTGTATTTATAGATTTGAAGAATGGAAGAATAAGCAAAATGGATGAATGTGGGATAATAGACCAACCAATGAGAGGCCACTTGTCAACATGTGATTGGAGGAGGAATGAACACATTTTGATGAATGTGCAAATAAATGCTAGTGGTTAAGGATTTGAAATTTGAAAGATGGCAAGTTGGAGGGAGAAAGAAATGGAGTTAATGTCACTTGGCTCAAGGCAAAGGACATGTAAGAGGCCTTTAATGCTTTGTTGGATGTACTCATCCCTTTTGGAGGGATTTTTCAAATTTGAAGAATATTCCCTTTTGATGCCAAGTTGGGAGAAAATAGAAGAATTAATAAATCAAATAAATTGATTTATTGTGCAAGTTGCAAAATATAGAGGATTGGAGTGATTAGGATTAGGATTAATCATGATTTGATTAATTTAGGTAGAAATTAGATGATCCGACAATTTTGACTTAGATTTTAGGATTTAAATAAATCAAAATGAGATGAATAATGGATTTAGACTTAATTAAATAAAGTTTGATTTATTTAATTAAAGAGGGTGGCGTTAGATTAAATCAAATAAAGATTAATTTATTTAATTTAAAGGAGATGACTTTAGAGATTTAATTAAATAAGGTGAATTATTTAATTAAGAGAGGAACTATAGGATTAACTAAATAAAATGATTTATTTAATTAATAGAAGATGATGACTTAATTAGATAAATTTGATTTATTTAATTAAGAGATGGAATATGATGAATTTAATTAAATAAATATTATTCAATTAAATGATGAGCCAAAGAGATGATTCAAGATGAACCAGTGTTAGTAACATCAGGATCAGGCAGAAAGTTCAATTTGTATATTTTCAATGTCTACATTTTCCCCCTCTTTGAAGCAATGTATTTGTTTTGTTGGTTCAAAGAATAAACTGCCAATATCAAAATTCAATTTTTTTTTTACCTTTTCGGATGCCTCAATAGGAAGTACATTGGTACACTACCCCCTCGAGAGATCAGGTGGAAAGTTCAATTTGAGGGTTGATCTTGTGATGAAGATGATTAATATGTATACATTAGCGATGTTTTTGATTGACCGTCATGATACCATGTTAGTGTGAAAGAGGATAGAAGAAATGAGAGGATGAAAAGAGGATCCAACAAGTCCACATTATTAATGATGATGATGATGATGTTTTTCTTATCAAGAATTAAGATTTTAAAAGGGTCATTTACCTTATATGTTTGATAATACACATAGATATGATGCATCAAGGTATAAAGAACCGAGATGGCATTGTACCTATTGTGATGGACTTTGACTCAACAATCATATAGGAGTAATCTAGTTCACACCTAACATACGAAACCTTATTCAAAATGCAGTTCAGATATTCCAAACATCTCAGACCAAAACATAAAAAGGAAAGTCTTCCTATGTGGTCAACAAGACACCTAAAACATCCTCCCTACATCCAAACAAGGTACACATGACCAAGTTATTTTACAAGAGTATCCAACAAGCACAACAGATAAAAATATAATGATCATTGCCCCATTCCTTTCTCTCTAAATCCTTTTATTTGAAAATCATCGAGAGGTCATTAAAATGAGTGCAAAATAAGATATAAGTAAAAAAGACAAAGATAAAGTAAACAAACAAGCTATTGTTCTTTGTATCGCTAGCCAAGACTAAACTACGGTGATGTCTGATGTTGATGTCCATTGTAGGAAGGATGCATCCTAGGACATGTTATTAGATGATATGGGATTGAATGGATGATAAGCTATTGGTACTCCGAGTTGATTATCTTGCTGACTTACTGACCTAGACTTGAGACTTTGACGATTGAGAACACTCTTTCACACCTGCTAGACTTGCTTCCAACTAACTTACCAAAGGATGAAAATGACGATTGATTTATTATGAACGAGATTATTTCAGGTGAAAAGTGAGATGAGATGGATGGAATTTTTCAAATATTTGGATGTTTTTGGTGTTTTTGAAACATTATGAGGCTATTTTTGGTATTTTTGAGATGTTTTACAAATATTTTGATTTTTGGATTTTCCAATGTTTTTGGTTTTTCTGAGATTTATGAATGTTTTTGGATTTTGTGTCTCGGGGGTTGATAAAAGATTAGCCTTGCCTACATTTAAGCTTAGAGGCGACGTAGTTTAGATACCATTTTTTTGACTTTTTGACCTATTTTGGGATTTTTGATATGTTTTGGATGTTTTTGGATTTTGATATGTTTGGGATTTTTTTGGATTTTGATATGTGATGATATCATTGCTCTATTTTGGGATTTTGTTGAAAACCAAGCTAGGGTTGATTGATCAGATTGATGGATTGATGATGATAACATTGTTGAGGATACACAACAATGCAAGGATAATGTTAAGCAACACGAGGATTTAAAGATTGATAAAGATACCATTGTTGAGGATACACAAAAATGCAAGGATAGTGTTAAGAAACACGAGGATTGGGAAGGACATCCCAAGATGATGATGGATTAGTTGGATTTGATTGATCGAGATTTTGAAGCTTGGTTTGGAAAAAAAGTTGTTTGAATGATTTGATGTGACACTGACGTGACTGGTATTGATCGTTTGGATTAATGTTCAATGAAAGATAAAGCTTGATAAGGAACATCTTCTTGTTAAATATGCCATGGGCTATTGATTTGGATTTTTTGCTCACAAATACTTTGACCAATTTGATTTTATGTTTGCCAATGTTCAGATCACGACATAAGTTGGAGGATATAGATCAAGATTTATTCTTGAAGAAAGATGTAAATATTTCCCCCCAATGTCTAGCAATGTTTGAAAGGCCATGGATGGATTCTTGGATAGATGGATGGATGGATGGATATGGTAAGCATGCAAAGGATACCAAGGATTATCTTGTGATAAGATAAGGTGTTCAAACAAAGGATTCTCATTTGGATAATGCTTCTTGGCTCAGATAATGTTGGGTAGGATAGGACCAATGAAAATGACCCATGTCAAGATGTTTACAAGTGTAAAGTGTGCACCAAATTTTTATCAAGATAAAGATAAGGTAGATAGATGGAAATGGGTTGGATAAATGGTTCATGGATGAATGGATTCATTATGGATAAGATGGATGAAATGTTGGCTTTATTATGGATGTGATGAGATTCTTTCACCTGAAGTGGCACACATATATGCTCAATTCTACACATGACGCCTATTTTCTAGGTTTTCATCATGGTACCTTCCCAAAGAGCCACTCATGTGATTTTCACTAGAGGACGATTTTTTTATCTTTACTATTTTCATGATTTTTTATTTTTATTTTTTTGTGAAATATTTGAAGCTCATGCTGAACAACCTAGTGGTGTTGATGTAGATGCTTCTTTCATAATGTTCCATCGATATCCTTCTTGAAGAAGATGCTTTTCTAAGATACGTGCACTTGAGTGCAACTTTTGTGATTCCTGATCTACTTTTTTGATGCCAAAGTTAACTCTGTCTTTGTGCGAACATTGCAATAGAATGCCTTCTGAATCCTTATGATGAAGGGTTGTTGCCAATACATGGTCAATATGAGAATTAGATATCATGCATGGAGAAGTGGATGGTATTGTGTGGTTAGGAACAAGAGATGGATTGGTTGACAGTTTGGAACCTTTGGCTCTCCAAACTTTGGAAGATGAGCAATGATGGATGAATACAAAAGTGTGCATGGAATTAGGATCAATTTCTTGATACACTTTGTACATCACTTGAGAAGCCTTCTTTTTCCTTTGTGGACATCTTCGATGGATAATTTTCTCTTTTTTATTTTGCCCCATAGTTTCTTTGACTAATGGAGTTTGATAGGGATAATCTTTCTTTGTATTCTTTGGTATCCATGTGTATTTGATTTGTCCTTCATGCTTCACTACTTATTTTTCTTTGATGATGTTCTTCGTGCTTTGATTCCAAGCTTTATTTTGATGTTGGCCCCACTTTGTAGATGGGGTGATGGGTGGATGGAGATTCATGACATGGCAGGTTGTAGTACTGGCATTAGTTTCATCATAAGGATTCTTCATACCCCCTTTGTTGACATTTTCTTGAGATGAAGTTTCCCCCAGTACTGAATAACGAAGACCTTGCTGCTTAAGATTGCCAATAATCTATACTGGTTCTAGGATACCCTGTTCATGTAGGCGTAATCCTCTGCCTTGATAATTCATCTGTTGAAACATTTTATTTGCAATAGGATATGATTTATCTTGGAAGAAAGGTGCTAACCCTTCTCTACTATGTCGTGGATCTTCATACATGATAGCTTCTTCATTGATAAGATAATTTTCCCTTAAAAAGGTGAGTGATCCAAGTTTATAAGTGATATGATCCTCCATATGGGGGATAAATTCTTGATTGATATCTTTGGATTGACCTTGTGAAGTATCAGATTTTAATGCTTCTCTTAGAGGTGTTGATGATTCAATGTCCATGTAAAAGTCTCCATCATGATTCACTTTTTATATGCCTTCACAAGATGTTTCTGATTCACAACTTTTGTAGAAGCCTTCTTCATGACCCATTTATGATATGTCTCTAGATTTTTCTATATCTTGATCCTATGTATAAAGGTTAAGAGTAGGAGACTCTTGTTCCTTGGTAATGATATCAAGAGTACGAGACTCTTGTTTTGAATGAAGATCATCTACATGTTCATCCAAAGAAAGAATCTCATGGGTAGATGGAGGGGATGCGCTATATGGATATGATCATCATTTACGACATCTTGTATAGATAGGAGAGTGCCCATTAGATCATTGTAGTATCTTGGAGATACAAATTCTTGATCTTGATTAATTTTGGAATTTATTTTGACATGCTTTGGATCAAGTTCTTGACATGGGTCAGTTTTAAAGGATGGATTTCTTACAAAGAGTTCTTGGACATTGTCATTAGGCATGGGAAGTGGCTCAATATCTCATTGATCTTTGAGTGGACTTGGATCAAATGTTAAGTTGAGGACCCCTTTAGTATCTATAACCATGAGGTCAAAGGATGCCAATATGTCTTGGAAAGGATCATTGCTAGGCTTTGGTGAAAGATGTTGATCATTCTTTGGAATAAATTCTTGAGATATTTCCTCTAACTCATTAGGTGATGTAGCTCGACATTTTCAACATGATCATTGGTTGATAGATCATGGATTATGTCAATAGGATCAAATAATTCTAACACTCCTTGAAATAGATCATTATTGGATATTGTTGAGGGGTATTTATCATGATCAAAAAGTGACTCTTGATGTATGTTGAGTTGATCTTTGGATAAGGTAGAAAAATCTTCAAGGTGCTCATCGATGGATAGATCTTGATCATTTTTTTCAACAATTGTGGAGAGATTGTCACTGCTATCATTAGTGGTTGAATCCTGATTATTATCCCTAATAGTTATTATTTTTTTTATCAATAAGGTCTTGGACGATATTTTTAAGTCGAATAAAATTTTATGTTGTGTGTCCCTTTGTTTTGTGAAAATCACAAAGGTGCTTCTCGGTATACCCTAGTGGTTTGACTTGGGGCTCTTGATAATTCTTATAAATGGGGATTTTAATGAGATTTTCTTGTATCAACCATCGCATGACCGATTCAATTGGTTCCCCCAGTGGTGTGTATTTTCATTTGTTACCTTGTGAGATTTGTACTTTAAATTGACCTTGTGGTGATCGATTTTGGAGATGTGGTGATTGATCTTTGAGATGTGTAGATTGGGTTTGTTGTTGATGTTGTTGGTCTTGATATCCAACCCCTTGTGGTTGTGGAGACAACTCAGTGTTTTGATGACATGGTTCAACTAATGGAAGAGTGTATTGATTTTGGGGTGGAGATGTCTCTTGGTGATATGAATCAATGAAATTTTTTAGTATAGCAATTTGATCTTGTAAAATTTGATCTTGATCTTGACATCCTTGATAGAGTTGATTTGGTTGTTGTTCAAGAAGATTTGGAATGTATGCTTGTGGTGTTTTCATGGGATCCTAGATAGATTGATTTTGGACAATGTTTTGATTTGGTATTATAGGTTGAAATTGAACATTTTTTTGGTTGGGAAACACATTGCCTTGATTTAGGTAGCTTTGATTTTGCATGGTGTTACCTTGACTTGGATCAATACATGGAGTTGTTAATATATTTCTTGGACTTTGAACAACATTGGTTTGATTTGCAAACATATCTATCCCAAAGTTCACCAAGTGTGGACTTGTATTTGACACGTATCGATTTGGTGGGATAATGTTTTTTGGAAGAAGACACATGCATTGATTATTTAGTTGATATATTTGTAGGTTTTGACCTACCATCGGGAAAGGTGGTCCAAAATTTAGATTAGGAAAACTCACATTTGTTGTATCATTGAGGCTTGTAGGAGATAATGATCCCATGTATGGATTGTATAAATGTGAGTTTTGATAATTGATTGGAATTGTAAGGATTTGATAGTTTGGTTGATTTAGACCACTCATGATGCATGAATCAAGTTTAAATTCCATGTTTTTCTTGTGTTGTGATCTAGTTTGCACCATAAAATAGGGATCAATTTTCAATAATTTGCGAGATGAACCTGCAATTCTTTAAATTGATCTAACTTTAGGCAAAAAAAGAGAAAAAAACGAGGATGATTAAGGATCAAAGTGATGACAGGATAAACAAAAGGTGGATGATGCAAATGATTGAACTCTTGAGAAATCTTGAAGGAGATGCTAAACTTTAGGACTTTGATTGGATTTTGATTTGGTTTGACTTGATTTGATCTTGACTTTTGGCTTGATTGGATTTTGGTTTGGATAGTGAACTCATAAACTCTAAGAGGTTCGATGTTGTCCTAGAGTAGACTTGTACGCAAGATGATAATTTGACTAAGTGTGTAAAGAAGGATTCATCTATACACCACTAGTAAAACAAGATGACTTTGGCTTGATTTTTGTTTTTTTTGGATAATGAACTTATAAATCCTAAGATTTTGGATATTATAAAAGGGTAGATTTGTTCACAAGGATTGATAATTTGACTAAATATGTGGAGAAGGATTCATCTACACACATCTAATCAAACAAGATGATTTAAATTTTTCCAAGAATTGTAGCATAAATGATGTTTTCAAGATTTCCAAGAGTTGTTGATGAGATGATTTTGATTGAAATTTGAGGGATGGATGAAAATGTTGACTTTGATCCTAGATTAGACCTAGATAGAACTCCTTTCTACCAGACCTTGGTATTGAAGAACATGCTTGGCACTTCCTATGTGAGAAAATAAAACTTTTGAAAGAGACTTGGATTTTGTTGACAGTAAAATTCATACAAGGTAGGATTGTTCCTTGAAGATTTCTTGTAAAAATTGTAAACCAACCTTTCTCTAACTTCGTGAAGCCTTGAAAGACGTTCTTCATGATCTTTTGGACTAAAACTTTTGAACTTTGGTTTTCGGATTTTGATCTTTTGGGAAATCTTTTGGAAGAGCACATGTGTGGGGTTCAGTTGTTTCTTAACTTTGTTTAATGACTTCCTTTTACCACAAAAAATTCTTGATTAGGTTTTCAAACTTGATGTCTAATGTCCTAACTTATTCTCATCCCACAAAGTCCATTATGTGGAGAATTTAGGAAATTAAAGAAAAAGTTTCCTAATGTTGACTTTACTGAGAACAAATTATGATTAAACCCAAATACTTAGATGCCTCTAAGGATGAACTCCCTAGGGAAAGCAAGAGCACTTGGATTTGTCAAAGGTATTTGTTCCTGCCAAAGGGTTTGAAATTTTGAAGACTTTGTGAATGTTTTGAGACCCAAACAATTTTTTTTGATTTCAAAGTGATGCACAATCCTAGGATGAAAGAGGCAATATTTGTTGAGTTTCCACTTGGATAAATCCAGATATGCCTACTCTTAGTGAATGACTAGATTCTTGACCACACTGGCTCCCCTCCATGACACACACTTCTCGGGTCAGCCAAGCATGAATACCCATGAAAATCCCATGGCATACTTCTCATTTCTACTAAAAGTCATAAAATTGTGGGACGACTTTAGAACAATTGTTCTTGCATCAACAAATAGATAAGGATTTTGGTCTTTCTAAACAAGGGGTTTTAATGTAGGCATTTCGTTCATGGGGGACCATCCATGCGGCAAGAGACCATTGCTTCCCTTCTTGTCAGAATGATCCTCGTGATACTCGAACTTTTCTCGAGTACCCACACTTATATACTGGTTGGAAGTCATTTGGCTTTAGCATGTTACCAATTGGGTCGTTTCTTGGGGTGATTAATTTTTCCCACTAGGCAGGCCCTCTATGGATAAACACAAGCGAACAAGTACATCCATAGTTCGATCGATATTTGTTGAGAAACAAATAGAGAACACTCGTGATGTACTCCACTCACACTCACAAGATTTGTTCAATTATAGGAACCCAATTTGAAATGTGGAGGTAATCACTTATACAACTTAATATCACAAAAAGGACTTTTGATTCTCAAGATCGCTATAAAGCGCGAGAGAAGTGCATACATTTTTTTGATGACATTAACTTGTAAAAGGGATTACAAAGAAAAGAGTACACATGTTTATTTTAAGCACAAAGCAACGACGTGAATTCTTTTTAAGCACCAATTTTGAAGTGTGAGATTTGTTTGTTCATTTTTTAAGTCCCAAAACAAAATCTAGTGAGTTTGCCTACGATTCTTTTTAATCCCTTTGTTTTGTCATTTTAAGCCCAAAGAAAATTTATCAAGTCCTAAAAAATCAAGAAGATGACAAATCCTTAGAAAAGGGATTATAATTTCTCCCCAAAGTGTTTAAAAACACTTGTTACAATCATGTGATAATGCTTTTTTTTTTTCATTTTCATGCTACATGATCCTTTAAAACTTGCAATACAAGCTCCAAATGTTAGATTAAATCAAGAAACAAGAAGATATGAGGGTTAGATAAATGACTAAGCATAAAAACCCTAAAATTTAGACCAAGTTTCATTGTGATTATACATTAGGTGAAAATTTGAAAATTTTAACTCTATAAAAGTTGATAAACACCTACACCATTGGATAACTTATGAAATTTCACCCCATTTAAAAAAAAAAAGCTTCGAAAAGGACCAAGATACAACCATTTTAAGTTTGGGTGAAAAAGAAAGAAAGCAAAGGCAACACCCTTTGTAATGGCGTTGTTTGCAAATGTGGCACTGTTTGAGGATTCAAGTGGCGCTCTGGTGAAACTAGCGGCTTTGTTTGGAAAAATAGAGACTGAAAATATGTTGCAATTCCCTCCAGCAGCGTTGTTTGACCTGAGAAGACAAAAAACATAAAAAACAACAGAATTTGACCAGAAAACATTTTAGTTTCTTCAAATCCGCCCTCCTTCTAGAGCCAAAATGTGAATGGTGTTTCTATACCTACACAAACGCAAAGAAAAAATACAATATTAGATCCAAATGCAAGTTAGAAGCAACATTCCCCATGAAATTAGATTGAGACATCAAAATAGGAAAAGAAATGAGGAACACAACAATGAAAGCAATTGAATCCTATTCTAATGAGCAAACTTTCAATCCCATGGGGGAATTGGTGCCATTTATGTGTAGAAAATGGCCCTTTCCCAACTCCTTAATGTGATTTGATAATATTTGATGATGATTCTTGATTCCTTGATGCAATTTTCCAATAACCTTGATAAAACTTATGAAACTATGATGAAAATGGATGAAGTTGTAAATGAAATGGAGTATAGTAAGATTGCATGGATTATGGATGATCAATTCAATATGAGAAGCCCTATATTTATAAATTTGAAGAATGGAAGAATAAGAAAAATGGATGAATGTGGGATAATAGACCAACCAATGAGAGGAGGCCACTTGTCAACATGTGATTGGAGGAGGAATGAGCACATTTTGATGAATGTGCAAATAAATGCTAGTGGTTGAGGATTTGAAATTTGAAAGATGGCAAGTTGGAGGGAGAAAGAAATGGAGTTAATGCCACTCGGATCAAGGAAAATGACATGTAAGAGGCCTTTAATGCTTTGTTGGATGTACTCATCCCTTTTGGAGGGATTTTTCAAATTTGAAGAATATCCCCTTTTGATGCCAAGTTGAGAGAAAATAAGAAGAATTAATAAATAAAATAAATTGATTTATTGTGCAAGATGCAAAATATAGAGGATTGGAGTTATTAGGATTATGATTAATCATGATTTGATTAATTTAGGTAAATTAGATGATTCAACAATTTTGACTTAGATTTTAGGATTTAAATAAATCAAAATGAGATGAATAATAGATTTAGACTTAATTAAATAAAGTTTGATTTATTTAATTAAAGAGGGTGGTGTTAGATTAAATCAAATAAAGATTAATTTATTTAATTTAAAGGAGATGACTTTAGAGATTTAATTAAATAAGGTGAATTATTTAATTAAGAGAGGAACTATATGATTAACTAAATAAAATGATTTATTTAATTAATAGAAGATGATGACTTAATCAGATAAATTTGATTTATTTAATTAAGAGATGAAATATGATGAATCTAATTAAATAAATATTATTCAATTAAATGACGAGCCAAAGAGATGATTTAGGATGAATTGGTGTTAGTAAGATCAGGATCGGGTGTATAGGATCAATCTTCCTGACATGAAGAACCATCAGCTCTGTACTTGAGATGCTTAGCAAAAATAAATCGACGAACACAATGGAATCTAGTGCATGCCTAGTATATCTACATGCATTTCTATCATACTAGAACATGCTATGATCAATACTAGGATATGAAAAAGATAGTCTAAAGATGTATATAGTGAAATAAAAGTAGATTTGGAAAAAGTAGGATCTACACTCTCCGATTACCCATATTTGACACTTATCCCAGAAGGTAACTTTCCATAGACACAAATAATACAATATTTCCCTAATCTAACATTAAATCATAACATGCATAAATTTTCATACCAATAAATAAATACCTAATATTTTCTCTCTTGTTAATGATTATGAATATTTTCCTAATATTTCAACCTTACACATGCATTAAAAATAATAAAATATATATTTGACATGAAATTTCCATGCATCTAGTTATAAATAATCAAATTAAATTTTCCTTTTTCATGCAATTTGGTCTTTTATGGTATTTTTAACTCTCATTGCAACAAATGAGCACATGTAGTACTGATTTTGTTTTTTAGACAATGCTAATTAATACACAACTAAAATTAACTTAATTGATATGATGTTTTGTTATAAAAGCATTAGACCAAATCAGTAAAATGATGGTTTCCTATACATCTCTAGATTTAATCTTTGGAGAACAAATCGGTTAAAGTTTTACTACTGTTTATGTTTGTAGATTAAGATTAAAACATAGAGGTTTAACAACAAAAAAATATATGTACATATTCACAATTTCAATTCATTAATTTGGGTTTAATATGAACACAACATAAATATTGTGAGGTGGAAAATGGAACTGATATGACAACAAGGTTTAGCAATCACAAAGGCCTAAAAACAAACAAAGATCAAATCCCACTCACTAAATGAAAGAGAATGCATACAAGGGTTAGAAAATAAATGTAAAATATTAAAAATACGAAACGAATGTGCAAACATTTCCTTCCACTTTCATGGTGATGGAATGTTAGATTGCTTGATCATGAAGATCCCATGGTTTTGTAAGCATGAAGATTGATGACCTAGATGGAGATAAATTCTCAAATTCTCATGAATATGACGTGCTCAAGTGCTCTCAAATGATCTAGGTCAAGAAATAATGAAGGAGGAATGATTGTTTTATTTATTTTCATGTTTGAATCAATGGAGTAGATTAAACCTCAAGACCCACAAAGAATGGTTGAGATCTTGCACCTTAAGATCCACAAATCTAAGTGAATTAAGGAAGATCAAAGATCAAGATTCAATTGAACTTAAATATCTCCACAATTTTAGGAAAGTTGGCTGAGGATATTTGAAATAGAGGGATGGGAATGAATGAGAGAAATGAGATATTTTGAAAGAGAATATTCAAGGGAATATGCATCTGAGAGGGAAATTAAGACAATTAAATAATTCAAGATTATTTAATTATAGAGGATTAGGATATTCTTTATTAAAAAGGAATATTTCAAATGAAAGGGATGGGAATTAGATAATTAAATATTATTTAATCATAGGACATTAGAAGAAAAATTAGATTCAAGGTTAATTAAATCATTATAATTATTTAATTAGGGGATATTAGAGGAAAAATTAATGAAATATGATGAATTAATTAAATAATTCAAAATTACTGAATTAATAGATTAATAAGGTGAAAATAATGGAAAATAATGTTAAAAGGAGAATTAGTAACGGGTGATCCCACAATGCTAGTTTACAATTTTTGAGAGATTCTAATTTTTGCTGAAATCACATATTTTTAGAAAATATAATAATTTAAGCCTTAAAAGCTCCATTTTAAGGATTCCAATTCAAGATGTCTTGATAAAACCACCTTAGATCAAACCCCCTTGGATAGAACCCTACTAGTTTTAAACCATACCTATAACGGAGTCTCCTTCACACCTATCAAAATGCTGATAAAAAATCACTTTTGATTCATCTTTTGGGGGATCAAATGAATTCATTTAATTTTTTTTTTTTGTATGTATTCCTTATTATAAGCTTCCCCAAAAGTATAATTTTAAATAAATTTAATTTAATTATTATATTTATTTTTTATTTCTTGTGAATGTAGGTTTTTCACCAAAAACCAAGTTCTCTATTCCGCACATGTGGAAAAATAGCAAATTATCAAAATTTTTTTTTGAAAAATATCAGTGCACTAGATATTGAAATCCTTGATCCAACAAAAAAAAAAACAATTTCGATACATACAATTTTTTTTATGTTGTATACAATCCGCCTATGTCCGAATTGTAATTGGTTTGACTTCAAAACTTGGTTAAGAAAAAAAAATCAATAAAACACTATGAAAACAAATGAAAGTGCTAGATATCATAGCTAAAAATATAAATTCAAAAAAATTAGAATCTTATCCTTAATGGAAAAAAAATACATGTTGTATTTGGTGAGAATCACTCCTTAAAAATGGTGTTTACTGAAAAAAACTAGTTTTCGAAAGAGATGGAAAAAGAAGTGCAATTTGATTCCAAACATTTTGAAAAAAATGTATTTAGAATCTACAGAAAAAATGTCACAGATCACTAGTTTGCATCATCTTCAAATTCCTCATGGTTTAGCCGCTATAGGTGCCTGAAAGTGAAGATTTAGTTAGAAAAAATTAGTTCAGTGTCTAGTTTGGCCAAAAATTGTAAACTAGTAAATTGTGGGATCACCCTAATGCAAATGATGAAAATGATAAGAATGCACTAATCAAGGATGAACATGATGAAAATACAAGATTAACAATGTATGATACGAGTTAGGCAATTTTGCATGTCTACATTTTGCCCCTCTTTGACACAATGTACTTGTTGCATTGTTTGAAAGACTTGTGCTAGTAAAAATCATTTTTTTTTTTATGATGCCCCACTGTGCCCCAACGAGTGTTTGAAGGATGATAGGATACTAAGCTACCCCTTTGGGAGATTGGATAGAAATTTTTTTTTTTGGGTCAAGCTCATGACAAGAGTTTAGGACCATTTTAGATGAGAAGAGGATGAAAATAAGGCCATAGGGGTCATAGACAATGATAAGGATAATCTAGGATGCTAACAAGATACCTTAGAAGGGTTGCGATGGGGTTATATATGCAATTAGGGTTTAAAACCTCCTGATTTACACACTCAACTTTCAAGGTTTCTAGTACTTAGAGAGCTTTTTGCATCCTCAACCTTCAGACGCATATTAACGATGCCCTAAGTTCTAGGAGCACCACACCATGTAGAGCTCGTTCATCAGTTTTAGAGACCAACTGATGCAGGCACTACGTTACGCATACCTCAAAATTTTACTTGCACTTTAATTTCACTTTTCAAATTGTTAGCCAAAGGTAGGACAAACAAACCCCAAAAATACTTAAGGATTTCCATAGTTATCATGGTATATCCACATTTACAATTTTAGGAAGCTTGCATATGCTTTAGAGTGACACGGTTGAAAAAATTAGGCATGTTTCATTTAGATTGAAATGTTTGACTGACACGATTGCAAAATGCTACACATTTGATATTTTTTAGGGATTTATCATGTTTACTTCAATGCAACGTATTTGTAGCAAAAATAGACTCACTTTTGCTAAAACTAATGTGTTTGCATAAAATGACATGTTTGTTCAATGTAATAGCAAACTTTAAATTTTAGCTCTTTTTTATAATTTTGACATTGTGGGATTTATGCTTACAGGTCACTCTTCATCCTTTGTATGTGAGGGAGAGGAGAACGTGGTTATGGGATCAATTATATCACATTAGAGACTTTGAGGTTCAATTCTTAACTGTATTTGGTTTGGATCACATAGCCTACATGCCAGAGATTCATTCGCATAGGGCTATGATGACTGCCCTTGTAGAGAGATGGAGGTCAAAGACATCGAATTTCCACTTACCCATAGGAGAGTTCATAGTTATGTTGGAGGATGTTTGGTACATCGTCAAGATTCCCATTCATGGCGAGCTTGTAGAGTATGGCGTGGATCGAGGTGCAGTGGCCATGGCTAGGATGCTTGGAGAGGAGCAACTTATAGTTATAGATGGGCAGATTGACTTGACTCTCTATATCAAGGAGGTACATGAGATGACTATCATACTAGTAGGACTAATCATAGGACCTTTGATGCGCTATAGGTTCTCTTGACAATTTCCTATCAAATGGGAGATTTTTGTAGAGTCCATGATGATTGAGGGGACTAGGTATGCCTAGGGGCCATGTGTGCTTTCACATTTATATCACAATATGTACCAAGTGTGCTATAAAGGAGGCACCAACATTTCTACATGTATGAGCTTATTACATGTTTGGGCATGGGAGAGGATCATAGTTACATGGCCTCTTGGTATAGATGATAGGGATCTTGATGATCCTTAATCCTATAGATATCATGATTATCTTCACTACAATTAGCCCAACATACTTCAATACTAGAGGGTGAATTTTGATGACATGACACAATTTGTTTGGAGACCTTGGCTAGGCTGTGAGGCATGGGTAGATGACCACACTCACTTGACATACTGCTACCAAACCTGATGGTTGATTGGTTTGATCATATAATCGAGAGATATTTATTAGAGAGGGTACACTGCCAGTTCGACGATGGAAAAATTATTCTAGACCAAGGTTAGCATGCACACTATGCATGGAATACTAGAGAGGTAGTTGCATGAGGGCCCACGACATATTCTAGGATGGCTACCACAAAGTTTCAACAACTAGCACTAGTTGGATGGGGATGGGTGATAGGTTTGGATGATTTGGGCACTACCAAGGACTATGATTCATGGTGGGGCCACATGAGGCCACTTAGATTCACTCTTCCTCTAGGAGGTTTCCAGGACCTGTTGCTAGGAGGAGGAGATGAGGAGGTGTAGTGAACGACTATGAGGCTAGAGGGTAAGTGCAAAAAGATGGGGGGCCAAAAAGGGGGCTTAAGTGGCCACCTGTTTCCTAAAATCAAGAAATATTGACCTTGGACATGAAATTGAGGATAGTTACACTCTACGTTTTGAGATGCAACATAAAAAAGGATTGTAGTGCTCCAAGTCTACTTTCTAAACTACCATTTTTTTGAAAATGGCAAAGATTAATGGGTTCAAAAGAGGGGGCCACATAAATTGGTTTTTTTTTTGTCAAAAAAACATAACATAGCAACTTTTGTGGCTCTCTCAAAAGGTTAACTTTTTTTTAGTATTTTTAAAATCACTTCGATGAGAAATTAGCTAACAATATGTAGTTTATGCCCAATTTTTTGATAATTTTCAAAGTGGAAACTTCTTGAAAAACAAAATTTTGGTCATGCTACCCCTATAAATTTTGAAAACTAATTGAAAATATATATTTTTTAATATGTGTAGAATGGAGTATAGTTTATAAAAATGTACTTTATTTGAAATTTTGATGAATAGTTAATTTGTAATGAAAAAAACACCAAACACTGGTTTTTGACAAAAAATAGACACAAACAAAAGAAATTATAGATCAAAGGATTAACATTGTATCATTAGATAATTAAGAGAGAGCCTAACATTACCCAAGTGTTTGATTTGTTCAACCTTGAAACACGTGCAAACCTCATGCTTAACATAGACACAATTATGTGAAATATTGTAGAATTTGTAAAAACATGTCTTTGGACGTTGGGAAGGCACTCCAAGCCTTTGGGTTGGTATTCCAAAGAAAATACCAAGCTGAAGGCTTGGTGATTCCCAAAGAAATAAATAACGTGAGCACGTTATAATGCACTCACGTTATTTCTTAGTTTTGACATTTTTTTGCGTTTGTGCCCAAGACATGTCTAGCAAGACATAATGTGAGCAGCTTATATCATACTCGCGTTATGTCTTGTTTTGTGTTAAATGCTAATCTACTGAATGTATGTATATATAATTGTATGTTTGTATTAATGTATGCATGCATGACATGTATGTATGCATGTATGCATGCTTGTATGTATGTATGTATGTATGTACGCTTGTATGTATGTATGTATGTATTAGTGTATGTATGCCTCTATGTATGTATGTCTTCTTATATGTATGTATGTATGTCTTTAGAGGGAGGGATAATTTTAATAGAGAGAGAGAGAGAGAGAGAGAGAGAGAGAGAGAGAGAGAGAGAGAGAGAATTGTCTAGGTAGGTAGGGAGGGAGGGAGGGAGAGACATGAGAGAGAGACATGAGAGATGGAGAGGGGGTGGAAGGGAGAGACCTAAGAGAGAGGGAGTGTGAGAGATAGAGGGAGACATAGAGATAGAGAGAGGGGGTGGGAGAGAGAGACCTAAGAGAGAGGGAGAGAGAGAGGGGGGAGAGAGGGAGAGAAAGAGAGAGTTATTTAGGTAGGGTTCTAGAGGGAGAGAATTGAGAGTGTGAGGGGGGTGAGAGGGAGAGACTTGAGAGATAGGGAGAGAGAGAGAGGGAGTGGGAAAGAGAGGGATTGGGAGAGAGAGGGAGTGAGAGAGAGACCTAAGAGAGGGAGAGGGTGTGGGAGGGAGTGACCTAAGCGAGAGGGACTTATCTAGGTAGGGTGGGAATGATAGAGAGAGGAAGGGAGAGACTAAGTTACCTAGGTAGGGTTCCAGAGGGAGAGACCTGAGAGAGAGGGGGTGGGAGGGAGAGACTTTAGAGATAGGGAGAGAGAGAGTGCAAGAGAGATGGAGTAGGAGAGAGAGGGAGTGATGGAGAGAGAGAGATAGAGAGAGAGAGGTACATAGAAAGAGGGAGAGGGTAGATAGAGACAATAGTGAGGGTAGGAGAGAGGTGAGATGGATAGATAGAGAGAGAGGGATAGGGGTTGATGTTATAGGGTTGAGAGATTAGGGTTGAGGTTGCAATGCATAGGGTAGAGGGTTGAAGGTTTAAGCATTTAAGGGTTGAGGGGTTAAGGGTTTAAGAGTTGAGGGATGAGGTTTAGGGTTGAGGGATTAGGGTTGAGGGTTGAGGGTATAGGGTCAAGTATATATGTTTTAGGGTATATGGTTAAGGATCCAATGTATAGGGTAGATGGTTGAGAATTGAGAGTTCAGGGTTTAATGTATATTGTAGAGGGTAGAGGGTAGAGGGTTTTAGGGTTTTAGGGTTGAGGGATAAGGGTTTAAGGGTTGAGGGTTGAGGGATTAGGGTTGAATGATTAAGGGTTGATAGTTGAGGGTTTAGGTATTTAGGGTTGAGGGTTGATGGTTTAGGGTAGATAGTTTAAGGTTTGAGGGTATAGGGTTGAGGGATTAGGGTTGATGGTTTAGGGTATTAGGTTGAGTGTAGAGGGTAGGGGGTTTAAGGGTTTAGGGTTGAGTTTTTAGGGGTTTAAGAGTTGAGGGTATAGGGTTGAGGGATTAGGGTAGAGAGGGAGGGATGGAGGGAGGGAGAGATGGAGGGAGAAGTGAGATAGAAAGAAGGAGAGAAGAGGAGGGAAGGACATAGAGAGATGAGGGTTGAGAATTGAGGTTATAGGATTGAGGACCTATAGGGTTGAGGGTTTAGGATTTAAGGGTATAGGGTTGAGGGTTTAGGATTTAAGGGTAGAGGGTATTGAGTTAAGGGTAGAGGGTTTAGGGTTTAAGGGTTGAGGGTTGATGGATTAGGGTAGAGAGTTCAAGGTTTATTGGGTTAAGGGTTTAGGTTTGAGGGTAGAGGGTTTAGGGTATAAGCTTGAGGGTATATGATTGAGGTATTAGGATTTAAGGGTCCAATGTATAGGGTAGAGGGTATAGGGGTTGAGGGTTTAGGGTTTAAGGGTTTAGGGATTAAGGGTTGACAGTTGAGAATTTAGCATTGAGGGTTTAATGTATAGGTTTGAGGGTTTAATGGTTGAGGGATTAGGTTGGAGGGATTAAGGGTTTAGAGTTGAGGGATTAGGTTAGAGAGTGTAAGGGTTTAAGGGTTGAGGGTATAGGGTTGATGGATTAGGGTTGATGGTAGAGGGTTTAATGGTTTAGGTTTAAGGGTTGAGGGTTGAGGTTTTAAGGTTGTGGGTAGAGGGTTGAGGGTATAGGGTTGAGGGATTAGGGTTGAGGTTCCAATGTATAAGGTAGATGGTATAGGGGTTGAGGGTTGAGGGTTGAGGGTTTAGGGTTTAATGGTTGAGGGTTGAGGGATTAAGGGTTGAGGGTTGAGGGTTTAGGGTTTAAGGGTTGAGGGTTTATGGATTAGGGTTGAGGGAGTAAAGGTTTAGATATTACGAGTTGAGGGTTTACGGTAGAGGGTAGAGGGTTTAAGAGTTGAGGGTTTAGGTTTGAGGGATTAGAGTTAAGGGTTTAGGGTTTAGGGTTGAGGGTTGAGGGTTGAGGGTTTAAGGGTTGATGGATTAGGTTTGAGGGATTAGGGTTGAGGGTTTAAGGTATTGGGTAGAGGGTAGAGGGTTAAGGGTTGAGAATATAAGGGTTTAAGAGTTGAGGGTATATGGTTGAGGGTATTAAGGTAGAGAGTTTAAAGGTTTAGGGAGGGAGAGAGAGGTGAGATAGATATAATTAGAGAGAGGTATAGGGGTTGAGGACCGATAGGGTTGAGGATTAGGGTTGAGGATTAGGGTTGAGGTTACAATGTATAGAGTAGAGGGTTTAATGTATAGGGTAGAGGGTTTAAGCATTTAAGGGTTGATGGGTTAAGGGTTGAGGGTTTAAGGGTTTAAGAGTTGAGGGATGAGGTTTAGGGTTTAAGGGTTTAGGGTTGAGGGTTGAGGGTATACGATTGAGTATATAGGTTTTAGGGTATATGGTTGATGATCCAATGTATAGGGTGTTGCATGTATGGATGTGTTTGGTGGTGTTTTCATTGATGTCAACACTGTATAGGTTGAGTAAGTTGTGTATTTTCCAACTTCTTTTGATAAAATTTGAGAAATAATGAAAGTCATGTTGAAGTGTGTTATAAGCGTGCTCTAGTATTGTGGTCCACACTTTTTCTTTGTTGATCCTCTACCTATATAGATCTGTAGGTGTGTTCATAAGCTTAAATTAATTGTATATTCCAAGTTTCAGCTTCTGGTTCAATGGAGAGTAAAAATTATGTTCACCGGTGTGTGAACTAGTTTATCAGAGTTATCTGGTTGTGGACTGGGAGAAAAGTTTTGGCTCTACAACCTTCTGATAATTAGTTTTAGATCTTGTGGATTTGGGAGATTACTCTTTCTGATGGTTTATGTGTTATGACAAAGTTGCTTGTGGTTTGGCGTTTCGAAAGACTTGCTCAAGAGCTCTTGTTTTTTTGCTGGTTGTCCTGGTTGAACTAATGAAGTGTTCTCTATGAATGAAGTTTGTTGAAGTTATTGTGGATGTATTTGGGTTGTTCTCAGAGATGGTAAAATAATTGGTAAAGCATGTTGATCAATCCATGTATAATTATCTTGTCAATGATGCGTGTACTTCAAATATAATTGGTGTTTACACATTACATTATGCTTTTGCATCAATTTGAGAAAGTGTTTGCATGATCCAAGATGTTGTTTGGGTCCTAAATTAAATATGTATTTGGTCCCCTCACATTCTTATCCATCGCAGGAATGTTGAGTAGCCGACCTAGTTTGAATTTATAAATGAAATTGTATAGCCAACCTTGGAGAATGTTCCTGAGGTTGAAGATGGTATAAATGTAAGTTAAGTTGTAGTGAATTTGATATCCATCCATAATTCGATTCGAGAAAGAGAAGAGTTTGCAAAAAAGTGCGAAAAGTAGAGTGTGGAAGAGTGAACCATGCCAACAATACTTTATTGTATCTATAATCTTCTGATCAAGTTACGAAGTGTGGAACTCCTAGTGGTGGATCTTTATCTATTTCTTTGTATTATTTTGTAGGCAATGAGCCTCTATTTCTGGACAATGAGTCCTAAGGCTGGGTAGTGATCCCTCTGGTAGTGAGCCTTTGTATCTGGTATTGCAAATGTACTAATATATTGTGAGTTAATCCTCATCGTGGTTTTTCCCTCATTGGGTTTTCCACATAAATTTGGTGTCTCTGGTGTGTTTTTGTTATCATCATTTCATGTTCACACTTAATAATAGATTGAGGATAAAGTGGAATTGATTAAGTTAAGGAGTAAAGAATTTGATACAAATGACTCACCCCCTCTCAGTTGTATTGTGAATTTCAACAATTGGTATCATAGCTCTGGTTCCTTGGTGAAAATCTTAACTGCTTGAGGTAGATCGGATGACACACAAGTTGCAGCTTCCTATGTTTGATGGAGGTGATTAAAGTGATTGGAAAGAGCAGATGAAAATTTATCTGATTTCACTTAGTTTTAATACTTGGAAAGATGTGGAGACAAAGTATGTGATTCCAGTAGTCAGACCTTCCTTTGCTAATGAGGTTGCAAATTTTAAATAAAATGAAAGAGAAAGGTTTGCTATCTTTAGTGCTTTATCTAAAAATGAAATAACGAAAGTTATTTCTCTAGCTACAACAAATGAAGTATGGAAAAAATTGAAAGACATTTATGAAGGAAATGGGAGAGTAAAGTTGTCAAGGAAACTAACTACTAAGTGAAAAATTGAGAATCTGAGAATGGAAGATGGAGAAGACATTGCAAGCTATTATTCGAGAGTTGAAACTATAGCAACTGAAAGCAAGAATCAAGATGATACCATGAAGGATGAAGATATAATTGAGAAGATCTTGATGAACTTATCAAAAAATTACAATGACAAAGTATCTACTCTTGAAGAATAGTATGATCCGAAGAAATTTACTAAGGAGCATCTATTTGGTGTCTTGCCCATATTTGACATGAGAAAATTTGTAAGAGATAAGGAGAAGACTGAAATAGCCTTTAAATCCATGAAGATAGATGATGATGATGATGATGATGATGATGATGATGCAGAATATTTGGAAGCAAATTTCACAAGGAGATTGAAGAAAGGTACTGGTATATAAAAAGGTAAGTTTCCTTTTAAGTGCTTCAGTTGTGGAAATATTGGTCATTATGCATCAATATGTCCTAATAGAGCTACACAAAAGAAATATAATAACAATAATTACAAGGATAAAAAGGATAGGAAGTTCAAGAAGTTGTATTATGTTAAAGAAGATGCAGGAATTTTTGATGATGAATCTGACCTTGAGGAAGATAAAGATGAATGTTTATTTCTAGCCCTGGAAAAGAAATGTGCAAAAGAACCTAGTTTGCAAAGCAAGAAAGATTAATCAAAAGGTACTTTGGTAACTTCTTTGCATGCCAGACAGGGTGAAGACTTTTGGGTAATTGACAGTGGATGTTTAAATCATATGACTGGAGAGAAGAGTAAGTTTACTAAACTTGAGAAGTATGATGGAGGTATAGTCATGTTTGGAGATGATTCTGGTGCTAAGATTGTTGGTAAAGGAACAATTAGATTTGATGAAAAACACAATACTAATGATCTTTATTATGTAAAGGGTTTAAGGTATAATCTCTTAAGTGTTGGAAAAATGTGCAGCAAAGGTTTTGAGCTTGTGTTTCAAGATAACACTTGTGAGATCAGAAAAGGATTTAGAATTGTGGTTGCAGCTGGAAGAAGAACTCATGGAAACATCTATCAACTTAAAGGTGGTGATTGTCAATGTTTTGTTTCTCATATTAGTGAGAATTGGCTCTAGCACTGAAGGATGGGATATGTGAATTTTGATAATTTGGTTAGGACTAGTTAAAGAGAAGTTGTGAGAGATCTACCTAGAATCATAAAGCCTTCAAATTCAATTTGTAGAGGTTGTTAGATGGGAAAACAAGCAAGGAATAGTTTTAAAGTAAAGGATCAATCATCTACCAGAACGCTAGAATTAATTCACACAAACCTCTATGGTCCTACAAGAACAGGAAGCCTAAATGGTGATAGGTACTTTATGCTTTTAATTGATGATTACTCTAGAATGACATGGGTTACATTTCTTAGAGAAAAGGCTCAAGCTCTTGATAGATTCAAAGTGTTTAAGGCAAGAGTAGAAAATGAGGAAAACCTGAGAATAAAATGTTTAAGATCTGATAGAGGTGGAGAGTTTACATCCGGTGAGTTCAATGCATTCTATGAAGAGAATGATATAAAAAGACATTATTGTTCTCCTAGAACCCCGCAACAAAATGGAGTTATAGAGAGAAAGAACCAGACTATGCAAGAGGTCGCCATAACTATGGGGTAAGTGCACCAATCTATGACACAATTTTGATGCCAAATTGCAAAAAAAACCCGTAATAGGCCATATTGCGCTCGCCAAATTTGAAAAGCACCACATTTGGCGATCGCCAAATGGCTTGAATTTTGCAATGAGTGAACAAGTGTGAGTTCTCTTTCTTTTTGCAATGAATTTTGGAATGCATTTTTTTAAACTCTTTTATTTTCGCTTTCTCTTCCAAGGAAACTATATACATGAAATAAACATTTAAGTATAAGTTTACATTTACATATGGACATTTAATTTCTTATACTTTAAGTTATATTACATGTATATAGGTAGGATGTTTGAGTGTGGTTTCAGATCTCTAGGAATTATAATGCAAATTCTAGTTTTTGGAAGATCTTAAAAATTTCAGACTTAGTCAAATTTCAGTAATTAGCAATTCAAATTTTAGTAATCAGGAGGTCAAATTTTAGTAGTCAGCAAGTTGTATCAACTTTCTCTCTCCTTCTCTCTACTCTCTATCTCTCCACTCCCTCTCTCTCTCCCTTGCTCTCTCTCTCTCTCCCCTCTCTCTCTCTCTCACCCCTCTATCTCCTCCCTACATCTGCCTCCCCCCCTCCCCTCTCTCTCTCTTTACCTACCTCTCCCTCCATCACTTTGTATCTCACTTATGTCTCCCTCCCTAACTCTTTCCCTCTCTACTCTCTATCTCACCTCTCCCTCCCTCTACCTACATCTCTCTCTCTCACTCTTTATCCCTCTCTTCCCCCACTTTCTCTCTAACTCTCTCCTCTCTATCTCATAATTCTCTCTCCCTCCCTCTCACTCTCCCCTCTCTATCTCACCACTCTCTCTATCTCTCTCTCTCACACACAAACCTCTATCTCCCTCGCTAACACTCCCTCCATCCATCCTTCCCTCTCTACTTCTCTCTATCTCTCCTCTCCCTCCCTCTCTCGACCTCACCCTCCCTCCACTTCTTTTTGTCTCTCCTCCCAATCTCTCTCACTATTGTCCCTCCCTCCCTCCCCCTCTTTCTCTCTCAATCGATCTTTTTCTCTATCTCACCATTCTCTCTCTCTCACTCACACACACACACCTCTATCTCCCTACCTCTCCCTCCCCTCTGTACTCTTTATCTCTCCTCTCACTTTCCCTCTCTATACATACCTCTCCCTCCATCACTCTCTCTCTCCATCCCTCTCTATCTCACTTATGCCTCCTTCCCTACCTCTTTCCCTCTCTACTCTCTATCTCTCCTCTCCCTTCCTCTACCTACCTCTCTCTGTCTCTCCATCCCTCTCTTTCTCTCTCACTCTCTCCTCTCTATCTCACCATTATCTCTATCTCTACCTATCACCCCCTCCTATCTAAATCACCATTCCCTCTCTCCCATTTTCCCTCCTTCCCTCTCACTCCCTCCTCTCTAAATCACCATTCTCTCTCTATCCCACTTTCACTCATTCCCTCTCTATGTCTCACTTATCCCTTTCTACCTCTCCCTCCCTCCAACCTCCCTCTCTCTCTTTATCTTTATTTCTCATTCTCTCCTTACCTCTCTACTCTCTATCTCACCACTCTTTCCATCTCACTCTCCCTCCTTCCCTCTCTCCCTCCTATCCATCCCTCTCTCCTTCCCTCTCTACCTACCTCTCAATCCACTACCTACCACTATCTCCCTCACCCATATTTCTCTCTTACTCTCTCCTTCCCTCTCTACTCTATATCTCTCCCCCCTTCCCTCTCTAATCTATTTCTCTCTCTCCCCCTTCCTCTGTCCCCTCATTTTCTTTTCTCCCACTCTCCCTCCCTCTCACACACACTCACCTCTATCTCCTCCTTTCCTCTCCCACCATCCCTCCACTCTCCACTTCTCTCTATCTATCATCTATCTCTACATATCCTTCCCTCTATATTTATCTTTATCTCCCCTCTCCCTCTCTTTACCCACTTCTCCCTCCATCACTCTATATCTCATATGTGTCTCCTCTCTCTCTCTCTCTTGCACACACACACACACACACACCTCTATCTCCTCCCTACTTGTCCCTCCCTCCCCTCTCTAATTCTCTCTATCTCTCCTCTCTCTACATCTCCTACCCTCTCTACCTATATTTATCTCCCCTATCCCTTTTTTAACCTACCTCTCCCTTCATCACTCTGTATCTCACCTATGTTCCCCTACCTACCTAGGGTTGAGGTATTAAGGGTCAAGGGTTGATAATTGAGGGTTGAGGGTTTAATTTATAGGGTAGAGGGTAGAGGGTTTAAGGGTTGAGGGTTGAGGGCTGAGGGTTGAGGGTTGAGGTTGAGGGTTGAGGGTAGAGGGTAGAGGGTTTAAGGGTAAAGGGATTAAGGGTTGAGGGTTGAGGGATTAGGGTATAGAGTTTACTTGGGTTTAAGGGTTTAAGGTTTGAGGGTATAGGGTTGATGGTAGAGGGTATTGGGTTTAGGGTAGAGGGTATCAGGGTGAGGGTTGAGTGTTTAAGGGTTTAAGGTCTGAGGGTATAGGGTTGAGGGATTAGGGTAGAGAGGGAGGGAAGGATGGAGGGAGAGATGGAGGGAGATATGGAGGGAGAAGTGAGATAGAGAGAAGGAGAAAAGAGGAGAGAGGGATAGAGATATATGAGGTTTGAGTATATAATGTATAGGATAGAGGGTTGATAATTGAGGGTATAGGATTGATGGTTTAGGGTATTGGGTAGAGGGTAGAGGGTAGAGGGTAGAGGGTATAAGGTTTAAGGATTTAGGGTTGAGGGTAGAGGGTTTAGGGTATAGGTTTAAGGGTATATGGTTGAAGGATTAGCATTGAGGGTCTAATGTATAAGGTAGAGGGTATAAGGGTTAAGGTTTAGGGTTTAAGGGTTGAGGATTAAGGGTTGAGGGTTGAGGATTGAGGGTTAAGGGTTTAATGGTTTAGGGTTTAAGGGTTGAGGGTCAAGAGTTTAAGGATGAGGGTAGATGGTTGAGGGTATAGGGTTGATGGATTAGGGTTCAAGGTCCAACATATAGGGTACAAGGTATAGGGGTTGAGGTTTTAGGGTTAAGGGTTTAGGATTGAAGGTAGACGGTTGAGGGATGAGGGTTTAAGGGCTAAGGGTTAAGGGTTGAGGGATTAGGGTAGAGAGTTTAATTAGGTTTAAGGGTTGAGGGTAGAGGGTAGAGGGTAGAGGGTAGAGGGTAGAGGGTAGAGGGTTTAGAGGTTTAGGATTTAAGGGTTGAGGGTTTACGGTTTAGGGTATAGGGTTGAGTGTTCAAGGTTTTAAGGGTTCAGGGTATAGGGTTGAGGGATTAGGGAAGATAAGGTGGGATGGATGGAGGGAGAGATGGAGGGAGAGTCTTGAGAGAGAGGGGGATGAAGTAGGAGAGAGATAGAGGTTAGACGGCTAAGGGTAGAGGGTAGAGGGTTTAAGGGTTTAGGGTTTTAAGGTTTAAGGTTTTAGGAATTAAGGGTTGAGGGTTGAGGGATTAGGGTATAGAGTTTACTTGGGTTTAAGCATTTAAGGGTTGAGGGTATAGGGTTGAGGGTATAGGGTTGATGGTAGAGGGTATTGGGTTTAGGGTAGAGGGTATCGGGGTGAGGGTTGAGCGTTTACGGGAATAAGGGCTGAGGGTATAGGGTTGAGGGATTAGGGTAGAGAGGGAGGGAGAGATGGAGGGAGAAGTGAGATATAGAGAAGGAGAGAAGAGGAGAGAGGGGTAGAGATATATGAGGGTTGAGGATCTAATGTATAGGATAGAGAGTTGAGAATGGAGGGTATAGGATTGATGGTTTAGGGTATTGGGTTGAGGGTATAGGGTAGAGGGTAGAGGGTTGAGGGTAGAGGGTAGAAGGTTTAAGGGTTTAGGGTTGAGGGTAGAGGGTTTAGGGTATAGGTTTAAGGGTATACGGTTGAAGGATTAGTGTTGAGGGTCTAATGTATAAGGTAGAGGGTGTAAGGGTTTAGGGTTTAGGGTTTAAGGGTTGAGGATTAAGGGATTAAGGGTTGAGGGTTGAGGATTGAGGGTTAAGTGTTTAATGGCTTAGGGTTTAAGGGTTGAGGGTCAAGATTTTAAGGATTAGGGTAGATGGTTGAGGGTATAGGGTTGATGGATTAGGGTTCAAGGTCCAACATATAGGGTACAAGGAATAGGGGTTGAGGTTTTAGGGTTAAGGGTTTAGGATTGAAGGTAGAGGGTTGAGGGATGAGGGTTTAAGGGTTAAGGGTTAAGGGTTGAGGGATTAGGGTAGAGAGTTTAATTGCGTTTAAGGGTTTAAGGGTTGAGGGATTAGGGTTGAGGGTATTGGGTTGAGGGTAGAGGGTAGAGGGTTTAGAGGTTAAGGATTTAAGGGTTGAGGGTTTAGGGTATAGGGTTGAGTTTTCAAGGTTTTAAGGGTTGAGGGATTAGGGAAGAGAAGGTGGGATGGAGGGAGGGAGAGATGTTGGGAGATTCTTGAGAGAGAGAGGGATGAAGTAGGAGAGAGATAGAGGTTAGATGGTTAAGGGTAGAGGGTGGAGGGTTTAAGGGTTTAGTGTTTAAGGTTTGAGGTTTTAGGGTTTAGGGGAGAGGGGAGAGAGATTGAGTGAGTGAGTGAGTGAGTGAGTGAGAGAGAGAGACCTGAGAGAGGGAGAGGGGGAGAGGGGGTGGAGGGAGAGTCTTGAGAGAGAGAGAGAGGGAGGGACTGGGAGAGAGATAGAGGGTAGAGGGTTAAGGGTAGATGGTTAAGGGTTGAGGGTAGAGGATTTAAGGGTTTAAGGGTTACGGGTAGAGGGATAAGGGTAGAGTGGAGAGACATAGAAAGAGTGAGTGAGTGGGTGAGAGAGACTTGAGAGAGGGAGAGAGGGTAGTAGGGAGAGAATTGAGAGAGAGGGAGAGGGAGAGGGAGTGGGAGAGAGATAGAGAGGAGATGGAGTGGGAGAGAGATAGAGAGTAGAGGGTAGAGGGTTTTAAGTTTTTAGGGTTTAGGGTTAAGGGTAGAGAGAGAGAGAGGTAGAGAGGGAAATAAGGTAGAGATATTGAGAGAGAGGAGGAAAGGAGACAAAGAGAAATAGGTATAGAGGGAAAAATAGGTAGACCCTTAAACCCTAATCCCTCAACCCCCATACCCTCTTAATCCCTCAACCCTCAACCCTCAACCCTCAACCCTTAAACCCTAATCCCTCAACCCCCATACCCTCTTAATCCCTCGACCCCCATACCCTCTTAATCCCTCAACCCTTCAACCATAATCCCTTGAACCCTATACCCTCTTAATCCCTCAACCCCCATGCCCCCATTCCCTCAACCCTTAAACCCTAATCCCTCAACCCCATACCCTCTTTATCCCTCAACCCTTAAACCCTAATCCCTCAACCCCCATACTCTCTTAATCCCTCAACCATTAACCCTGAAACCCTAATACCTCAACCCCTATACCCTCTTAATCCCTCAACCCTCAAGCCTTAACCCCTAATCCCTCAACCCCTATACCCTCTTAATCCCTCAACCCTCAACCCTTAAACCCTAATCCATTAACCCCTATACCCTCTTAATACATCAACCCTCAACCCTTAAACCATAATACCTCAACCCTTATACCCTCTTAATCCCTCAACTCTCAACCTTCAATCCTTAAAGCCTAAGCCCTCAACCCCTATACCCTCTTAAGCCCTCAACCCTCAACCCTTAACCCTTAAACCCTAATCCATCAACCCCCATACCCTCTTAATCCCTCAACCCTTAAACCCTAATCCCTCAACCCCTATACCCTCTTAATCCCTCAACCTTCAACCCTTAACCCTTATACCCTAATCCCTCAACCCCCATACTCTATTAATCCCTCAACCCTCAACCCTCAACCCTTAACCCTTAATCCATAAACCCTCGACTTGAGAGAGAGAGGGAGAGGTGGTGGGAGGGAAATGCTTGAGAGAGAGGCATAGGGAGAGGGAGAGAAAGTGAGAGAGTGAGGGATTCACTGTGAGAGGGAGAGGGTATAGGAGGGGGAGACTTGACAAAGAGAGAGGAAGATGGGGTAGGACGAAGATACTTGAGAGAGAGAAAGAGGGAGATAGGGTGGGAAGGAGAGACATTAGAGACTTAAGAGAGGGATAGGGGGTAGGAGGGAGAGATTTGAGAGGGAGAGGTAGAGAGCGAGGCAAAGAGACTTGAGAGAGGGAGAGGGGGTTGGAGGGAGAGACTTGAGAGAGAGAAGGGGGAAGGAAGTTGGAGAGAGATAGAGGGTAGAGTTTTTAAGGGTTAAGGGTTAAGGGTTTAGGTTAAGGGTATAGTGGAGAGAGATAGAGGGAGAAAGAGAGAGAGGGAGTGAGTGAGTGAGTGAGAGACATAAGATTCCCTCTCTAGTTGTCTCTATCTCACTTCTCTCTCCTTCCCTCCCCCCCTCTCTAATTTTCTCTATATCCCCCTCTCTCTCCTTCCCTTTATACTTCTCTCTATCTCACCTCTCTTTCTCCCCCTCTCTCTCCCTCTCTCTTCCTTTCACCCACCTTTTATCTCTACTTCTCACTATATAACCTATCTCTCTATACATGTTTCTCTCTCCCCCCTCCTTCCCTCTCAATCTCTCCACGTTCCTCCTTATCTCTTTACTTTTCAGCTCCACCACACATCTCTCCACCTAGACCTCTCTCTATTTTTGTCTCACCTCTCTCTCCATCCCTACCTCTCCCTATATCTCTCCTTTCATATCTAATTCTCTCTACCTAGTTGTCCCTCTATACCTATTTCTCTCTCCCTCCTTGCCTCCTCTCTCTCAATATCTCCACCTTCTTTCCCTCTCTAATTCTCTCTATCACCTCTCTCTATCTCTCCTCCCTCTCTACTCTCTCTATCTCTCCCTCCCTCCCAATCTTTCTATCTCTCCTCTCTCCCTCCCCTTCTTTCTATCTCTCTTTACCTTCTCTGTACCTATATCTCTCTCCTTCTATCTATCTCAACTATCCATCTTTACCTATCCCTCCCTGCTCTCTCTCTTCCACCAAAATTTACTCTACATCTCTGTATCTAGCCTACCCCTATATACCTCTTTTTCTCTCCCTCTCTCTTTCCCTCTCTCAATCTATCTACCTTCCTAATTATGCCTCTACTTATCTCTATCATCTCTCTCTAGCTCTCTCCCCTCTACCCTTAACCCTTAAAATCCTCTACCCTCAACCATAAACCCTCTACCCTCTATCTCTCTCCCACTCCCTCACTCTCTTTCTCTCTCTCTCTATCTCATGTCTCTCCCTCCTATGCGCTCTCCCTATCTCAAGTCTCTCTCACTCACTCACTCACTCACTCACTCCACTCTACCCTTACCCCCTCTACCCTTAAACCCTCTACCCTCTATCTCTCTCCTGCTCGCTCCCTCTCTCTCTCAAGACTCTCCCTCCTATCCCCTCTCCCTCTCTTAGGTATCTCTCTCTTACACTCACTCCATCTATCTCTCTCCCCTCTACCATTAACCCTTAATCCTTTATCCTTAACCCTTAAAACCTAAACCATTAAACCCTTTTACCCTCTACCCTCAACCCTAAAACCTAAACCCTTAACCCTTAAACCCTAAGCCCTCTACCCTATACCCTTAACCCTCCCTCCCTCTATCTCTCTCTCTAGTTCAAAAAATTCATTAAAAAACCCTAAGTTTTTGCCCTTTAAATTTAATATTTTCCATCAAAATATTAAATTTTTATTCATTTATACCCTATACTTTCCTTTACTACCGTTCAAAAAGGCTAAAAAATGACATATATCCTATACCACTGCCCTAAACCCTTTATATTTTTCTCCCTACTGCTTAACCGTGGATAGCCTTCAAACAGTCTGCGGCTGTCCGGTAGAGGGTCAGCCTAGCGGTCATCAAACAACCACCGCTATAATGCGTGCAGTAAAATCTATACCCGTGGTAATGCAGTAAACAAGGAAGCAATCGGCGATGGTGAGGGTAGCGGCTAACGATCAAGCACAAAATGTTTACCACACCATCGCGCGTGGTCTAAACATAGATCATGGTGGCATGGTGATGGTGAGTCGTCGACGAGGAAGAAGTTAGTGAAGGGCCACTGTGGTACTGCTAGCGGTCAAGCCAGTGACCACGATGATTACAGTGGAAGCGAAGACGGTGAATAGTTAGCAGGCTGGTAGTGGCAATGTAGCGGTCGGTAAGCAGTTACCGCTATACCGCAACCTAGTGAAATGGTAACCATGGTAGCGCAATAAGGTGATAAACGACATCGAAGCAGCCAAGGTCAAGGTACCGTGTTACCACAGGGAGACATAAGCTTGACCGCGGTAAGGTGGTAGAAATAAAAAGGACTTCACAGTGGCATACAAAGTTTACCGCGTTACCACGGGTATAGATTTTATTGCGCACGATATAGCAGTGGTTGTTTGATGACCACCAGGCTGACCCTCTACCGCACAACCATGGACTGTTTGAAGGCTATCCGCGGTAAAGCGGTAGGGAGAAAAATTTTAAGGGTTTAGGGAAGCGATATAGGATATAAGTCATTTTTTAGCCCTTTTGAACAATAGTAAAGGAAAGTATAGGGTATAAATGAGTAAAAATTTAATATTTTGATGGAAAATATTAAATTTAAATGGGAAAACCTTGGGGTTTTTTAATGAATTTTTTGAACTAGAGAGAGAGATAGAGGGAGGGAGGGTTAAGGGTATAGGGTAGAGGGTTTAGGGTAAAGGGTAAAAGGGTTTAATGGTTTAGGTTTTAAGGGTTAAAGATAAAGGATTAAGGGTTAAGGGTAGAGGGGAGAGAGACCTAAGAGAGGGAGAGAGGATAGGAGGGAGAGTCTTGAGAGAGAGAGGGAGTGAGCAAGAGAGAGATAGAAAGTAGAGGGCTAAGGGTAGAGTGGAGAGATATAGGAGTGAGTTAGTTAGTGAGTGAGTGAGAGAGAGAGACTTGAGATAGGGAGAGCGGGTAGGAGGGAGAGACGTGAGATAGAGAGAGAGAAAGAGAGAGGGAGTGGGAAAGAGATAGAGGGTAGAGGGTTTTAAGGGTTAAGGGTAGAGGGGAGAGAGATAGAGAGACTTGAGAGAGGGAGAGAGGGTAGGAGAGAGAGAGAGAGAGAGATGAGGGAATGATATATATGTAGATAGATATAGTTGAAATAGAGAGAGAGAGAAGTAGAGAGGGAAAGAAGGTAGAGATATTGAGAGAGAGGAGGCAAGGAGTGAGAGAGAAATAAGTATAGAGGCACAAATAGGTAGAGAGTAGTAGATATGAAAGCAGAGATAGAGGGAGAGGTAGGGATGGAGAGAGAGGTGAGAAAAAAACAAAGTGAGGTCTAGGTAGATAGAGGTGGGAGGAGATAAAGGGAAGTATAGGGTAGACTTCTGGGTCGAGACCTGAAAGAGAGAGAGGGAGGGAGTGGGAGAGAGATAGAGGGAGGGAGGGTTAAGGGTTTAATGGTTTAGGGTTTAAGGGTTAAGGGTTTAGGGTTTAGGGTAGAGGGAAGAGAGATAGAGGGAGTTAGTGAGTGTGTGAGAAAGAGAGACCTAAGAGAGGGAGAGGGGGAGAGGGGGTAGGAGGGAGAGTCTTGAGAGAGAGAGGGA